>JAJHZJ010000248.1:800000-883311 GCA_023548195.1 Bettongia penicillata ogilbyi | reverse complement strand
AAAGTAAAAATGGGGAGAGAGTGTGGAATATAGTCCACACATCTCCCAGTGCCAGATGCAGCCCGCTGAGCTCAGATTCAGAAACGATACAAGAGAAATAAAGGATCATAGATAAGGATATTTAATTTAAAAAAAACACCTATTGTGTGCAGAGTTTTTTTTTGATACTAAGTTTGGATAAAAACATTGTCCACTACTCCCATAAACCCTAGAATCTTGTGCATACCACTCCCTAAAGCCTTCTCCAGAAGGTGGTAATGAATTAGTTGTTCCCTTAAATTAAAGAAGGTAAAGGTCTGACTAATTCCAAATGAAGCAGGCTGTTGTGGATGGGAACTATCCATTTGGATGATTCCCTCCATTTTAAATTGCAATATGTATTTTCATTGATGTACAGAATTTCTTGATAGAATCTCCTCTTCCACTGGTGCAGGTTGGTGCCTAGGCCCTAAATAGGCTTTGAGATCTGTCCAAGGTGCTAAATCCCTAGACTACTCCCTAGTCTTTGAGAGCTATCCAGGGTGCTAAGAGATGAAGTCACTTGTCCAAGGTTGCTCATATTTGGACAACTCAATATGTGTCACAAGCTGAGGTCATCTTGACTCCAAGGCCAGGCCTGTAGACATCAGGTCATACTGCTTTCACAGGCTTTCAAGCTATTCCTCTGGATTTCACCAATACATCTGAAAAATCCACTGTCCCTTGTCATAGCTTGTAATGTTATGACTCAGGGACCCAGAAATTGCAATTTTATAACCCTAATCCCCCACACTGAAATCATTCTTCTTTTCTACCCACCAAGGTCCAGATTCTGACCCCCCTACTGATTTAGCTGCCACCTCCCCCTTTGGCTTCTGGTACCTCAACACCCATATGTTCTTCAAGTGATACTACAGTACTTTTTCCTACTCCCACTTTTTGAAAAGTGCATGAGGTGTGTGTGCATGTGTGTGTGTAAGGGCAGAGTGTTAACAAGCCAGAGGATCAGAAAAGGTTTTTAGGAGGTGACATATAAACTGAACTCTAAAGGAAATGGATTCTATAATGCTAAAGTCAGGGGTCGTATGCTGGGTACCAGGAACAGCCTACATGCAAGAGCACAAAGATGGAGGACAGAATGTCATGCATGTGACTAAAGCAAGAGGACAATTTGAGTGAAATATGTACTCTAAGCAGGATGATGAAATATCAAAAATGTTTGTTGGGAACTGGAGACTATGGAAAGCTTTCCAATGTCAGGCTATACAACAGCTTTAAATCTAAAAGGGGCAGGGAGCTGTTAAACATCTCCAGATAGGGGAACAACATGGTCGCACACTAAGTTGGACCTTGTAGGAATCTCCTCTACAAGCCTTTACCTAAAGACCTTCAAGTGAGAAACCTCCTGCCTCTTGAAGTGGCCTATCTCACCTCTGGATCACTCCTCATATTGTATTAGGGAGTTTTCCATTACTCTGAACTCTAATATACTTTCTCTAACTTTACTACTTGTTGCCCTTAGTTTTGCCTTCTAGGGCTAAGCAGTGCAAGTTTAATGCTTTTTCCAAAGGAGGGCCTATAAGTACTTAAAGAAATCTGTCATGAGACCATCCCCAGTCCCTACCTAAGTCTTCTTCTCTGTAACCATCTGCAGTCATGCCAGCTGATCCTCATGTATATTAGCATGATCCGTTAAACTGTCCCATTAACTGCTCCTCTGAGCACTGTCCATTTTATTTATGCTCTTTCTAAAAGTCCCATTAGCTTTAAAGTCCTTTTTTTTGCTAAATTACAACAGAATGCCTCAAATAATATTTGTGCCACTAGTGGCTTTAAAACTGCAGTAAGACTTTGGGGAAGCCTTGTATATTATTTCGTTTTAATATCACCAAATGCACTCTGTAATGTAGCACTACTGAAATTAATCTCTTCACATTTCAAAGAAAGTGAGAATCAAGGAGGAAAAAGTATTTATCCAGATTTATGAGTAGTATCAAAAGCAGAATTCAAACCCATGTCTTTGGACTCTTAGGGCAGTTAGGTGGCACATATGGACAGAGCTGCACGGCTAGAGTCAGGAAGACCTAAGTTAAAATCTGGCTTCAGACACTTTCTAGTTGTGTGACTGGGCAAATCACTTAACCTCTTTTGCCTCTGTTTCCTCATCTGTAAAAGGTGCTGGTGAAGGAAATGGCAAACCACTCCCAGTATCTTTGCCATGAACAAACCAAATGGAGTCACAAAAAGTTAGACACAACTGAAACAATAATAACTCTCAACCTCCTAAGCCTACATTCTTTATACTATACTATATTTCCTTTCAATAATAGAGAAATAAATCAAATACCTTGGTGCTTTTAGGTAGGTAACATATGAGAATCTCTCTAGAACTAATTAAAAATTCCCTGAAACCAAGTTGCAGACAGTTGAGGCACTTCTGTTATCTCAGCATAACCTACTCTCTTTAATTTTTTTTCCAATTTGAAAGAAAGAAAGGAAAGAGTAAGCTTGTCATCCCTAGAACTTTTGCCCAGGGACTTTAAAATCATATGAATTTACTCAAGTCATTTTATAAAAGTTACTAGACCCTGATAAGACTTCCATCAGTTGAAAAAATCTTAGTTTATAAAAAAATCAAACAAAATTGTGCCTATATCCACAATGACCCTTGAACAATTAGCTGGTTCATGAGATAGTGCTGGACCTGGAGTCAGAAACACTTTAATTCAAATCTAGCCTCACATACTTACTAGCTATGTGATCCTTGGAAAGTCATTTAACTTCTGTCTGCCTCAGTTTCCTCAACAGTAAAATTGGGATATCAATAGGACCCATCTTCCAAAGTTGTTGAGACAATCAGATGAGATACTTGCAAACTGCTTTCCACAGTGCCTGGCACATAGTTGGCACTCAATAAATGCTTGTTTCCTTCCTTTTTTATTTGACTATACATTTTGAAATAAAATCAATAGATCATAGCTTTACAATTGGAAGGGACCTAAAAAGCCACTAGTTATAGGATTGAGGATTTACAGCTGGAAAGGACTTTATAGGACATAAATTCCAATTCCCTCATTTTACAGGTGAGGGAGCTAAGGCCTCCTGAGGTTAGAAAGTGAGTCAAGGTGCTCTGACTCCAGATCAGGCTTTCTTTCCAGAACACCATGCTCCTCCTCAAAGAGCTCCGAAATACCCAAGGAGTGCCAGCTCCCTTAATTTCTCCCCTTCCCTTGGTTAGAATATTATTATTAGAAATGAAGTAAGAAGAAATTAAGCCTCTGTTTCTGTTCATAAAATTAGCTACTTCCAAAAATATTCTTAAATAGTGACCTAATATTTTCCCAATTCCCACACTCTGGAACACATTCTAGTGGTGAAAAAATAGCAAAATATAGCATAATGAACACTAGCTTCCCTGTCAGAACTGGATGAGTTCAACCTCACCTTGGCTCCTCATTCTTCACCATTTTAGGCAAATCGTTTAACTTTTTCACCCTCATCTGACAGACAGGGAAACTCATACCTGCCACATTCTATCTCCTCCACAGGGGACTGCTCAGAGGTCTGTCAACCATTAAACAAAAGCATTAATTTAACTGCCTAATATGTGCTAGGCACTAGGAGGATTGTAGCTATAATGATTTACAATAATATGATGAACCATCATCCCTAATCAAGACCTGCTAAAATACCTCACCACGTGGAGTAACAGCTGTTTTTCTTATGTGTGAGTGTCCCCCAAATCAAATGTGAGCTTCCTAGAACAAGAATTCTCTTCTTCCGTCTGAACCCCCCAATGTTTACAATGGTGCTTGGTATCACAATAAACACTCAATATTTTCCATTTATTCTTTTCCTTAGTCAAGTCTGTGATCTCACTGAAATGGGCATTTCTTCTACCATGCAGAACACAGTATTAGAGTAGGAGCTCGCAGGGCAGCCTACCTTTAACCTGTCTCTGTATTTCTCACCAGCACTTACCATGGTACCTGGCACCCGTTGCTGTCATCGCTGTTTTTGTTGCAGCGGTTCACTTGTGACTCTCCATGACCCCATTTGGGGCCTTCCTCAGCAAAGATAGGGGAGGTTATTTGCCATTTACTTCTCCAGCTTATTTTGCAGATGAGGGACCTGAGGCAAACAGGGTTAAGTGACTTGCCTAGGGTCACACAGCTAAGGCTAAATTGTCTGAGGCTAAAATAGTGTTCCCAATCTGTAGCTGCCCTCTGGTACACGTTAAGCATTGCATAAATGTTTGTTGACTGACAACGCCTTTGATCCCATGAGAATCTTGTCCATGTCATCCTATAAACTTTCTCCAGGAAAGGCTCTTCTGGATTTCCTGCCCCTTGCATAGATACTGTGAGGCGTGCAGGCTGTCCATAGTTATCCCTCACCTTCACTTTGAGTGTTTACTTTCATTACCCGTCAATTACCTGATATCATGCTTTACACCATTTCTCTTGCACAGTTCTTCTTTTGTAATAATGTGTTGCAGGCTACTCAGGCCTACCATGTGCCTTTGCACTCTCCCTTGGCTCATCCTCAACTTTAATTCTTCAGAGACAAGTTGTTCCATGACTCAAAGCCAACCATAGAGCACTGGCAGAAGAATACTGTTGTTTTTAAAAATGGCCTTTGTTTCAGGGAGAAATTTTGGGGTCACTAAAAGCACCATGTAATTTCCCAAAAGGCAATCCTGCCTACACTTCTCTTCCTGTTCAGTTTTGGGGCCAGCTCACTGTCCATTCTTGCAGTATTTGTATATTAGATCTGTGTTGCTGAGCCACTGACAGGAACTGTCTAAACAACTGGACAGTAGAGTCCGGGACAACAATTTTTTTTTGGTTCAATCAGTTTTTCCTACGTGGAAAGTTAGAATAAACACTCCTGAGTAAATATTTTTCTTTCTTAGGAGAGTCTACAACTGCAATTTCAAACAATCCATCAAATTCTTATCACATGCAGGGATTACGGTAGGCATTCTGGAGTCAAAGACAACAGAGAAACAATCTCAAAACCCTCAGGGAGCTTTTGTCCTATCAGGGGAAGCTATATATTCATAGATATGTAGAGGTAAAATTTTATAAAACAAATACAAGGTAATTTTAGAGGAAGGCAACTAGCAACTGGGAATGGGGTTAGAGGAAATATCTTATAGAGAAACTCCCTCTTGCCTCTTGAGCTGAACCTTGGGGAGGAAATGGAAATTCTAAAAGTGGAAGTGAGAAAGGAACAAAAGTTCTAGGCCATGAGAGACCACGTGCACAGAAGGAGGAGGTAAGACGGGGAATGTTGTGTGTGCGCACCAGTGAGGACGCCAGGTTAGCAGCAAGGACAGAATGCATGAAGGGAATGAAATGCAGTAAGACTGGAAAAGTTGGAGCTCACTGTTCAAAGCATCCATCTGCTCATGTCACCCTGATGTTCAATAACCTCGAGTGGTTCTCAATATGAAATTTCTGAAGGGGCATTCTGAAGTCCTGTATTATCTAGTCTCTTTATTTTCCCCAGTTTTCTTACCCTTCCTTCTGTCCACATGCTCTGTGGACCCAGCTCACTACACTGGCTTCCTTGCTGTTTGTCGCTCTCACAAGATACATCATCTCCCTTCTGGCTGCCTTAATGAATGGGTGCCTCACAGGGCCCACTATGTTTAGGCTGGCTCTAGCCATGCTTCACTTTACTCTCTAGCCATTTCAGTTGTGTCCCAGCTCATCGTGACCTACATTTGGGGTTTCCTGGGCAGAGTCACTGGAGTAGTTTGTCGTCTCCTTCTCCAGCTCATTTTACAGATGAAGAATTCAGCAGAATTAAGTGACTTACCCAGGGTCACGCAGCTAGGAAGTGTCTGAAGTCAAATTTGAACTCACAAAGATGAGTCTTCCTGACTCTAGGACCTGTGGCGCCACCTAGCTGCTCAAAATGAATCTTGCTGTTGCTATTAGGATGTTTAAATATGACTCTGCTTACCAACTCGGTTTTACTTCAAAATTCAGAAACCAAAATAGTGTCTCCAGTCATTACTTCTTATAGATGTGTTATCTCTTGCTTTTAGAACATGAGTTTCTTGGATGGAGGGAGAGTCTTTGATATTGTATTCACAGTTCCTAGACTTAGCATAGTGCTTGGCACCCTGAAAGGACATACATGCTCTTTCAGTGATTAATTCATTATAGACATTCAAACTACCAGTGCCTGATCAGCACTTCCTCTGTAACTTAGAGTCTTAAAGGGTTGACTATGCTTGCAAATCTCAATTAATATAAGCTTCCTTTTCCCCTTACCTGGAGGTTTGTTGATCCATCCACCAAGTCTCATTAATTAAAAAAAAATAATTAATATGGCATTTAAAATTTTTTATAAACTCTCTCAGAAAGAAAAATCTCATAATGTTATGTCCCAGTGAAATATACGTATGACTGAGTCCTTCCATTTAGCACTTTATTATAATATTATCAAGAGGGTAGCTAGGTGGTGTAGTGGATAGAGCACCAGTGCAGGAGTCAGGAGGACCAGAGCTCAAATCTCACCTCAGACACCTGACGCTCACTAGCTTTGTGACCTTGGGCAAGTCACTTAACCCCAATTGCCTCATCCTGGGTCATCCTCCAGTCATCCTGGTGAATATCTGGTCACTGGATTCAGAGACTCTGGAGGAGAAGTGAGGCTGGTGACCTGCCCAGCCCTCCCTCACCTCAAAACAAAGTCAAGTGCAAGTCATGTCATTATTTCTCTGATGGCGTGGTCCTTTTCGGCAATAAAGGGCAAATACACATAGTGTTATCAGTTCCTTTTACTTCCAATGCATGGGATTTGTGATGGTTGTGTGAGAAAGCTGTAAAAGCCATACTTAGTGGTAAAAAATAGCAAAGCTCTGAGTGCCAAGAGCACAATAAAAAATGCATTTCATCTGCGACAGCTCATCACCCCTTTCCTCCAGACTCATTCCCAAGCCTGCCCACGTCTCGGGTTTACTAAAAGTTCTTTACTAAAAAGAGTCACAAATTTCAAAATAGACAATTTTCCCTCATATGTCCACAAGTCTTTGGAGTTATAAGAAATAAGATGAATAAAACCAGTTAGAAGACATGTTAACATTTGGAATTATAAGGGTCTTCAAAAGTATTGGCAGACAATAGGACACAGTGGAAGATGTCTCTTACCTTCAGCTTTCCTTATCCACCCAGCTTCACAAAAGAATGCATCAGTTTTAAAGAATGCTGCAAACTAATAGCACTACCCAACTGGCCACCCAATGAATATATGAATGCAATTGACATTCCTTCACAGTCTGAAATCCTCTCTCTGCTCTCAGGATATATTACACCATTCAAACTCTGTATAAACATGCCACTTTAAATGCTAATTCAGATGTAACATTCACTCTTTTTTTTCTATTGTTTTTGGTTTTCTAACAGTCCAAATGAAACTCTATGGTCAGAAACATCTATTTTGCTTTTTGCTTCAGTATTTTGAGGGGAGGTAAAGGATCATGAAGAGCTGAAGGGAAAGGGTAAATTTTATTTAGAAATCTATTTAAGTGATAAAGACTAGCATTCATTTTTTGGCCTAAATGAGCTCAGTCTCTAGGAAATTTCGCCTTCATATATTTGGAGATACATATATCTAGCTTAATCAGTCATAAAATAAAATGGATTCAATATTGTTACATTTCAGGAATGACCTTGTGTTACAACAAACAATATTTTTAACATGTGTCTTTGGTCACTCAAGTAGTTGGATGTCACAGTTCTGACCAACAGGTAAGATTTCAAGGTTTTGGATCCAAAAATGTATATACATACATACATATACACACATATTCGTACAAAACCAAACTACCTTATTGCTTAAAAAAAAGTTGATCTAGAAATATTTTGAACCAAAACATTTGATTCACAGACACAAGGAATCAACAGTCTTGAAGTAATAAATGAAACTACTCTAGCTATCCTAAGGTCATTCTCTACCTGTGATATGTCACTTCCTTTTGAGTGATATACTAGCCCATGGAACTTAAACTTACTTCAAAATCCACCCAAGCTATTTGTCTTTTGCTACCTGACCTTTCTTTTCTCTCTCACCTAGGTAGATGCCCAGAAGGTAAAGTGTCAGGTAGATAAAGCGTATTTGTCTTTCCCCAGTCTTTGACAACCTTCTTCTCCATGTCTTAGTGCCCCTACTAGCCACCTTACTAACTATTCATTCTGTAAGGTCTTGATGTCTTTATCTTTTAACAATTTGCTTTCTAAACTTACCACCGCAATAAATTCACTGATAAAAGTTTAAACCCCTACTTCCCAAATTGTGTACCATGGCACCTTCAGTGATCACAAGGATGTCTCCAGGGCAACAAAGAAATATGAGATACCCTACATCTGTCACACACCTACAACTATCAGCTGGGAGCAGTTCCCAGTTTCACCATTAGCTACTCAACATTTCTTTCCTACGATTTGGTTTTTATTTACTTGTACTTTTAGCTATGCTAAAAACTTCTTGAAGTTTCTCATGTTTTATATTTGCAAATCTGGGTTTTCAGAACTGCCTTGATTTAAAAAAAGTAAGTACCACTTCAAAATCAATGTGGAACAGGAAAGGAGGGTGGCAGTGTTGAATCTGATTCCAAGTTTTGAGAAGCTGTGTGGTGCCCAAAAGGCACATAACAAGCTGTTAATAAGTAATTGTGTAGATTTAAGAATAAAGTAAAAATATTTTTTTCTTTCATTTTATGTGTATTTTTTTTCAAACAGCTAAGTTGTGAGAGTATAAATACTTAGATAAATTTTATTTGTACCTAACTCTTTAATAATAATATGCCAATAGTCACAAATACTGATGAACTAAATGTGGTTCTTGTCGGCAATGGTAGCACACATACGTACTTATACACACATATATATTCACACTGATCTACTCCATGAGCTGCATGGTTTACAATTTTATAGTAAACAGCACGAAAAAGCAAGTGAAAAGACCAGGTCAATCACTGTCTCCCCCTCTTCCCTTCAAGATGCATATATACCTTTTGCCCTCAAGGGTTATAAGGATCTTCTTAGCATTATAGGCAAGTCCATGAAATGAACATATCTTACTTTTGCAATTAAAGAGAATCTTTATCTTCTGTATTGAACATGTCTATCCTAAATTCAAAGAAACCCAATTCCATTACAGATTCTTTTGCACAGTAATTTTCCCAGAGTACATAGTTTATACTATTGATAAGGGAAATGAATTTCATATTAGGAGAAACTATATACTGGTGGAGGTCAACTTTTAAAAAATAGGCCCCCAATCCAGTGATTCTTTGGAACCTCTCTATAGTTTGGAATGATTCTAATTAAGAAATCAAAATAAATCTTGAATACTCCGAATAATTTCAGATCCAGTCACAATAAGTTTGAGCTGAGCCAATAATTTTGGCTGAACAATGATTTGTTTTTATTAACTAATAGGTAAATATAATGACAAGTATCACCAAAAAAAAATAAAATGCATAACACCTCACTAATTTGTGCCAAGTAAAGAGGAAATCAATCTTAAGGAAAGTCATAAAGATGTGTTATTTTTTCAAGTAAATTCATCTTTCAAACTAGGATGGGCAATCTATCAATCCGATAAGCAATAGTAGGTACTGTCCTAATACTTTACAATTATTATTTAACATAATCCTCAAATAACTTTGAGAAGGTACTATTTATTTTCTCCAGTTTATAGTTGAGGAAATTGAAGCAGACAAAGGTTAAGTGCCTTTCCCAGGGTCACACAGCTAGTAAGTGTTTAAGGTTAGATTTGAACTCAGATCCAGGTCCAGCCCTCTGTCCATTGAAAACATCTAGCTACCTTTATTAAAGGTCAGCTGGAATGCCTACATAACAGGTATCATGCATACCAAAACAAAAGAGCACTGGTCCTGGTCCTCAAGAAGCCTGTGTTAAGAGAAACAACTTGCAAACATGAAAGTATGTGGAAAAAATATAAAAATAAAGTAATTTTTTTGGGTAGAGGGAAAGAGGGGGATGCCAGAGAAATAAGAAAAGATCTCATCTATAAGGGAGCAGTGAGATGAACTTTGAAGGATCACAGGGATTCAAAGGAAAAAAAAGTAGGAAGGCAAACATCCCAGGCATGGGGACCAACAGGAATTGGATTTGTGGGTACCTAGAGGAGAAAGTAGGTGAGCTTTGGGCAGATCACAGGGTATATCAAAGGATGGTAATGTATAATAAGCTTGAAAAGGCAGGGTAGATATACAGCAAAAAGTCTTAAATGCCAAAGAGAAAAATAGGTATTTCCTAGAGACAACTGTGAGGCTTCCTGAGCAGGGGGCTGACATGATGAGGTCTTTGTTCTAGGAATATCACCCCAGCAACTGTAGGAAGAACGGATTGCCAAGGACACATGAAACAGGCAATCCAATTAGAAGACTCTTACCATCATCCAGGCAAGAGAAGAAAAAGATTCGATCAAAAACAGGGAAAGAGAAAGGACAGATGAAAGAAAAGTAGGTAGAATCAATAAGAGTTAGGGTGAGGTAAAAGAGGGGAGTTGAAACACTGAGAATGGAAATATGGGTGACTAGAAGATGGTGGTACTTTCAACAGAAATAAGGAAGCTAGAAAGGGAAAGGGAGAATGAAAGATTATGAATTCTGCATTTTGCATTTGTTAAGGTAGAGATACCTTTGGCAGATTCAGTGCAAAGTCCGGAAGGCCATTCAAGTAATATGGGATTGGAATTCAGGAAGGAAATAAAGTCTGGTTCTCTTTCCACTATGTGGCAACCACCTTCATTTTGCTGAGAACCTTGTTTATATTATAAACCTGACCTACTTTGCAAAAGAGAATAAGAAGTAGAAATAATTTTCAGTTCAAATTATTTTGGAAACATAATAATGGCCAGATTAAAGGAGCATTGATGAAGATGAACCACACACAAAAAAGGAAAATAAAACAAAAACAAAAAACTCCAAAATTCAGAAATTGACTTACCCTCCATTCTAGTCAATGACTTATAGTTACAAGGACTGTTGTATGGTTACCACATGTGGTATTGCCTTCCATTTTAGAAAGTCTTAATGATTTAGATTTTTATATTTTATCTATCCTAGACAAAGATTACCTTTTAAGCTAAAAAAAAATCACAAGCAAATACTTAATTTCCAAAGATATGCAATTTAGCATTTTTCATATAAAACTTGCATTTAAAAATATATATTTAAAATATACACATATTAAAATATATGCATTCATATATTATGTAATATATTACGTTCAAGAAGCTTAACAAAGGCATATGTATAGGTCTATACCAACCAGAGTATCTAGACAAAAAAAAAAACTTAGATAAGTTCACTACCTCACTTTTTAAATGGAAATATTGCTGTTACATAATATATAACTGAATCCCCAATCATTCCGTTGAAGGCATAATACAGATTTAAGAAAACATAGGTGATATTTATTTGGTAAATAAATTGCAGAAGTCTCAATAACCAGGCTCCATTATGCTAGCTTGCACAGATAGGTAATAAAGATGAAGCAATGTCTTTCTTCATTAGATTTATATTAAAATCATTCTAACATAAAAAAATTCCTTTTCCCAGTGCCACAAAAATGCATTGCATATAAGGCAATTACTGGTGTTTCTCTACAGGTATCGCTGACCAAATTTAAGTGTGAGGCAAGAACACTGGAAATATTTTTAATCAAATAAACATAAAATAACATTTTTACTATTTTTGCTTTTCTGTGAAGCAGCTTGTACCCTGGAAAATCTGCCCCCTCTCTGATACATATAGACTGGATGAATCACTTAATCCCCCTATGCAATAGGCAATTCTTTAAGACTGAGCAAAAAAGGTACCAACATGTGTTGGTAGAGCTTCCTTACCCTTGAGTTTCTTATGCCAATAAGGAAATTTCTAGCAATAAGGAAAATGTATTCTCTTACTTTGGTTCACTTTTCCAGTGGTTTACATCTCTCACATAGTTAATGTAACAGTAAAATTTTAAAAAAAAGGTACTTATATTGACAATGTATACACTATGCGTTAATTCTAGTGGAAGCTGTCATGAGGAGTATGCAAGTATTTTAAATAGCAGATATAATTCTTCTCCTATTCCAATTGGACAATATGACCAAGCTCAAACACACCACTCACCACATTCCCCGTTACCTCCCCCCAAAAAATAGTTCTTCATGTTCACTTAGGAGCCCACTTTCATATAAAGCAAGTTGTAAGGGGACAGAGTTTTGCATTTTCTCCTTTCTCTCAAGTTGCTCTATCAACTCATGACTGTTAACACAATTCACAAATGAGAATCATTCAAATGCTTCAAAAGGAAATATGATTTTAAAATACAGATAACCCTGAATTCACCATCATCTTAATGGTCATTCACTAGGCAATCAATTCATATAAGAGCCAACTAGAATCAAAGAGGACAAATCTATATGACTCAGTGTTTGTTCGTTGTGGAAGACCACTCAGAGTGGCAATCTTCTTCAAAACTGAGGCTAAAGTACTTTTTTTTTCCCAGAAAGATGACCATTTTTCCTCATCAAATTCTTTCAAGTAATGATGACAGGTGCAGGTTTTAGCTGTTTGTGGTTTCACTTTTTCTTTCTAGGAGAGTGAATCTGAGACTGGATTCACCAAATCCAGGCAAGAGAATTATGCTTAAGTTAAGAGGTTATGTTAACCTCTCCTTCACAAGCAGCAGGACTTTAGGGCTCTCCACTGGCAAACAACTAGCCATTTACTCAAGGTCTAGAAATACAAGTTTGGAACCAATGTTGATTTATCCAAAGGCATTCCAAAAAAACATCAATTTTCTGTGCCATGAGAACAGCACAGGCTCCATAATAAGGAAAATGGAGAAATACTCTGAAGGCTTTCAGTATCTGAATACCAGACTTGGAACTCCTTGAGATCTGGGACTGGTGAATTGGTTGGTTGTCTTTCTGTCTGTTTGTTTTTGCCTTTACCCAGGGTTTAGCATCAAGAGATTGGTACATAATAGGCATTTAACGCCTGCTTGTTAAATGATGATGTGATAAATGGGTCCAAAGTCCTATGTAGCTCTTAGGATTCACCTTGCCTTTCAAGATCTCCCCTCCCTCTATATCCTCCCCACTCCTGATAAGAACTTGTACAGCACTAGCCTTAAAGAGAACCCCTATAGAATAAAAAGCAACTTTCCCCATTACACATACATATTGATGTAAGCTCCTCTGATTTTAAACCCTAAATGTTTCTAAGTCAGCAGTCATATCAGCAATTGATCATAAACTTGCTCCTACTTTAATTGAATGTAAGAGTACCTAATTTCAAACAGTAAGTTCCAGGAGAAAAAGCTGTCTATGAGGCAAATAACACACTATTAATCCTAAAAAAAAAAAATAGGTTGAAATATACTATGGGGAAATCAAGTCAAGGTACATAAATCTGCAATTTTAATCATGAAATAGCATCACATGAGTCACATCATTAAAAGCAGAATGAGAGAGAGTATAAACTACATTCCACTGCTCATCTTCAACAATACAGATGCAAAACAATATAGTCTTCTCTGCTCAGCAATGGCGGTGAAAAAGACTGAGCTTGAATTCCTAGAAGTTAGAGCACAGCAATCATCCTTATCACAGTCGTTTATACTTGTCTGCATGCCAAATATTTTCATCCAAAGGACTGAGCTCATTAAATTGGCAGAATTTTTTTCCCTTAAATGAAGGGTCATACTAGAATAAAAATGCATTCTTAGTTCACACCACCCGTTAGGAACCTTGGAAATCTTGCACAGTAATTATAATTTAGAGGCCACTACAAAGGACATTCAATTACATTCAAATCATGGAATATTGACGCTCATGCATATAAATTCCGTTTTCTTTGTTGCTATGCTAAGGCCAGTTAGCTGTCACATTTAACCTTCAATTTGCCACTGACCAACCTAATAAATACTTCAATGAAGGATTACATCACACCCATATAAAAGATTATAATGGAAGCATTTTTTGTTACTTACAAACTTCCTCTTCTAGGGAGACTCAGCTCCTTCTGAAAAAAGGGAAGAAATAAACATGACATTAGGGTGACATGAGACTTCTTTTACACTTTTAAAAATCAATTCTTCTTCACATTTTTGTGTAGGTATTTTACTACTGGAGTGATTTCCATGCCATTACAATCTCAGTCCCACTCCTGCATGTTTCCTTTAACAAAATGTATTTACCTTGTGAACACCTCTGAATAATTTTTCAGAGGGAAAACGTGGAAAAACATTAACTTCTTAAAACAACCACAGTCAAATATTGCAAATCTACATTGTGATTCTAATGCCATGTGTAATTCTGTAAACAAGGACAGGCTAATCTAAAAAACAAACCCTCTGACTTAAGTCTATGCCTTCCAAGAGATGAAATAAAAGGGAAAAGAAACCATATCTACAAATATGTGTGCATCAGTTCTTTTTGTATCAAAGAACTGGAAACTAGAAGGATGGCTGAACAAGGTACAGTATATGAAGGTGATGACATACCGCTCTAATGTGAGAAATGGTGGGCAGCTCAGTCTCAGAGAAGCGGGTAAGATATTCATGAAGTGACGCAAAGTGAAGTGAACACAGCCAGCATAACAATTTACACAATTACAATGATATTGTAAAGACAAACATCACTGAAAAACTTAGAAAATCTGATCAATGGAAGGATTCCACCAGACTCACGATGAAACCGGCCACCCCATCCTGACAGAGAGACAATAACTCAAGAATGAAGCCTTTTCTTCCTCCAAATTTTTAAAGGACATCGACAATGTAGGAATTTGTGTTGCCTGACTCTTCATGTTTGTTAGAGGGATTTTGTCTTGGTTTTTGTTTATCAATGTTTGTTTTTCAATGGGAGCTGAGTAGGGGTCTGAAGGCAGGTTTCCATTGATTGAAGAATATAAAATTTAATTATAAAAAAGCAAAGTTCAACAGCAACACCGTGTGAATGACTACGGTCAACTATGAACGACTTCGTTCTTTCTTTTCAGTAATACAACAATTCAAGACAATTACAAGGGACTCATGATGGAAAATGCTATCCATATACAGAAAAAGGACTGATGGGCTCTAATTGCATATCAAAACACATTATTTTCAATTACTTTCTTTTTTGTAGCCTTTTTCTTTTGAAATGTTTCTTCTTTCACAACTGTGACTAATATGGAAATAGGTTTTACATGACTGAAAATATATAACATATATGAAATTGCTTACCATTTAGGAAGAGGAAAGGATGGAAAAAATATGAAATTCAAAATCTGGCAAAAATGAATGCTAAAAATTGTCTTTACATATAATTGGGGGAAAATAAAATACTATTAAAATATTTTAAAAAATTTTAACAAGCAAAGTTCTAGTGAAAGACACTAAGGAGAAAGTGGTATGTCACATTTTTCCCTTCAATGGTCAACAGTCTTACCTATGGTTAGAAAGCAGAAGAATTTAGCAAGATTGGATTAGGGATAAAGAGCTAGAATGGTCCTCAGAAGCTACCTTGTCCAGACCAGTCATTTTACAGGTAAGGAAAGAGAGACCCAGGAAAAGTGAAATATTCAAGGTAGTAAATGTCAGGTGTAAGTTGAACTCAGATCCTCTGACTTCAGAGTAGATGCTTGTTCTACAACTGACTAGATAAAATGATGGATTAGAGACTAGGATAAACACACTATTATGTATCATTTTGTATATCAAAGTGGCAAAAACAAAGACTAAATGACACAAACTAGACTTTGGTTGAATCCTCCAAGAAACATGGAAAATGTCAGCACTTAAAATCTGACTGTTGCAGACCCCAAAATGTTCACTAGGATGAATTATTCTAATGATATCAGGAAGGGAACGATGTTAGGCATTAGAGCTAAAGGGTCAGTCAATCATCTACATTCTCTAGAAACACACAGCAAGAAAGTCAAACAATGACCAAAAGAGATGCTAAAGAGAAGCAGACTCACTACAATAAATTCCTCAGTAGCCCAGGTGCTCAATATTATTTGTGATTAAAGAATAGAAAGGATTTAGTCATATGACATTTCAGTCTCAAAATGTGCACATAATAATATCTCAATATCTCAAAGATGAGATAATATTAAGTTATTCATTCCCATTATTTTCATTTATTTTCTGCCTGGTAGGAGCTCAAGCATTGTCTGTTGAAACATGTTTCCCCTCAGTTCTACCATTCTTATCTTTTCCATTCACTGTTTAGAGTAGATCTCTAAATGCTTAGTTCATAAGGCAGTCTTTGATACTGCTCCTAGGCAGTACAATGATCTTGTTTTTTAAGAGTAATAGCTTTTAGACATATCAAGAATACGCTACTTTCAGAAAGCATAATTTCTCCTGATACACCTTAGAAGAAAAATGTGACAGCAAGAGAATTAAAACCATTCTATAAATTGGCTGCTTTTCTTATCAATTGACAGATACATATTCCTACTGTCATTCATGACATATAGCAAGGCTAACCTTAAGGAAGAACAATTAGTAGATGCATTAAATGAGTTGTTTACATTCCTATTGTCAGAGATAAGGAACTGTGTGGAGAGAGGGGCTAGGGAAGGCAGAAAAGAGCAGTGGAATGAAGTGAAAGCCTCTTCCCCCCTTCAGTGGATGAGCACTTGCTGATATCGATCCCTAAATTATGAAACATGAAACGCAAAGATATTTCCATTTACTGATCGTTTAGTAACACAGTCATAAATATTCATAATCACCTGCCTTAGGAATGGGTGTGTAAATAGAAATCCAAATATTGAATTTGTTGTGTTCCTTCTTAGTATGATCAGTTGGTGAGTGATCTTTACCTGAGAAACACAAAATGATCACCTGAAGTAAAAAAAAAAAAAAACCCACCACAACAACCTGCTTCCCTTTTGGAGAACAGTAGCTAAATTTATTGCAACTGTTTCCAACAGGTCCCCAGGAATTCATTGTAAAATTCCCCAAACAGCACCCTTCCCTCCTAACCAATAGTCTGTAGTACAAAACAAACAAACCAAAAGCAACCATCCCATCATGTGTTTGCATTCAGCTGGAGTATTCAGATCCTGTCAGCAGAAGAAAAGAAGGGGAAAGAAAAGAAAGGAAAAGGAGAAAAGGAAAAAGTGAAAGAAGGCAAAACTGCCAATTTCTCAGTTTAGAAGCAAAACTTCATAGATTGTGTTTAAGCTCCATATGCAGAAATAGTAGGTATCGAAAGAAAGTGAGAAAGGTCCAGACAAATGAATCAAAGAAGGCTCCTCTGCACAATGGTCCCATCAATCAAATTCCACCTAATGACCCAATGACAGAACACTAGCCTTTCTGGCCTGATGAAAAGCTGCTGAAACAGCAAGAAAATAAGAACTAAAAACCCACTTTCTTAATCAGAAAAGCTATTCAGTGGGTCTAGAATTACTATTTTTCAACATGGAGAAAGGTTACGACAGGTAACCCTCTGCCGTTGCTAAAAGGTTATATTGGGTAACCCAGCCCTGCTGCTCAAAGGGATAGCTACACAAGTAGAAGAGATGATGAGATGGGGAGCAGAGGACATTTAAAAGGCCGATGCTAGCTGACCTGAAGCTACACTAACAAAGCTGACAGCGTTAATCCACCTGACGGGCTTGAATGTCAAGCTCGGGAATGGAAACTCAATTTGGTAGCAAATTGGAATCAGATGTGATGGTAATAAAGTGAGAAAAATGAATGCACTGTGGCTGAGACCTTGGGAGCATTCTACCTGATGAAGTCTATGAACACTCTGAACGCTCTGCAACTGGAGGCAGAGGATGATGATGGCTGCGGACCTAATGCATGAGTACCACAAGCCGATAAATCTCAACTCTTTGTGCAGAAACTCTTTGTGCCAAGCCGAACTGCTTAAGTATTTAGCCCTTAAACTATCTCTTGTGTGTGCCTTTGTTTCATCTTTTTAAAATGTCAACATTAAATTTGACAAAATGTGGTTAGGTACTTAGATAAATAACTCATACGGTAGTAATTCCATCCACATGAATCAAGCCATGTTAGCCATTTGTTTCATGGCAAAAAATGGAGGAGGACATGAGTACAAATTGCAAAAACTAAGCATGCTCTGTTTTTAAAAGTCCAGCAATTACTGGCTCATTGCTAAATCAACCCACAGTAAGGAACTGAAAAAGCTTTACTCTCCCCTTCCCCCTGAAAAGGGGCTTGTTATCATTATTATTTAGGCAAAGGAAAGGTCAGCATGCCTTTGGACAATTGAATGATCCCAGTCACCCTATTTTTAAACGTAACAGTATCAGGATGGTGTTATATTATGATGAGTCATAGAATACCACAGTCTCTGAAGAATTCAAATTGAAGGTCAAAGGGCACTCAGTAAGGTACACAGTGGCATATGAAGGATGCAACATATTACAAATGAAGACATAGAAGAAATGAAATATAGAATGTCATCAGGGAAATACACAAGCCAGTCATATAGCAAGAGCAAGTGATAACCAATCAGACCGCTGATGTACTCCACAGCTATCCAAACAATGCCAAGAATTCTAGAATAGGGGTTCTCGGGCTTTTTGTGTCATCCCTTTGGCAACAAGGTTTGTTGCCTATATTCATAATTGAAGGAAATGCTAAATTTCAATTTAAGATTAGTGAAAATAAAGGTGTATTTTTTTTCAAGTTTACTAACCCCTGAAATCTATTCATGGAGTTGATGAACTCTCAGTTAAGATTCTTTGATGTAAAAGAAAGCCCTGAAGATCATCGGGTGGATTTCTTATTCAGGATTTATGAAATAGTAAACAACAATTGCTCAGGATGAGTGTGTAAAGACACAGTCTACATCTCTGGGAGTAATCTCTACCTTGAAGAAATTATGGATGCATTAGAATGTGGCAGTAAGATTACTTAGACTGGTGATTCCTAGCATTCCTATAGCTCTGAAAACTTTATCACTATTTGACGAATTTCAATACTCTTTTGTTCCTTTCTTCTAAAAAGGCTATATGGAAAATGTTTATTTTAAATATTTATTTGAAGCAAAGTTAATTGTTTCATTGTTTTGAAATTGTCTCGAAAAAATCTTTGATTTTCAGCAATATACTAGGTTGTTGCAAATACAGGATTAGAAATTATCTGGTTACAGTTGGGACTATAAACACAACGAAGGATTTCCCAGCCCTAGAGAGAATCTGTGTTCCTCAAATTATTTAAAATAAAAAATATTCAAATAGTTTGTCTCACTGAGGAAACTGGTAGAAGAAACTGCCGTGCTTTGAATATATATGCAATTATCATTATGCTCCTGAAGTAATTTTTATTTATTTCCACTATTTAAAAGTTATGTGTATGCAAACAATAGCATATGGTTCAATGTTCCACACATGTTTGAAGAATCTTTTAGCCATCCATTTAAACTGATTTACAAGATTATGTCTTGGAATGAACTTCAATATAATACACACTCCAGGGCAAATAAAATCCCGAGCAGTTCATAGGATCACAGATTTATGAATGAGAGGAAAGAGACTTGTGAGGACATCTCAGCCAACCCCCTAGTGCATTTTACACATGAGGAGACTGAAGCCCAAAGTTTACATGATCTGATCCTATCCATGTATCCAGGAACTGTAGGAGTAGGATTTGAACCAAGGTCTTCCTGACTCCAAGTCCAGAATTCTGTCCATTACACCAGTTGTCCTGCAACATTTATTAAATGCCATGATGGATCTATACTTAGTCTTTGCTTTTGGCATGCTAGTCATAAAAAGGTCTAGAGTAACTTTTCTAGGTTCATCTTACATGGTCCACGAAATCTTATAAATACTTACTCAACATATTAATTTAAAAATAATAATCTGTATGGCTGAGATTCATTCATGTTTCCTATTTCCTCAACAATTTCACACCATTTAATATCATGAGAAAATTTCCCAAACATTTATCTTGCACGTTTCTTCCTTATTCAACCCTTGCTCCACTCTCCTAAGCTGTACTTCTCCTGAATCACTGCTTCACGTAGTTTCATGTTTTCTTGGGAACCAATTATAATTGCAGTGTGGTCCACAGAAAAGAATTCTGGCTTTGGAATCACGAGGACCTGGATTTATTTCCTAGGTCTGTCAGGAACTCCTTGTCTGAACTTGTACAAATTGGTTTGCCTCAGTTTCCTCATTTGTAAAATATGAAAGGATCATACTTGATCTCGAAGGCCCCTTCTGCCCTAAATTGATGGTCCTGTGATTCTAAGAAGAGTAACAGTTCTCATTATAGGCTTTCCAGCTTGTAAAGAGTCTTATCTCAGAATCCTGGGAGGTGGGTGGGGAGTCTATTAACAAACTAAGATCCCACTGCCATAGGACTCTGCTTCTCATTAAAAATGGAACCACCACCTCCTTCAGCTTTAGGTGCAATGTGTCTTAAGGACCCCCTCTAACCAAAAGTACAGGAGAGGTTTTAATTTAACAGCTTGGCTCTCAAAGTACCATGGCAGCCTCTATGAGTGTCTTTGTATTCTTCGGATTACGACTTCTTAATTAGCCATTAGTTGTTTGAGTCAGCTATTGACAAGCTACTACACAATATAACTATAGAGCACTCACTGATGGCTCTCTCACTTAAGCAGCTGATTTGGCTAATGAGCACTTATTGAGTGCCTAAATACTCACATCATTGTACTAAGTGATGGGAATGCCACAAATGAAAATAAATAAAAGGCAGGGAGTGTTTAAATCTATTGGAGAAGACAGAACATATGCACATGAAACAATATGAGAAAAAATGACAAAGGAACATGTGGACAGTCCCAAGACAGGCAATAAGGCAGGATAGAAAGAAAAACATCAGATAGAGGTAAGTTTAGGAAAGGCTTGAGGAAAAAACAGAAATTGGATGAGAGGGGGAAAGGTAGGCATTGCAGCAAAGTCTTGAGCAGAAAGCCAAGTCACATGGCAAGATGGGATTAGTTGGGGGCCAAAGGACCACATTAAGGAATGACAAGCAGAGGAGATTGTTATGAAAAAGATGATATTTAAGATCTTTCTGTCTTAGAAAAGTAAATTTTGGTGGTTAGGCTGAGGAGCCTGGTTTCATGGGGAACTATAACATGTTAATTTTTTGACAGTTAATATACAGAATGAGGAAAAATCAATTTCAATTATAAATTGAAACTAAACACAGATTCCTTACTTTTGATTTCTTATATGAATGATGGAAAGTATACTGTTAGCTAAACCTACCTTCCAACAAGAGAAAATCTGCCAAGTCTGGGCAGCCCATTATTGGGAAACTTTCACTTTCTAGACACCCAGATCCTTCTCCCCTCCATTCCCCAGCCCCACCATCCCTAAGCTATAGATTCACATGGGAATTGTCAAAAGAGTTTCCAAATTAAACAAAACACTGGCAATTACTTTTAGAGAGGAACAATGTCCACAGATCTTGGCAAGTACTAAGCACATTTCACACAAATTATTTTAACAGAAACCGATTTCATCTGAAACAAAGCCCTGAAAGGTAACACTTCTAACTGAAGCTTTTAAAGTAGAAAAAGCATGACAATTCAAATAATCAGCTAACCCCAAATAAATGAACAAGTGAAACATGCTTCCTTTCCAGCCAATTACTGTATCCTCCGATTCTTCCTTACATGGTATACCCTTGACATTAAAAAAAAAAATAAAAAACACACAACAAACTCAGGAACCAGACCCATTTCCTACATGTTCTGTCTGGCAATTCAGCTACAGATAGGGGAAATCTCATTGCTTAGTCAAGGTTTTGCTTCCTGTCTACTAGGCTGATGGCTGAGTATTAAGTGAAATGTTAATCATTCCCAGAAATTAGTAATACTTCTATTTTACATAAATTGCTTTGTTCTCAGTGCCAAGGAAAAAGAAAAAATAAATGCCTGGTTCATTAATGAAGGACTCGATGTCATTTTAAAGTTCAAGAAAAGCAGAGTCTTGATAGAATTTTGAAGGTCTTATTTCTCCACAGGAGGAAGAGAAGTGAAACCATGCAACACTCAAGAGAATCAACTGATCCTTCAAATCCAAATTTTGAATTGAAATCATACACACCCCAACAGGCAGCCTAATTCATTGAGGGTAACTGGGGATGGGGAAGGCAATAAGCATTTCCATTGAGTCTACTGTGGGTCAGGGACTGTGCTAAGTGCTTTTACAAAAATCTCATTTGATTCTTATAGCAATACTGGAAAACAGGTACTATTTTATTATCTGCACTTTACAGTTGAGGAAACTAAGGCAAACAGAGGCAAAATGCCTTGGCCAGGGTGTGTGCCATATTTTAACTCAGATCTCCCTGTCTTCAGGTCCAGCCTTTTTTTTCATTATGTCACCAGGTGCTTCTGACACAGCAGTGACATAGAAAGTTTAATGAATAAGGCAGTAGGGCCAGCATTTAAAGACCAGGTATACATGTCTATACCTAGAGAAACAATACTTAGTGTCCTGTATTTCCTTTTCTCTAGGCTCGATAGCTATATACTGTACCTATTAAATATGTCTCAATTGTATCTTCAATTAACACACATCCTCGCACTAGCTTCAAGATTTATTCTTCTATCTCCTCAACAAGCATGTAACTACCTAATTATGTATAAGACACTATGTGAGGCTCAAAGACAAAACTTTACGGTTTCCATCACCCCAGAGCTTATGGTCCATTAAGAGGAAACAATATGTACACAGATAAGCAAATACAAAATATATACCATACAATTCAAAAGGAATTTGGGAGGAAGGAAGACATTCATATTATAACTGTGGGAATTAAGAATGGCCTTGTATGGGAAGTGATACTAAAATATTTGGGAGTCTACCTGCCAAAACAAACCCAGGAACTATATGAACACAATTACAAAATACTTTTCACACAAATAAAGTCAGATCTAAATATTTGGAAAAAAAATCAGTTGCTCATGGGTAGAATGAGTTAATATAATAATATAATAAAAATGACAATTCTAAATTAATTTGCTTTTTCAGTACCATACTGATAAAATGCTAAAAAAATATTTTATAGAGCTAGAAAAAATGATAACAAAAGTTTCAGAATAACAAGGGAATTAATGAAAAGAAATGCTAGGGAAGGTGGCCTAGCCCAACCAGATCTTAAATTATATTACAAAACATCAATCATCAAAACTACTTGGTACTGGCTAATAAATACAGTGGTAGATTAGTGGAACAGGTTAGGTATACAAGACACAACAGTCAATGACTATATTAAACTACTGTTTGATAAACCCCGATAAGAACTCAGTATTTGACAAAAATCTTCTCATAAAAGTGGAAAATAGTATGGCAGAAACTAGGCATAGACCAATATCTTACATACCATATACTAAAATAAAATAAAAATGGGGACACAATTTAGCTATAAAGACTGATACTATAAGCAAACTGGGAGAGCAAGGAATAGTTTACATGTCAAATTTATGGAGAACTGAAGAATTTTTGAGGAAATAAGAGATAGAGAATACTATGAAATGCAAAATGGATAATTTTGATTACACTGAATTGAAAGGTTTTTGCACAAATAAAGCCAATGCAACCAAGATTAGGAGGGAAGCAGAAAAATGGGAAAGAATTTTTACATCCAATGTCTCTGATAGCTTATTTCTAAAATATATAGAGAACTGAGTCAAATTGATAAGAACACAAGTCATTCCCCAATTCATAAATGGTCAAAGGATATGAACTGGTGGTTTTCAGAGGAAGAAATTAAAGCTATCTACAGTCATATAAAAAAAATGCTCCAAATCACTATTGATTAGAGAAGTGCAAATCAAAACAACTCTGAGGTATCACATCACACTATCAGACTGACTAACATGACAAAAGAGGAAAATTATAAATGCTGGAGAAACTGTGGGAAAATTGGAACACTAATGCATTCTTGGTGGAGTTGTGAACTGATCCAATCTTTCTGGAGATCAATTTGGAACTATGCCCAAAGGGCTATAATATATGCATATCCTTTGATCCAGTAATACCAGTTCTAGGGCTGTGTCCCAAAGAGATCATACAAATGGGAAAAAGACTCATGTACAAAAATATTTATAGCAGCTCTTTTTGTGGTGGCAAAGAATTGGAAATTAACGGGATGCCTATCAGTTGGAGAATGACTGAACAAGCTGTGGTGTATGAGTGTAATGAAATATTATTGTGCTATGAGAAATAATGAACAGGCAGATTTCAGAAAAACCTGGAAAGATTTGAATGAACTGATGCTGAGTGAAGCGAACAGAACCAGGAGAACATTGTATACAGTAATAGTCACATAATATGATGACTCACTTTGATACACTTAGCTCTTAGCAATGCAAGTATCCAAGATATGATGGACTCATGAGGGAAAATGCTGTCCACATCCACAGATAAAGAGCTATGGAGTCTGAAGGCAGATTAAAGCGTATTATTTGCTCTTTCTATTTTTCTTTTTTTTCTTCTTTCTCGAGGTTTCTCCCATTGGTTCTAATTCTTCTTTACAACATGACTAATGTGGAAATGGGTTCAATATGAATGTGTATGTAGAATCTACATCACATTATACACTGTGTTTGAGGAGGGGAGGGGAGAGATGGGGGAACTCAAAATCTTATGGAAGTGAATGTTGAAAACTAAAGATTAATTAATTAATTTAAAAGAAACAAGTCTCTGAAATGGGTACTACAGGTATTAACATTCCCATCTTACAGGAAAGGACAAAGGCACAGGGGATGAGTAACTTACCAATGGCCACACAATAAAGCATTGGAGGCAAGTCTAGAAGAGCTTTCCTGACCCCGTATGCAACACTCTACAGTCACTACACCAGGAAAGGTTTTTCCATTAGTGTGAAGGGTTCAAAAGGAAATATGATTTATAGGTTTTTAATTGTCTCTGAAGCATTTAATAAAAATTCAAAGCAGTTGTTGATCCTTCATGGTTGCAAAACCCATCACTCTAGGCAAGTTTTGTTCCTAGAACATAAATGTAGTTTATATGTAGAAATAAATGTAGTTCCATTATTTTACTTATCATAGGTCAAATAATCTTGTGAAACCGATTGATAAATACACCCATCAACTCAGCTCCCATATTTCTAGTTATTAGAAGATGATGACCGACAACAAAGCTTAGCTAAGGGGGGGAAAAGGTTCCATTGCACAGCTGTGCCCCACAAGACGACACTGAAATTCTTTTACGTCTTCTATTCATTACCAGCAAATTAGAGTAAATTCAAAATATTGATCCATACACCCCTATGTAGGGAGAAAGTTACCATCGACTTTTATTGCTTATTGCTGGGTCCAATTCCCTGGAATCAATAAAAGCTACAATGTTCATAAGCTTCTTAAAAGGTGCTTAATATAGTAGATATGAGACACCTTTCAGGCTCACTGTGAATCTATGCCATTTTTCAGCAGGAACAGCTGCCCACATCTCAAATTTACAGAAGCCTGATGTGATCTCAGAATCTTCTCATTACCCAGGAGAATGCTCTGGGAATGAAATGAATAAATACCAATGACTCTGAGTTAGGAAAAAAAACAACTTTGACTGCCAGGAAAGAAATTGCCTGAGTTCTACACTGGATCTCAATGAATCAAGAAACTTTCACCCTGAGGTACAGTTACAGGGATCTAACCTGTTATCACAAACAGAGAGGAGATTATTTTAGAAAGGGTAATTCAGCTATTTGTCCTAACCCTAATATTTAACAACAGTCTTTAGCTAAGGTTCTTAAACTTTTTTGTGGGGCAACTAAACAGGGGGAATGTGGGGGGCCCTTGGTAGTTTGGTGGAATCCTTCCAACAATAATGTTTTTAAATATATAAAAGACAAAGGGTGATAAAGGAATCTAATGTTGCCAAAATATAGTTATAAAGTCTACATACATCAGACTAATACACCCTAGTCTACAGGATTCTTTAATTTTTTTTTGCTTAAATTTGCCATCAAAAATGTGTCATATGCTTGTATATTAAAGAATTAACGTCCCCTTGTAAACAATTTTTCTAGACTCGATTCCATGAGAATTTACATGCTCAGTGCAAAGAGAAAAATTACACATGCAATTCAGAAGAAAATCAGCTAATTCTACTTGATCAGTAGTTGAGTTCTTGTAGAATACTAGGACCATCATTTTTATTTACTAAGCACGTACCCTACTTGTTGTCATGGTCACTTCTGAAAGACTTATTTCAGCCCAGAAATTTATTAGTGAGTTAGCTTATGGGACTCCTAAAATGTGATCTGAAGGCAATACCCCAAAGTCTACTTACTTCTGGGCATTTCTATCCATCTAAATGCAAAATAACTAAATTAGGAAACACACTTTACAATGCACATATAAAAAGTATGAGGGCAATGGGAGATTAATGACATCCAGATTAAAATAATCAATAATGTGAACTAGATTCTCTACCAGGCCTGAGATTTATCACAATGAAATAAACAAATGAAAGAAACAGTTGGCACGCAGAGGATGTGTTTTACGCAGTATTCAATGGCCCCTGCCATATGGAACTGTGCAAAATCTAAAGGGGATAATAAGGGAATTTATCAGTTGACAAAACTGTCTCCTTCTGATCTCAGAAACTGATGCTCTTTCTAGGAAAGGTTCCCAAGAAACTTCACCTTTCAGATTCACCCTGCTCATGTTATCTCTGGTATTTGGTGACATCACTGGTAAAATCAATATTTTTCTTTGGGTAAGGGGGAGAAGAAAAAAGAAATTGGGTCTCCCTACATCACCCAGGTTGGCTTCTCAAGGGACCAGTAACCCTGCTAATTTGCAATTCTACCATTTCTGACCTGAGTCACTTTGTCCCTCCTTAGGCAGCCTGGTCACCCCCTAATCCTAGGGACTAGATTTAGTCAGGACACCTGACTTAACTTAGCTCAGAATTCCTGGGTTCAAGAGATCCACTCTCCTCAGCTTCTCCAGCAGCAGAAGATATCAATGTGAGCCCACATACTCAACACACCCTGTGTTCTTAACATTCTAAAGAGTGTAATTGCTACTCAACAGTGAACTTTCACAATTAGATGTGACCCAAAGAGATTCACAAATGACCAATCATAAAAACCGGAACCAACAAATCATTTCTATGCATTAGAGTTCTTATCAAGGAAGAGGACTGCTGCATGTAATAGCTTAGAAAATAATGAAATCCGTCTTTAATTAGTATCCCATTCTAAGGGAAATAGAAAAGTTCGACAGAACATTCGTTCTGATTTGGCAATTTGTTTTTCTTTTTTCCATATTTAAGAGGATCGTTCAGTCTTTGTTAATGGCTTTGAAGAAGCCTAAAGAGACTTGGAGCTTAATGACATCATATTTGTGACAGTTAATTAGCAGAAAACATTTCAATTTTCGGAGACTTCTCTTTAAGCTTCAAAAGGAGAAGTAAGCTTTGGATTTTTAATTGCCTCTTTCTGAAGTCTAAATTCTTTTCTCAAAACAGATCCTTGTGATTTCTGAGCATATGTTTCTTGACAGTGGTGCAAGTTTAAAATTGGATATCCTCCTAAAAAGGTCAGAAATGGACCTCTTATTCTTTGGTAATTAAAAAATCTGAACTGATCTTCAGGGAAAAAAAGCACTCGTCCCCATCACGTAGGAGGGCACAAAATTGCTTGGACTTGATACTGATAACAATGAACTCTGAGAAGCTTCGTGTAATTACAAAAAATAAGTCAGGAGGCAGAAGGAGCTGTTTAGGTTTAAGCCCAGCCTCAGATACTTACTAGCTGTGTGATCTTGGCAAATCATTCAACCTATTTGCCTCAGTTTCCTCATCTGTAAAATGGGGGTAATAATAGTGACTGACTCCCAGGGTTGCTGAGAGAATGGAATGACATATATAAGTGACTTTGTGAAAGGCACAAGACACAAGGACTGAATGAAGTAATATTTGAAATGTATTTAGCACAGTGCCTGGCAAATAAGTCTATGTAAATGTCAGCTATGATCATGATCATTTTAAGTACAACATGTAAAGATCAGTGAGGGCTTAGTTAGAATAAGAACACAGAATAGGTGATCCAGGAATAAAGAAAAGAAGCTTTAAATATAAACCAAAGGTAACTTTTAAAATTGCATCAATTATGAATAGTTTGGGAGGGCAGGGGAGAGGAAAGGAAAGGAAGTTTTTCAGACATTGAAATAAGACAAAGCTTTCACATCTCTCCACAGTCAGAGACTAAAATAGTCAGGTCACAAACTAATCAAATGAATTCCAGGGCATGGGCAGACAACCACCCATTGTTCATTCACTCGTTCAATTATTGCTGAGTCACTTATCAGTCCCGTCCAATTCTTCATGATCCTATTTTGGTTTTTTTTTGCCAAAGATACTACAGAAGTTTGCCATTTCTTTCTCCAGTTCATTTTACAGTTGAGGAAACTGAGGGAAACAGGGTGAAGTGACTTTCCCAGGGTCACACAGCTAGTAAGTGTCCCAGGAAGAGGAGTCTTCCTGATCCTAAGCCCAGTGCTCTATCTGCTGGGCCACCTAGCTTCTAAAATTCATTCAATGAGCTTTTGTAGAGAGAAAGGAAATAGGGGGAAATGGAAAGATTACTGAGTCTGAAGTCAGGAGGCTTGCATGCAAGTTCCAGTCCTGACATTTACTAGGGCTGTGACCTTGGATATGTCACTTCACCTTGGCCTCAGTTTCTTCATCTATCAAATGGCTATCCTTGTACTTGAATGGTTGTGCTGAGGAAAAACATGAAGGACAGCAAGGTGGTACAGGGAACAGAGCACCAAGATTGGAGTGAGAAAGACTCATCTTCCTGAGTTCAAATCTGGCCTCAGACACTTACTAGCCATATGACCTTGCACACGTCACTTAAACTCATTTGCCTCAGTTTCCTCATCTGTCCAATGAGGTGGAGAATAAAATGGTAAACTCTGCCAGTATCTCTGCCAAGAAGACTCCAAATGGGGTCATGAAGGGTTGAGCACGATTGAAAACAACTGAACAACAAAAAAGCATAAAGCTCTCTCTACAGAGAAGAGGATATAGTGGAAGAAGAACTGTTTTGGGGTCATAGGTGCAGGGTTCAAATCCCAGTTCTGCTACTCACTATCTATATGATCATAGGCAGGTCATTTCCCTGCCTTGTGCCTCAGTTTCCTCATCTGCAAAATAAATTGAAGATGATTCTTAATGTTCTCTTTGACTTTAAATTCTATAATCAAAGGGTCATAGATTTAGAACTAGCACGGACCTCAAAGTCCACCTATTACAACCCCATCCTTTTATAGACAAGCGGAATCAAGGTCCTGAGAAGTAACATGACTTGTCCAAAGTCACACAGATTGTAAATATTGGAGGCAGGATTCAAACTCACATTCTCCGACTCCACTACACCATATTGGCTCCTATGACCCTATAGAAATAAATGAGATTATACAAATAAAGCACTCTGCAAACCTTACAGTGTCCTGTCAGTTACTGTTATTGTTATATTTATGTGTTTTGCCCTCATCCTTCTGATCTTTAAAGTCCCCTATGTTTAAGGTGCTATAGGGAAACAATGATGAATAAGATAGTTTGTACTCTCATGAAATTCAAAGTCTAGTTACAGGGACAAAAGACCTATAAGCACAATTAAATAAGTCACACTAGAATGTGAAGGTATAATGAGAGAAACAAAGCTAAGAGCTATCAAAGAAGCCAGGAGATCTATCCAAGGAGGACAAGACTAACAATTCAATTCAATTCAACGGTTCTTTATTAAGTACCTACTATGTGTCTGACCTGTTGATACAGGGACAAAAAAATAGAAAGTCCTTGCTAACAAGGAGTTAGTGGTATAGGCTCTGATAAAGGTACAAATAAATCTAACATAGGATGGGTGGGCTGATGGTCCTCTAAGGAATACTTGTGCAGCTCAATTCACATTTCTGTAGTGTTTTAAGCTTTGAAAAGCATTTTGCTGGCAATAACCCCCAAAGGACGGTAGTACAAGTATCATTACCTTTATTTCACAAAGGAGAGGCAGCTGGGCATAGTGGAGAGAAAGCTGCCTTCAAAGTCAGACTGAAGAATAGTCTTTGGATCTCTCTCTCTCTCTCTCTCTCTCTCTCTCTCTCTCTCTCTCTCTCTCTCTCTCTCTCTCTCTCACACACACACACACACACTGCTGTGCAATTCTGGGCAAGTCCCAGGCAGCTGAAGAGGATTCGAAAGCTGCACATCTGGTTGATAGGACAAAATTGGCACTATTATGATAAGTAAGAAGATCAGATGGAGGAAGAAAATTATTTTGGATATACTGAGTTCTAGATGTAAGGAAAAGAGTTAAAAAAAACGTGGGTTGGAGGTTCGGGTGAGAAGGGCTCAAGAACGGAGACTGGAGAGTTATTGACCTACAGGTGGTAATCAAAGTAAATGAAGTGGCAAAAAAAAGCAATGTAAAGGGAAAGAAAGGGTACTGAGAACTGAAACAGAAAATGCCACATTTAGAGACAGGATGGAAAAAAACCCCATTGGGTGACAAAAAAGGAGCGCTAAGAAAGAAAGGAGGTAAATTTATAGAACTTCGGTTCTTGGAATCCAAGAAAAAAGAATGTCAAGGAGCAGAAGGAGATTGAAAGTATCAATTGCAATAGAAGGAATAAAGAATAACACAGACTTCAAAAGGGCACAGTACACTTTCTATGGAGTTTCAGGAATGGATGAAAAGTGGAGAAACATTCCCCAACTGATAAATGGTCAAAGGATATGAACAGGCAATTTTCAGAGGAAGAAATTAAAGATACCTATAATCATATGAAAAAATGCTCTAAATCACTTTTTATTAGAGAGATGCAAATCAAAACAACTCTGAGGTATCACATCACACCTATCAGATTGGCAAGCCTGACAGAACAGGAAAATGATAAATGTTGGACAGGATGTGGGAGAGTTGGAAGTCTAACTCATTGTTGGTGGAGCTGTGAGCTCATCCAACCATTCTGGAGAGCAGTTTGGAACTATGCCCAAAGGGCTGCAAAAATGTGCATACCCTTTGACCCATCAATATCGCTTCTAGGACTGTATCCCCAAGAGATCATAAAAATGGGAAAGGGTCCCACATGTACAAAAAATATTTATAGCAGCACTCTTTGTAGCTGCCCCAAACTGGAAATCAAGGGGATGTCCATCAGTTGGGGAATGGCTGAATAAATTATGGTATATGAATGTAATGGAGTCCTATTGTGCCATTAGAAACGATGAACAAGAAGACTTCAGAGAGGCCTGGAAGGACTTATATGATGTGATGCTGAGTGAAAGGAACAGAACCAGGAGAACTTTGTGCACAGCAACGACCACAGTGTACGAGAGTTTTTTCTGGTAGACCTGGAACTTTGTAACAATGCAAGAACTTAAAAACAAAAAAATTCCCAATGGTCTTCTAAGGCAAAATGCCTTCCACATTCAGAGAAAGAAATATGGAATTCATTCGCAGAATGCAGCAGATCATTTGTGTGTGTGTGTGTATGTGTATGAGTGTGTATTATGTTTTGATTTGGTATATGATTTCTTCCATATTTTAGTTCATCTACACAGCATGATTACAGTGAAAATGTATTCAATAGGAAAGTATGTGTAGATCTCATATAGAATTGTATGCCATCTTGGGGAGGGAGGGGTGTGGTGGAGGATAGGTGGGGGGGGAAATCTATGTTTCATGGTACTGATTGTAGAACATTAAAAAGAAAAAAAGAAAAGTGAGGAAATAGAGGCAGTATGGCTAGGCTAATCATTCAAGGTGTTTAGCAATAAAGAGAAATAGAGAAAAGCACGGTATTTCAAGGAACCAAAAATTGAAAAAGGTTTTCTTAAGATAGTGAAAATGAGAATTTTTTTAGACAGAAGAAAAGAAGCTAACCAAAAAAAAGGGCAGAACCAGAGATGCAAAGCATAGAGGGGGGACATGCTGAACCCCACACCTGGTGGATATTTAAGGGGATAAGACTTAAGGTAGATAATGCAGCCCTGGAAAGAAGGACTGAGCTCGGGAGGGGAGAACTTTTTCCTCTGAAATAAAGGAAGGAGAAAGGAAAGAGACTAGAGACAGAGAAATTTCGAGGAAAGGAAAGGAGTATTTGTTTTTCTCTGTAAATCACGAGGAGAAACAGGCTTTACAGAAAGTAATGGGGAAATAGATGAGGTCAGGAGCTTACAGAGAATGGATGGGTTTTTGGAAAACTATAAGCAACGTAAGCCAGTCAACAAAAGTATACTATGCTCCCAGGGGAGGCTAAGAGAGCAGCAATTTGTAGAAAGGTGTCACCTCCCAGCTTGGGGACCTCTGATAGACTTGGCAGCCTCAGATCCTGACAAGAGAAAAAGAGACAGTGAAGTTTTTCAGAGATTGGAGATTGATGAGGTGGTCACACCAGAAATGACAAGGGAGAGAGAAATTCTAAGTTGCTGGAGACAGAATCATTGACACCATTGTCTAAGAAATTTAGACTGAGTAGGAAGGCAAATACTGTTCAGAGTGAGGAGCTGAGGCACTGGAAGTTAAAATGAAAGCAAAGACTAATTCAAGAAGGGCAAAGAATAGGATAAGTGAATGGTAGCAGGTTGTGGTCAAAGACAGGACATTCCCAGGCAGAGATTTGAAGGTGGAACACTTATAATTGATAGCTAGGTCTGAAGTATGGCAGAGAGGCTGAATTAATATTAATACTACTAAGTTGCTGTACTACTTCAATTGCTAACCCAAACAAAATATCATGCCAAGAATCAAAAACAATACCTATGCATCCTAGAAGAGCCAACTTCTATTTTTTCTAAAGCTTTTCCTTTTTAAAGCAAAAAAAATTATCAATACTTGCCTCATCCCTTCCCCCTCTTCAATGTAACCCTCCCCCAGGTAACGACAAAGTAGATCCAAGTACAATTAACTACCGTATTAGTCATGTCTAAACGTGTGTGTGTGTGTGTGTGTGTGTGTATATATATATATATATATATATATATATATATATATATATCAGTCTGTACTAATTGCTTACCATCCTTCTGCTGAGATGAGGGAGATTTGATTTATCAGTCTTCTGGAAAACATTGGTCAATACTTGATCAGAGACCTGTAGACTTTCAACGTTTTATTTCTAGAATAGTTGGGACAATTCACAAAGTAGGGGGGCAAGGGAGGAAAGGACAGAGGGAGAGAGAGAGGGAAAGAGTGAAAGAGAGAGAGACAGAGGCAGGAAGACAAAGAGAAACAGAGAAAAACAGAGAGAGAAAGAGATACATAGTCAAACTTCTATTTTAGAAAAATCACTTTTGCAAATAAGTGGAAGATAGCCTGGAATGGAGAGAGACAGGGAGATTAGTTGAAATTCTATTACAACAGCCCAGGAGAGAGGCAATAAGAGCCTGAACTAGCTGTGGTTGTATGAAGGAAGAGAAGGGAAATATATGTATATGCATAAAATATGCTGTAAAAGTAGAAACGACCAGGTTTTGGCATATGTGGACATATTTTTAGATATGAGGAGTAAGTGAGAATAAAGAGTAGGGAAGATATCAAAGTTACCAGTATGAGTGACTGGAGAGATGCTGGCTCCCTCAACAGAATAAGGAAGCTTGCAAAGGAAGAGGTTTGGGAGTAAAGATAAGTTCTACTTCAGGTGTATTGAGTTTGAGATGCCTACTGGAGAATGTCCAAAAAGCAGCTGGAGATGCAGGACTACAGCTCAGTAGAGAAACTAGAGCTGGATATATAATTGTGGGAAACGTGAATGGAGATGTGGGAAATGATGAGATCATTAAGAGAGATGGTACTAAGCAAAAAGGAGGCCAAGGACAAAGACCAAAGGGACACCAAGTATTACTGGCCAGGACACAGATAAAGGATCAGCAGGAGTTAACACAAGAAGAAAGAGAACCAGGAGACAGCAGTGTCATGAAAACCCAGAGAAAAGAGGGTATCCAGGAAAAGTGACCAACAACATCTAATGCTGCAAAGAGTTCTGGGACAGTCAAGACTGAGTAAAGACTGTAAGATTTTGTAACTGAGTGATTGCTTTGTAGAGGGCAATTTCAGATGGATTATGAGATCAGAAGCCAGATTACAGAGGGTTCAGAAAAGAGTTGAGAAGAGGAAGTGTGAGCATTAATTTTATGTTTTCTCAAGGAATTTAGGCAGAAAAGGGAGAAGAGATATCGGACCATAACCAGTGAAGATTGCTGAATCAAGTGTGGCTTGTTATTTTGTTTTGTTTTTTAAAGTATGGAGACTTACACAAGCAGGGGAAAGGATGGGATGAAGGCCATGTGCATAGGGGCTCGCCTTGGCAAGAATGATCACAACTTCACTTGATGTTTAAGTGAAGAAGGAGAAGATGAGGGAGATGTCTATCCAATGTGAGATGAGGAGAAAGCAAAGCTCTCAGCAGTCTCTTTTTTCATGAAGGAGGAGGAAAGTTTCTCAGCTGGTAAGCTAAGGGAAGAAAGATATTCTCATCTTTGAGAATCCTGACCTATATGAGATAGAACCTCAGCTGGTTTATTATTTTGTAACTTACAGTTCTATCATTTCGTGATTTAGAGCATTTGCTCACAGAATTGTTAGCATTTTGCATTTCTTCTTTTGAGAGCTGCCTATTCACATACTCTTTGACCACATCTCCACTGGGAATTCTGTGCTCATTTTAAAGGAATAACCGTTAAAACAGAACTAAAACATAATAAATCTCTCCTGGAATCAATTGCTTACACAGATGCCTTTAAGATCCCCCAGGCTAGCACACTGACATGTCCTCAATATTCATCCACCAAATTGATAGAAATGTGAAGGTTTTTAAATTCTAAAAGAGTATACATTATTCATCTCCATAACAAGTAGCTATCTATAAAAATCCTCAGTGCATCAATGGTCAGATGGAGAAGTGTAATAAATTTAAATATTCTCTCAGCCTGTTTAGGTTAGCTCAGACCCTACACTCTCTCCCAACTTCATTATTGATAGCTTCGGTTGTTAGCCAAATGAACACTGCTACTTTACTACTAAGTCAAAACGGGTTACTTGGACAGTAGCAATTACCATTAATAAATCAAGAAGGCCATCTCTTAATCAGAACTAAACTCACTTAAAGGCAAGATTCCAGTTTACCAGCATGAGAGCTATAAATATTGGCATAAGCTTGAAACATTCTATAACCCTTTTGACTTATTTTAAATGCCTCTGGGATGAGGGAAGGGGACAGTATTTCACATGGATTTCAGTAAAAGGTGGAAGAAATGTCTCTTGCTACAACTAAAAAGAAAATGTTTGTTTCACCATTTATTTTGTTTGTCTTCTGTATTTTTCTTAGTCTACCTTTCATCAATAAACAACAGTGTTGCTTTAACTAAAAAGTGTGGCAAATTCTGATTGAATTTTCCACTTCAAAGTACACAAAATCATTTCATCTAACATGCTGTGTTAGAAAATCTATGCTCCATTCTGACCTCCTGTTGCAGTCTATTTCAAGTCCTGGTGATGTACCGTATCTCTGCATGGCTGGTGGAGTACAGTAAACATATTGACTGAAAAATGTTTTTGAAAAATCCTTATTCCACATAGATCCTGGCTACTGTCAAAAATCACATAAATGTTCAAGTTTGTCTGTGTAGGAGCATGACAGAAGGCTAGAAGTCCTTGAAACAACTAACACAGCTGCTTACAATTCTCTATCTGAGCAAATACATGCTTTCATACTCACATCCCAGGTTTCACAAAGGGGTAGACAGAGAGTTTGGGGCAGCTAAGTGGTACAGATGGTAAAGCATTGGACTAGAGGTAGGATGATCTAAGTTCAAATCTGGCTTCAGACACTTACTAGCTGTGTGACCCTGGAAAAGTCATTTAAACCCTAGTTGCTTCAGTTCCTTTTCTGTAAAATGGGGATACATCGGAGAAGGAAATGACAAACCAGTCTAATATATTTACCAAGAAAACCCTACGTACACATCCACGAAGAGTCGAACATGACTAAACAACTGAAGACAGTGGGAAATTCAAATACGAAAAGAGTTAAGTGAATAAGTTAAGGGGGAAAGTATAGTTAACTTCCACCTGTAAGATTAAAATAAAATTTTGTCAAATTGTTCTATTCTAGAAACACAGGGGAACTTCACTTGCAGCCAAGAATGCATCAAAAAAGAGTAACATATTGACCTTTCCTTCCAATTGCAGACTGGCTAACTAGGTGTCTTTCTTCATTTGGGAAATGTAATGGCTGACCTCATCCCTGGATTGCAAAGGGTTTGGCTACATTCATTAGCCGTCTTGTCTTCTTAAAGCTAATAAACAACAGCTTTCTTCTACTAAGTCCTGGGATAAATAAAAACACTAACGAGGATGAGGATGGAATAACAGTAACTGGCATTTCTATGACGCTAAGGTTTGCAAAGTGCTTTACAAAATTATTCCATTTGATACAGCAACCCTGGGAGACAGGTGCTGTGATTACTGATGAGGAAAATGAGGTACAGATTAAGTGACTTGCCCAGAGTCACAGAGCTCACAAGTGTCTGAAATAGGATTTGAACTCAAGTCTTCCTGGCACCAGGCCCAGAACCCTATCTACTCTGCTACCTTACTACCAAGAATCATGGTAGACCTTCTACTTTAGATGGACTGCAGGAGCATTGCCCATTAACTTTGTTTAAAATAGACCCCAGAGGAAGAAAATTGCAAGATTGTCCCCTTGGTAGATGTCATTATTTCTTAGATGGCTCAGAGAATGTATAAAAGTTATCTGAGAGCAGAAAAGCAGAAGGTGATGGTGCTATACAACCTCACAACTCCGTTAGAATCAATTAATTTTATCCATGAATTAATCAGAGTCAGGATCACAACTTTATAGGGCACCACAGAGCTCATTCAGTCTGGTTCCCTCAGTATACAAATGAGGAAACTAGACCCAGAGAGGGAGACTGAACTTCCCAAAGTCACAAAGTGACAAAACCAGGAATGAAACATGCTTCCTGATGTGAAAATCCATTACCCTTTCCACTGTGCCATGATCACACTACTTCTGAGTCACCAGGTGTGCATTGGAAACAGCTATTAATAATGAGTTGAAAAGAATAATCTTTCCTTCAGTACCTATGATCTGGAGAAAGCAAGAGCTGATGACCAAAAATAAAAATTCCTAGAGCGAGATGGTTATTTTACCAAATTTTTAGCATGGTACCATAATGCAAAGAACACTGGATCTAGAAGCGGGAGCCGTCAGTTTGAATCAGGCTCTTCCACTTGCCACAAGTGTGATTTTTCAATCAATCACTGAACTTCTCTGGGCCTCAGTTTCCTTACCTGTAAAAATGAGGGCAGTTATATGGCACAGTGGATAGACTGCCAGGCCTGAAGTCAGGAAGACTTAATCTTCCTAAGTTCAAATCTGGCCTCAGACACTTACTAGCTGTTTGACCCTGGGCAAGTCATTTAACCCTGTTTGTCTCAGTTTCTCACCTGTAAAATGAGCTGGAGAAGGAACTGGCAAATCACTCCAGAATCTTTGCCAAGAAAGCCCCAAATGGGGTCATGAGGAGTCAGATGCAACTGAACACAACTGAGCAACAGTGACAACAAAAAGGAGTTTGAAATCAGTTATTTCTAAGATTCTTCAAACCTCTAAAGGCCTAACAAAATATTTTTCCTATTACATTTTATTTATGCTTATTAATTACTATATTACTATATATTATATATTAAAGATATGAAACAAATATATTAACATATAAATAATAAATAATAATTATTAATAAAATAATTATTAATTTCTTTATGATTTATTTAATTTTATTTATTTACTCCTATTATTATTTGGAAGGCTACAACGAGTCTCTAGAACACATTTTTTCAAATATGATGAAATGACCATAAATTATTACATGAACAACAACAGAATACAATGTACTCAAATGGACATGTGATAGTAAATTGAGAGTTCCCTTGGTGCCTGAAGACAAAGATAGAAGAAACCTCTGGAGAGTGGTTTCCAGTGGTGTCCCAAGTCCACTCAACCCCCCGGCTAACTTCTCTCCCTTGGAAATAGTGGAACCAAAAACTCTAACCCCAAAAGTACCCAAGGCATGACTAGGTGAAAGGTTCCCATCACCAAATACCATGGATTTCCTTTAGGCTAAGCTCCCAGTCCTCATACCTGACCCATGGGGCTGGTACACACAGAGCTTTCCCAGAACCCTTAATGAGGTTTCACTCAGACCAGACTCAGGGGACTCCTTCAAGAGTGATAAACTAACCAGTTCCTCTAAAAAAAAATCCTCCCCTCTCCTCTATGCCTCTAATGGGTAAGTCTCCTGGTCACCACATCCACTTTGCTTTTACCCATAATTCTTTTCAACTTCTCTATTGAGCTGAACTCAATAAGAGCTGTAACCCTGAAAAGAGCTAAGCCAATCTGATACCTTTCTCATGCTGGAACATGTCTGAAGCTGAAAACATTTGGGAACACAGATTGAAGTCCACCCATGTCTTCCCTCCCTGTGAAACTCTTGTCTATTTTCAGGTTCTATCCAATGTGTCGGAGGCCTTCCTCTCTGCCTGCTGGGGCTGTCTGTCTCCCTTTTATCTTTCCCCCTCCCCACACAATCAAGCTTGTCTTCCTCTCACATATTTCACTGGAGACAATCTTTCACTGCTAGATTTCTTCCAAGTTCGTCTCCAGTTACGGAGTCTAGCCTACTCGTGCCTGCCCTCTGCCTCTCCATAGCCCTCCGTAATCTTCTGTGCATTCTTCTTAGACTGGTGTAACCTACTTCTCATTTCCAAACAGTGACACTGGTATACCAAAAATGCTGCTTTAAAAAGAGAAGTATTAAAATACTATATAAGGATAGCTAGTTTACAATTAAAAATGTAAAATGGGACTAAATAAGACTGAAAACAAAAATGTAATTCTTGGTTTTCAAAAGTCGTTGTGCACAGTCCTGTCTTCTTAGTTCTACCTACCTAGCCATACTTTTTCTGGATCCTTTGCAAGATCATATGCATGTCCTCCACCTATATATGGGGACATCCTTTGGCTCTGCCCTAGGCTCTCTTCTCTCTATATACTCTCTGCACTGATCCTCATCTATTCCTCAGGGCTCAACTATCATCTCAACGCAGGTCACACACACGAACACACACAGAGCATATGGATTGCTAGGCGTTGTAGTGGATAGAGTGCAGCCCTGGAGTATGGAAGACCTGAATATATGGCAACCACTCTAGGATCTTTGCCAAGGAAATCCTAAATGGGGTCATGGAGAGCTGGACACAACTGAAGTGATTCAACATCATATATGTGTATGCATATATGTGTGTATGTTTGTATGCAGAAGGAATGATGAATATTTAAGGAGGTTTTAATCTAGGGTAGGAAGGAATTACCAAGTTTGTTTTTTGTACGTTTACTTAAATGGGGTGGGAACTTTACATTTTCTACATTTGCTTTTTTGAACATTTTCCCCAAATGTTTTAAAAAATTCTGTTCAAGAAAAAGCTTAATCAAAATGTTCTTCATATGATGAATACACCACACACTGAATACTGATTTCAGAACCGTTTCAGAACAAAATGGCCATAGGAAGATAGGGCTCTGGACATTAAGTTATTATTAAACACACTAACTTGTCTTTTACAACAACGAAGAGGATGGATAATATGTGCTGTAATATGACAAACTATTTTCTCGCTTACTTCACCAAACTCTTAGAGCCTATCCCATATGGAACCTCTGAAAACGTGGGTCACACAAACAGATCTCTTGTGAGCTTTTTTGATTAAGCACTCAGAGAAATCAAATGCATAAAACTGCATTAATTCTGGTTTTTTTTAAATCCAGAACTCTATAATACATGAAAAAGATAAACCTAGCAAACCAGGAATGTTTTACAGCACTTGGTCGTCTGTCAGTACCACTCAATTGCCTGGCAACAAGAAGGGTGGCCTCAATTATCTCTTTTCAAGGTATTTCCAGCTTCCTTTTCTCCACTTAGGAATTTCCTGATATATAGGAATATCATCTTGATTTTCTTTGGTCAGGACAAATAAAGAAACCTATTAAAAACATATTCCTCAAAAAAAAGATAAATAAAATGGTTTTATTGAAACACATGCTTCTACTAAGGAAGTGGGCAGATGTACACTGTCTCAGAAAACATTTAACAGGAGGAGCCTAGAATTAGAATGTGAAGAGTGTGTAAGGGACACAGTGAGGCAGGAAAATATCCTGGAAAAATCCTATACTTGGAGTCCAGGAAGTGCTAGGTTTAACACAGAACTGATGGATGTTTATTCACTATATGACCCTAAAGAAGTCATGACATCACAAAGTCTGTTTGTTTCCTTATCTTTAAAATGAGGGTAGTAATACACTATCCATTCACAAGGCTGATTGGAAGAAAGGGCTTTGTAAATATTAAAAGTGTTATGGAAATGGGTATTATTATCATACTCTAACTCTGAGGTTCCTGAACTTAGTTAGCCTGCAACCCCCTACACACACACACATACACACTACTCAGTGTCCCCCTGGAAATCTACGTTTTTTAACCATTTAAATTTTTTCTTAAGTTTGTATCATTTCAAAAATATATATTTTTTAAAATGATGCGTCTTAAATTTAATGATTTATTATAAATTCAGAGTTTTTTCCTGCATTGAAATGTTGATGATGCAATATTGCATCATGTAACCACATATTATATTGTAAATAAGTCATTACATACTGAACTTCCTGGCAAGTACTACATGCTCACCTGCCAACACTTGCTTGTTAAGACCTGTTGGTGGATTTGACCACAGACCAGTTATAACCTGCATTTTGCGTGTTTACCTGAGAAACAATGTCATCACTTTAACTTTAACTGTTAGACCGCAGATGAAACATGAATGAACACTTTTTCAAAATTTTCTTGTCTTTGCTTCTTTTTTCATGCTTTTACTACCCCATTACTTTTATTCAAAGGCCCCCAAATGCATCAGAAGTTACTACTACCCCCCTGGATCATTCCAGCACTCCCCAGCAGGGAGAAACCTATGCACCCAACCATTCATTTAAACAAATAAAGGAATGAAAATGGCAAAACTTAAGTTACCTATCTAAGATTCCGAAATTCATTTGTTGGCAATATTGTTCAGTCATTTCAGTTGTGTCTGACTCTCTATGACCCCATTTGGGGTTTTCTTTCCTTTCTAGTTTTCACTGGAGTGGTTTGCCATTTCCTTCTCCATGAGGAAACTGAGGCAAACAGGTGACTTGCTCAGGGTCACACAGCTAGTAAGTGTCTGAGGCCAGATTTTAATTCAGGAGGACAAATCTTCTGACTCCAGACCTTGCTCTCTATCCAATGAGCCACCTAGCTGCCCCTGTGGCAAAGTCAGGGAGGTTTCATGATCTGAAGTCTAACGTTCTTGCCAGCACACAATTCTTAGGAAAGACCAGATTAAGTTCCAGGGTCTCTGTGGAGTTTCAGACTTTAATAGTTTATATGTATATATGTATATACATACATAAGTTATTATGCATGTATAAACATATATGTATGCATACATACACATACATATTATTTTATATTTAACACAGCATATATTTCAATCTCTTATATGTATAATGTATTATTGTCTTCACACACACTCACATAAAAATTTTATTCCAGGATAAGGGTGGAGGGGGCAGTGCTGATAGTGCAGTGAGTGGATAGGGAACATAAGGAATATAAGGAAAACTACAGGAAACAGAAAGCCTGCAATGCTCACATGCTCCCTTAATGATGGTATCTGTATTCTTTCACAGAATTGATGGATAGGAACTTGGATTTTATCAGGTTTAACTCTCCAACTAATATACAACATCCTCAAGAATGCTCGTCCACAAAAATAATGTGGTGAATGTTCCTCCTCTCTTTTTTGAGATAAGCAGTTATTCCTCTTTCATATCCTCTGCTAAGTTCTTGGCATACAAATCTTCAACTATGATAACCCTGAAGAAGATTCACAAGAACAATCCAATTGTTTGAAGAGTCCTAATTAAAACTTTTTCCACTCTCACAAACTAGATCTTAGTCTTTAATGACTTAACCTGCAAGTGAAGTCCAACCAAGAAAAAGTTCTCCCAGTTTGGTTGGCGGTGTGCATCTACCAACCCTGAGCTATGTGACTCTGGACAAGTCACTTTAACCCTCAGAGGCTGAGTTTCCTCATATCACTCAATCAACACACATTAATTGCCCATGTGCCATGGACTATGCCAGGTGCTGGGTATACAAATATAAAAAATGAAACAATTCCTTTTCTCAAAATGTTTTCATCCTATAAGGAGGAGGCACACATCTAACTATACAGAGAATTAACACATATAAATTGAACTTAAAATCAATTCAAGGCAGTTACATCCAAGGGAGTTAAGGAAGCAGGGTACTCACAGTTGGGGTAATTAGGAAAGAGTTAAACAGATGGTGCTTAAGTTATGTCTCCGAGTAAGGGAAGGATTCTCTGACACAAAGGTGAGGGAGGACTGAGTTCCAGGTATTCAAGAAGGCCAGTGTGAAGGTACAGAAATGGGAAAGAGAGTGCCATGTGTGAAGAACAGAAAGGGCATTTTGACCAGTTTGAGTGTGTGAAAGAAACATAATGGAACTGAAAAGACAGACTTGCAAAAAGCTTGTGAAGGGCTTTAAAAAAACTGTTTAGTTATAAATGAATAAATAGTATTTTTTTTAAAGACCATTTATGTTTGATCCTAGGAGCAATGGGGAGGCATTGATATTTATTTACTAGGAGAGTGAAGCAGCTGGATTTGAGCTTGAGGAAAATCTCTTTAGCAACTATGTGGAGGAGGAATTGGAGTAGGGAGAGACTTGAGGCTTGGAGCAGGAAGGTCACTGCAGCAATCTAGGCAAAAGGTGATAGGACAGAAATGGAGTTGGAGGCTTAGTGAGCACAGAGAAAGGACTGAGTTTGAGGAACACTGCACAAGTACAAACGTCAACACTAACAACTCACTGGTTGGATAGGGTGAGGAAGAGTGCCGAGTCTAGGACGACATTTATGTCGGGAAACTGACGATATAAAATAAAAGATGATGATGCTCTCACTGCCTATCTCCAGAGCTAGGATAAGAATTAAGGAAAATAATGTATGTAAATGAACTGCTTGAACTGCTACATGGATATGGATTATTATTTTTAAACCCATGGTAACTGAGAGCTTTAGATTTATTCTATATGTAATTTGAATTGTAAGCTTACATCCTTTTTTTTATTCTGTGTTCTTGGATGGCACATGATAACAGAAAGCAACATCACAGAAAATATGAAAAAGTAAGTACAAAAATGGTAGGAAATAGAGTTATTCCTGAAAGGTATAATACACATCAAGCATTTTGTAGGGTGCACATGGAGCAAACATCTATAAACTGTGAAATATAACTTTTCATTGATTTTTACCTAAGACAGCATTTCCTGTTAATGCTAGCTAAGGGGTACAGACAATCTAGGGAGCTACAACAGAAAAATCCCAATGTATTTAAGAGCAAATACAAAGAATTATCCAAGGATATGATGGATGGAACTAGAGGGATTGATTTATATTTTTAAAACAAAACATTTTAGATGCAGTCAGCTAAACAGACAAACAATGTTATCTTCTCCACCTCTGTAGCATTCTTTAAAATTATGGAATAAGTATATTCTATTTTAAACTCCAGCTCTTGTTAACCACATTTGTTCGTTTAGAGGACAAACCAATGATGGAACATCAGAAGATGATGGCATTAGAGGACTAAAGGTTGAGTAAAAGTATGGCCATTACATAAAAGGATGCCAGCTTACAGGTAGGGAATTGGAATAGGAGTGGTTCAGTGAATGCAAGAACTGGTTAACATTTTTTTTTATGGGGCCAATTTTAAATAATTTTTATTCTCCAGGACAAGAATTGCCTTTCCATTTGTTTACAGTACTGATAAAGGGCAATGTTGTTCACTTCTCTCCCTCTGCACACATTCAAGTATTCAGAACACCCAGATTTACACAGTAGCTTAAATGTTACTTTTAAACTGCTACTGCCTTGGCTACAAATTTTGAGTCCTTTAATTTTTGGAAAAGCTGTGTGGAATGCTCTTTCTTCTGTTGTTTAGTCCACCTCTTCAATGGTGGGTCCAGAAGAAGCGCCTCCAGATGGGGCTGCTCCACTCCCTGGGAATCCACCAGGCGTGCCTCCTGGACGCCCCCTGCACTCTGGTACAGCTTGGTAATGATGGGGCTGCTCCACTCCCTGGGAATCCACCAGGCGTGCCTCCTGGATGCTCCCTGCACTCTGGTACAGCTTGGTAATGATGGGGATGCAGACCTTCTCCAGTTCTTTCTGCGGATGCTCAGATGCTTCCTTCTCAGCAGTCTGGTTCTTATCCAGTCAGTTGGTTATTTCATCACATTTGTCAAGGATCTTCTGTTTGTCTTCATCACCAATTTTGCCTTTCAGTTTTTCATCCTCCACTATAGCCTTCATGTTGAAAGCATAAAATTCAAGAGAATTCTTGGAAGACATCTTGTCTCTCTGCTTCTCATCCTCAGCCTTGTATTTCTCAGCCTCCTGGACCATACGCTCAATGTCTTCCTTGCTCAGACATCCTTTACCGTTGGTGATGGTGATCTTGTTCTCCTTCCTGTGCTCTTATCCGCAGCAGACATATCAAGAATGCCATTTGCATCAATGTCAAATGTTACTTCAATCTGAGGAACACCTCTGGGTGCTGGGGGGATTCCTGTGAGCTCAAATTTGCCAAGCGGGTTGTTATCCTTTGTCATTGCCCTCTCACCTTCATAAACCTGAATAATCACACCAGGCTGGTTGTGCGAATAGGTGGTAAATGTCCATGTCTGCTTGGTGGGGATGGTGGTATTATGTTTGATCAGAACTGTCATAACTCCACCAGTAGTTTCAATTCCAAGAGAAAGAGGAGTGACATCCAACAGCAACAAGTCCTGCATTCTCAGATTTATCTCCAGACAAAATGGCAGCCTGGATAGCTGCACCATAAGCAACAGCCTCATCAGGACCGATACTCTTGTTGAGCTCCTTGCCATTGAAGAAGTCTTGCAAAAGCTTCTGGATTTTCAGAATTTGAGTGGAACTACCCACCAGGACGATGTCATGAATCTGTGATTTATCTAGCTTGGCATCTCTTAAGGCCTTTTCCACAGGGTCCAGAGATCAGCATTTAGCTCTTCGAAACGGGCTCAAGTGATTGATGTATAGAAGTCAATACCCTCATAGAGGGAGTCAATCTCAATACTGGGAACTAGAAGAGAGGGTGCGTTTTGAACGTTCACAAGCAGTGCAAAGACGGCAAGCAGCCCTCTTGTTCTCGCTGATATCCTTCTTGTGCTTTCATTTGAACTCCACAATGAAATGGTTGACCATTTGGCTGTCAAAGTCCTCCCCACCCAAGTGGATGGCCCCAGCTGTGGACTTGACCTCAAAGATGCTATCTTCAATGGTAACAATGGAGACTTCAAAAGTACCACCTCCAAGGTCAAAGATCAACACATTTCTCTCAGCATCAACCTCTTTGTCCAAGCCATAAGCAATAGCAGCAGCAGTTGGCTCATTGATGATTCAGAGCACATTGAGACAAGCGATGGTTCCAGCATCTTTAGTGGCCTGATGTTGGGAATCGTTGAAATAGGCTGGCACTGTGACGACAGCATTTGTGACGGTCTTCCCAAGGTAAGCTTCAGCATTTTCTTTCATCTTGGTCAAGACCATAGAAAACACTTCCTCTGGATAGAAACTTTTGGTCTCCCCTTTGTACTCCACTTGGACCTTAGGCCTGCCTTCATCATTCATCACTGTAAAAGGCCAGTGCTTCATGTCTGACTGCGACCAATCAGACGTTTGGCATCAAAAACTGTGTTGGTGGGGTTCATTGCAACCTGATTCTTTGCAGCATCACCGATTAAACATTCTGTGTTGGTGAAGGTGACATAGCGGGGGGTGGTCCTGTTTCCATGGTCATTAGCAATGATCTCCACTTTCCCATGTTGGAAGACTCCCACACAGGAATAAGTGGTGCCAAGATCAATGCTAACTGCAAGTCCCTTCGACATGGTTGCTGGGGAGTCGGGGGTTGTAGCTGACCACTGTGGAGAAAGAAGGGCTGCTGCTGCACTGAGTAGCAAGAACTGGTTAACATTTGTGTGACTACTTGGCATACACATTTCATTTGGACTCAAGGCACTAAGCACTGGCACTAAGGTTCTTGCCCTCAGGAAGTTTATATTCTACAGCATCTACAGATATGAAGAGCAGAAATGGGTATAAGCTAGGAGATGGAATAGGGCAACCCCTCACCCCAAAGAAAGAAAAGGGGAGAAGAAAGAAGTCCAGAAAGAATCACAGACAAAGAAGACAGCTTTGACAGCTAGATGTTGATTATATACTTAAGAAAATAAAGATTTTGCAGTTTCACATACAATCTTCTCCAGGTCTTCCTGGATCAGAGGCCACCTTTCTCTATGAACTTTTGACATACCTAATACATAGAATGCCATATTGCCTTTCCAGAGCAACACCACCAAACAGACAAGACACTCTGCTAGGCGTCAGGGCCCAGATCAAAAATAAAAGGGTTCATGTCCTCGAGGAGAGAGCTTATATTCTATTAGATTTTAAAAGTCAGCCAAAAAATAAATGAATGGTCATTTGAAGAAATAAAGAGCAGGAAGAGCTGGGGGGATAAGGGAAGGCAGGTGGGCACTAAAGGAACACAAAGATTAGAAAAGGTAGGGGAAGGAATAAATACGCTGATGCTTACTCACTAAAAACCAGCTCAACAACTGGGGCCATTGTTGAATTGGAGATTATCATCTAGCACAGGTACGTGGCAGGATGGCACCAGGGAGGTAGTCTATATTAAGAAATGTACAATAATTATGTGATTTATAAAGAACTTCAAGGATTACAAAGTATTTCTTGACAACAACCTAGTGAAATAAATGGGACACATATTAATGTTGGGACCAAGGCTCAGGCTAAGTGACTTGTCCAAGGGTGGTAATTTCCATTTGTTCTTCACATTGCACCAGATCCCTTGAGATATCAACGAACTGAAGCCACGTGTCACATAGCAAGCTTTCCCAGCCCCAACTTTCCCCAGGAGGCACATACGAAGGAAGATAAAATTAAATCAGTGCTTGTTTCCAAGTGAATATCTTTAAGATTATGATGCAAATATAGTCATATTTAAGGCTTTAATTACATGAATTTTCTTTTTTTTTCTCCAAATTCTTAAGGAAAACCAGAGACAAAGACATAGAGAGACAAGGAGACACAAAAACACAGAGACAAGGAAGCAGAAAGACAGAGACAGGCACAGTGATACAGAGACCCTGAGAGACAGAAACAAAGAGATTGAGACACAGGGACAAAGACACAGAGAGACACGCATTGAAAGAGAGACACACAAAAACCCAAACAGTGACAGAGAGACAGAGACACAAAGACAGAAAGAAACACAGATACCAAGACATAGAGACAGAAATGGAGAGATAGAATATTTCCAAATACAAAATAGAACAGAAAGAGGGTTGTATATGAAGCCATAACCCTCTCTTATGTACAGTTTGCTTTTCTAAAAGTATCTAATAAATTCAGAATGTTACTTTCAAAGCTAACTTGCTTGTCTGAGTTTCCTTGCAAACTTCTTCTGAATTAAAAAAAAATAAAACCTTCCACCTTGAATATATTTTGGATGTCTGACATTTACCAGGGAAAATTGCCACAAATATTTTTCTCAGTTAACTGTTTGCATTCTAATTTTAAATGCATTGATTTTATGCATATTATTTAACTGTATTTATTGGTTGCAAAGCTTTCCAATTTCATGCAATAAAAATTGTTCAGCTTAACATCTGTGATCCTTTTTTAACCAAAGAGTTTCGATGATTACTGCATTACAATAAAGTCTGAGTTCTATTACTGCTGGGTCTCTTTTCTTTTCAAAAAGTGATTTTTCTTGAGAATCTTCACCTGTTGTTCCTTTAGATGAATTCCCTTATTTTTTCTAGATTTCTTAAACAATTTTGGTTTGATTGGTATAAAACTGACAGGGAAATGGATTTGGGTAAAAGTATTATTTTATTTATATTGGCACAGCCCAACCATGTGCAAATAATATAGCTCTACTTATTTGGACTGTGGCTATTTCTGCAGCATTCTGTAACTATAGGTGTGCCTTAGTAGGTGGACTCCCCAACATTTCATGTACTATATAGGAATTTCCTTATTACTGCAAAAAAACCAGAAAGAACAATGATTGATCTGTTTCTTCAGTGGGTTTTCTATGTAGATCAATATCTCATCTGCCAAAATCAATAATTTTGTTTCTTATTTATCTATACTTAATTTCTCAGGTACTTTCTCTTGTCTAAATGCTATAGATTGCATTTATATCACTATATTAAATAGGCATAGTAACAATAAGAAAGGCCTATCATTTTTTCTATTATATATAACACTGAATTTTGGTTTTAGATACTATTTACTATATTAAGGAAGTGCCCGTTTATTCTTATGTTTTAAAAACGTTTCATTGAAAGATTTTTCTGTATCTTGATATAATGATGCAATTTTAATTTTGTTATTAATATGGTATATTATGTTATACCACTACTATGGTATATTGTTATTAATATGAAATACTATGTTTCAATCAATGCAGCATTTTCAGTATATATCTGATTTGATCATGATGTTCTCATGTCATTTAAAATTGTTCTATTTGCAGTCTTTGGGTATATTGGTATGTACGTGTATGTGTGTGTGTGTGTGTGTACCCACTTTGTATCTTCATGCTTTAGGTACTAAGATATTTGACTAATAGAAGGGATTTATTAAGACCTCTTATTTTCTTTTTTTAAAGCTATTTGTGTAATATTGGAATTAACAATTATTTGAATGTTTAATGTAATTTGGTCCTTGTCTCAGGTTTCTTGTGGGAGGAGAGAAGAAGCAGTTCATTTCTGCTCTATTCAATTTCTTTTTCTGAGATTAGGTTAATTAAAATCTCTATTTCTTCTATTTATCTTAATATTTTAAGTTATGCAAACATTCATCCATTTTACTTAAATTGTCAGATTTGTTTGCATAAAATTGGGCAAAATATTTTCCAAGAAGTTCTTTAATTTATTCTTCATTTGTTGGAATTTCTCCTTTTCAATTTTTGATACTGATAATTTGTTTTTTCTCTCCTTTGAAAGGGACTAATTGTTCATCTAAAAAAAAAACAAAACAAAACTTGTAGTTTTTTGTACATTCACTGCCCTTTTCTTTCAATTCATTAATCTCTAGTTTTCTTTCCAGAATTTCTACTTTGGTATTTAAGAACTAGTATAGCTGGAGCCAGGAAGACTCATCTTCCTGAGTTCAAAAATGACCCCAGCTATTTACTAACTGTGTGAACCTGGGTAAGTCACTTAATCCTGTTTGTCTCAGTTTCCTTGTCTGTAAAATGTGCTGGAGAAGGAAATGACAAACTATTCTATTATCTTTTCCTGGAAAGCCCCAAATGGGGTTACAAAGGGAGTCCCTTTAAGATGTGCAAAGTACTTTATATAAGCTGTCTAATTTGGCCCTCATAACACCCTGTGGGAGGTTATTTTTATTTTCCTAATTTTACAAATGAGAAGACTGAAGCCCATAAAGTTGCCTTACTTTCCTAAAGTCGATTTGGCAAGGGAGAAAACATTTATTAAACACCTACTATGTTCCAGACATTGAGCTAGATACTAGCAATAAAAGTCCAAAAGGAAATTGTAGCCTTCGCTTTCAAGTAGCTTACTCATACAGCCAATTGGTATAATTTAAACATAAAATAGACACAATGTAATTTAGGGGTCTCTAGCAGCTGGAGGGAATCAGGAAAGGATTCCTGTAGATAGGAGCACAACTGAGTTTTGGAAGAAACAAGAGATTCAAAGAAGAGGACCTAAGGAAGTACTGCATTCTAAATATGGAAGGCAAATAGTATGAATGCACAGATGCCAACTCAGCAATGAATATTTATTAAGCCCTTTCTGTAGACCAGGCACAGTGCTAAGTTCTGAAGATACAAAAAAGAGGCGAAAGACAAGTCTTTGCCCTCAGGGAGCTTACACTCTAAGAGGGGAGACAACATGCAAATCTATTCAAAGTAAGTCATATGCAGAGATGGGGTGGCGCATGACAGAAAAGCCATGATGTCAGCGAAGAAATGTTTGACAAGGCTGGAAAGTTAAGCTTCGGTCAGGTTGCGAAGAAGTTAACACGCCCGAAAGAGTTTATAGCTTATCTTACAAGAAAGAGAGAGTTCTTACAATTTATGAAGAATGATATGGGCCAACCTGCATTTTAGGAGAATTATTTGGCCATAGGCCCCCCCGAGTGCCTAAAATGCACTTCCTTTGTCACCTCTACCTGTTAAAATGCTCAGCTCCTACAACCCTCCTCAGTAAGCCTTTTTTCCCAGATGCCATCCAGCTGAGAGCATTTCCTCTGAGAGTTTTCTCGAGCACTTTGTCCTTACCACACTCGACCTGTTACTGTGCTCATTTGCATAAATACTACAGCCTTCCAAACCCACATTAGTTTTTTGGGGGGACTACACTGATTTTATCTTTGTAATCTCCAGTCTCTATCACAGTGCTTAAAGCCTTTTGCACATAGGAGATCTTAATAAATATTTAGAGAATTTAAGGACACTAAAATAATCAGGACAGATACGGTGGCTAATTAAGCAAAACCATTAAACCACAGAAACACCAGAAACTAGGTGTAAGATTCAACAAAAGTTAGGATGGAAGAAACTTGAATTGGATCAACCAGTGTTCTAATATTAACGTTAAATAGGCAGGAGTAACTGGAACTTAGCTGTCCTGTGGAAGGCCTGTCATACGAAAGAGGAGTTAGACTTGTTATCTTCAGCTCCAGAAGGCAGAGGCAAGGTCTGTGAGGGGAAGGTATAAATCAGAAGATTTAGGATCAAAAAATATTGTAAGAAATTCTTGACAACCAGAGCTCTCCAAAAGGGGAACCACAGGCTATCTCGGGCATTAGTAGGATCCCCCTTATTAGAGGTCTCCAAGCAAAGACTCGGTGACCTCTTGTCAGGTGTGTCACAGAAGGGTGTTTGCCTGGGCGGTCTCTAAGGGCCCTTCCAAAACTGAAATTCCTTGTTTCTATGAAATGAGGCATTTCTAAATAATTTGTTGTATCCCGCGGCCAGACTATACACTCCTTGAGGACCGAGAATGTCTTGTTTTTGTATTTATATCCCCAGTGCCTAGTCAAAATGACTGGTAAATAAGAGGTGTTTTAAAAGACTTGTCCCCTGAGCAATTGACATAATCATGAAATTCAGATGAAAGCCATATAAAATAGAAACTGAAAAATAAATGTGGCAAGTTTAATAACGAAAAGGTTAAGGAGGCTTGAAAAGTGGAGTAGAAGTCTGGGGAGTAGCTACCTATATCCAATTCTGCCCCTAACCAGCTGTCTGATTTTACACTGTCATATCCCATCTCTGGGGCTCAGTTATCTCAACTATAAAAAAGAGGCTGCTAAATTAAACCAGCTTTAAGGCCTCTTTAAGTTCGAAGGGGCTAAAATTCTGTGCATTGTAATCAGGGGGCAGCTAGGTGGCACAGTGGATAGAGCACTGACCCTGGAATTCAAATCTACCCTCAAACACTTACTATCTGTGTGACCCTAGGCAAGTCACTTAACCCTGATTGCCTCCCAAAAAACCAAATGTGTATTGTAACCATCCAATATGACGCAACAATGAATGGATATGGTGGCAATAAGGAAAGAAATACTATGGACAAGATTGAAACTGAGAAACAGAGTTACGAGTTTGAGTGAGAATATGGAAAACAGAAAGGAGTTTTAATAGAGTAAATGGCTACTGTGATCTAGAACTGATTACAGAAGATATGTTAGGGGAAAAGTACAAGTCCCAACTATAAAATAATAGGAAATTTTTTTAATATAATGAGGAGGGGAGAAAGTGTAATCAACACATACATACAAATTAGTGTTGTCCTTTCACAATGTTCACCTTGTTAACAACACTTAACCTATGTTTGCTGGATGGAATGTCATTTGAAGCAACAAATAGTCCTTTTTGGTGGGGAGCTGATTTTGCCTCTTAAAAGTTATTCAGAGACATATTTGTTAGATAGAGTAAGTGATCAAGTTTTGGGTCAAAAACAAGACTTTTTTTAGGACTTAAGGTAGCTGGTTTTCATTTGGTGTCAAACTCACTGTAAAGGTAATTTATAACGTTGCCTGAAAAAGGGAAAGTGCTTTGACATTGGAATCAGAAGATCTGGATTCAAATCCTGTCTCTGGGGAGCAACAAAAATGAAGCCATTTAAATTTCCCGCACCTCATTTTCATCCTTTATTTTAGGTAAAGTGGTTGGGCTCAGTGGCCTGTGAGGGTTCTTCCATCTCTCTCTGGATTTGTGATCCTTTGCTAACTATGTAGAGGTCATGGGTTTATAGATCTGAGCTGTCGTCTACTACACTTCTCTTTTAAGGAGGAAATTGACATCCAAAGAGGTTGGTAGAAGAAGAGGGCCAATGTCTCCTAAGCAATAGGTGGTGACTTATGCAATTGCCTAGCTCCCAAGAAGAGCCAGAACTTGAACCTAGGTCCCTTGACTTCTCCATTCTACTATGTTACCCCGCCCTCCCCACAAACTAACACAATACTTATGGGGCAAATTACACAAATGCCCATATGTTGCCATGACTTTTCTCAAATTATTTCATGGTCTTTTTTTAAAGTGTTGCCTACACAACTAAAGGGAAAGATTTGAGAGTAGAAACTTTTCTTCTCCCCTCCCCCCCAAAGCCTAACACAATGCCCTGCACATGACGGATACTTAAATATTTGTTGAATGATTGGATTACAATTTTAGAGTGACAAAGAAATTTGTTCTTTGAGACGATCTGGTCCAACCTCACCCCTATGACTACGTGGACATTTTACATACAAGGAAACAAACCCAGAGACTTGTGGTTAGTCTAAGGTCATAAAATCAAAGCTCTAGAGATTGGAGTGACCTCTAAAATCATCTAGGTCAACTCCTTTTTATAGATGAGGAAACTAAGGCTCAGAGAGATTAAGACACTTGCCTACAGTCACATGGCAACTAGATAGAATGGGGGACCTGAAGTCGAGAATATTCTGCTTCATGAATTCAAATCCAGCCTCAGACACCTACTAGCTGTGTGACCTTGGGTAAGTCACTTCACCTGTTTGCCTCAGTTCCTTATCTATAAAATGAGCTGGAGAAAGAAATGGCAAATTAGGCCAGTATCTTTGCCAAGAAAATCCCAAATGGGGTCACCAAGAGTTGGCCATAACTGAATAACAAAGCACTCACAGAAAAGGAATTCAAACCCAGATCTCCTGGCTCCAGATATGATGCTCTTTCCTAGAAATAAATCCTATATGTGAGCTGGCATCAAAAATAAAATCACAAACAGCCTGGAAAATTACTATGACAGATACCAATTTTTTTTTTTACAATTTCTTCAAAGCTACATTTTTATACTCTTTTAAATGGCCACAATATTGTAACTAGAATGATGAAAATCACAAGGTTTCTTCCTTTATTCCTTCACCATCTTCCTGCTTCCCTAAATAGACAAGTGCTACAGACTCTAAAAAAGATAAATTATTCTTTAACACTCTTATAATTCTTGGGACTGTGGGGTGTTAATTACTATCCAGAAACTCAGTGCATAATGAAGCGACGAAATGTATATATTTCAAGACCCAACCCTTCAGTGCTTTACAAATCAATCTCCATTTGCCCATGAGAATATGGACAGAAACACCATTTGTGATTTATATAGCTGAAAACTCCTTTTTGTTTGCTTTATTGCACATGTTCTAAGCAGCGGCCACGCACGTCGTGTAGGGACCAGAGAGCCAACCAAGTTGCTGTGTTCACTGTCTGAACAGTGAGTTTCAGGATCTCAAAAACATCATCAAAATTTATTTATTCTAAGGTTAAGTTAAAAAAAAACTTTTAAAAGGATCACTCCTAAAAGGTTTAGAATACTCCGAAAAGTAGAACATCTGCTCTGAGATGGCTGCCAAGCCATCAACAAGGTAGCCAAGGCTTCATGAGGCCACCTTCATTAGAAAGAGTCACAGAAAGTGATGAGATCACAAAGGCATTTCAAGTCCCACAATTGACTGGGGAAAGCACACAGCTTGAAATAGAAATAGGCTTCTGAGAGCTGCAGCTTTTGTGTGTATGTGTGTGCGCACACGTGTGTCTCTGTATGTGTGTCTGTGTGTGTTTATGTCTGTGTGTGTCTGTGTGCATGTGTCTGTGTGTGTGTTTTATTTCTTAACAAATTTCTTAAACAAATCAAGAGTCTTGACTTATAATGCTTTCTTCTCTGCTTCTGACACTTAACTTGTCATTAGCCCCTGTGCCAGCTAATGCTTTTGCACTATCACAAATTCAACACTGACGAACCTTCCAATTTATGTAGACAGTTCATCTAGAATAAATCTTTATCATCAGAATGGGCAGAGATGCCAGGAGATCTGGATCCTAATCCTCTGGACACTTTGCCGTGGTTTTTTATGTCCCTCCGCCTTCCCTCTTCACTCCTCCCACCCCTGTCCCCTATGTGTCTGTATCCAATTGATTTTTATTTAAGAGGAGCCTTTTTCAGCTTCACAAATAAGTAGTTTTCCCTTTGAATTGTCATTCCTATAGCACATTCTTCTGATTCTCGCTTCTGTTGTTGTACACAGTCATTTTCACTGGGGAGAGTCTCCTCTCTAGGTTCTCTTAAAGTTTCTTAGTCTTACGGTAACAGATATTTTGCAGCTTCCCAGTGGACAAGCTGAGCCATATCTGAGCTACATTACCTGCCTTTGATTTCTTTCTAACCCTTTGCTCTTATTCAAATAAAATAGATTTAAAGGATTGTTTTCCTGGGCTCAATGCACACAAAGCTACCTAACTCGTCAAAAAAAAAATGCCACATTTGTCCATACTTCTCACTTGGGGTGTCAAAATCCAGAAATTGCTAGCTTGTAGAGTATGTGCTTCTTACGGAATATTTTTAGGCGGTAAAGACTGGCTAAAGCAGAATCACATGTGCAATAACTACAAGGATGTAAGTGAGCAAAATAGGAAAAGACAACATAAGTTGGATCAATTACAATGGCTAATTATTGTTCCAAAAGGCCGATACTGGAACACACCAATATCCTTTAGGTGTAGAGGTGGTAAACTACGACATGGAACATGACATACTCAGTCAATTGTAGTCACTCTGTGATAAGGTTTTACTTAACTGCTTGCTTACTTGTATGACTGTAAGATCTATTGCTGGAGAAACTGAGGCTGTGAGATCCCTTGAGTTTGGGAGTTCTAAGCTGCCACAGGGCATAATACAACCTGATGACCATACTAAGTCCAGCATCAATACGGTGAGCTTTCCCAGGAGTAAGGGGAGACTGTGAGTGGCCACCATGCTCCCAACCAGGCAAGATAAGGAGACCCAATCTCAAAAGAAAAATAAGTATTAGCTTCCCTTCCCTCTCTCTCCTACATTCCTTTACCCTGGACAGACACTTAAATAACACAGTCCACTATAAGAGGAAGATATTCCTAGGTAATTATGATAGTAAAAATATCCATTAATAAATTGCATAGAAATGGATTGCCATAAAATACAGTGATGGAAGATCACTTACGGTCTGCAAGTAAAGAGATTAAATTAGGAGTATGGAAATAATGTAATTCGTTAATACTATTTTGCACATTTGCCATACATAATTTCTTTGGCTTTTTGGATTTCTATTGTACTGTATAGCTATAGTTGCACAATTTCAATTTCGATACCTCATTTTAGTTACTAGTATGCGTGCTACTTTTCCAGCTATATTAGACTCCATGGAGGCAGTGGTTGTTTCCTTCTTTTGCCCCTTGGTAGAGCCTCAGCAAATATCTACTGAATGAATTAATATTTATAATAAGCCCTAAAGTCAAGGAACGAATATTTAATGGGACAAGAAAATTTTCTACCATTTCACCCTTTCTCTCAAGTTATAAATTTGAATACATTACAAAATCAGTATATTTAAAATACTGAGCAGCCCATTTACTATAAAGTGTTAGTTTCATCTCCTAGAATTGAAAAAAAGGCCACCCAATATCATGGGCCAGTGATGCTTTTGCTAAACTGTTTTTTGAGTTCCAGGTAATGAAACTAAAAATGATTCAGTGTGGATTCTTAGTCAAATGGCTTACAGCAGAAGGTCACTGACCATAGACTAGTATTTTCATTTCCCATTGTCTAAATACTATATCCATAGAGTAACTATCTTTTTTCAGATCATCCTCCTAAATGTTAGTAAAGATTTCCTGGCCCACAGTCAAATCCACACTACCTACAGCAACTGAGCTATATTTCTCCCAGAAAAGCAGCTGACCTTTTAAACCTATTTTGTGATGCTATGGAATCTATTCATGTAACACCAAGAGCAAGAGGTTGTTAAAGTTCATCCAGAAGAAAAAGACACAATTCTCTTCAAAAATTCCCTCAGTATCACCTGAAGAAATTCATTCATTTGTTGGTGTTGTTTAGTCACTTTCAGTTACGTCCAAATCTTCATGACCCCATTTGAGGTTTTCTTGGTAAAGGCACTGAGAAGTTTGCCATTTCCTTCTCCAGTTCATTTTACAGATGAGGAAACTGAGGCAGGCTTGAATGACTTGCCCAGGGTCAGATGGGTAGTGAGTGTCTAAGACTGGATTTGAACTCAGGAAGATGAGTCTTCCTGATTTGCAGCCTAGAACTCTACTGCATCACCTAGCTGCCCTCATTAATTTGTGCTGTAATACAAAGAACTGAGGGGAGAAAGAGATTGAATGATATATAATATAAAGACAGAATGACTACAAGACCATTGACTTAGCTCTGAAAGGGACTTCAGGGACCACTTTGCCCAACTCACAAGAAAACTGAGGCCGACAGAGGTATTTGCACACACATCATAAGTGGCAGTATCAGAATTCAAATCCAGGTCACCCATATAAGATCCAGAGTCTTTCCCTCTTTGTAACAATAAGAGAAAAGAAAGAGAAAACGATGCATTTTGCAGCCCAAAGGTATGCTGGCATTGAGATTCATGCCAAAACGTCCTACTATGTTATCCTTTTATAAGGCCATTTTAGCACTTTAGAAATTAAGCTGAAGGGGAACAGGAAGGGAAGGAAAGGCAGAGAGGAAATCCAGAAGGACTCAGGTCACAAAGAATCCTGTTCTATAGTAAATAGAGAAAATGGAAAGGAATTAGTTGGCAAATCCAAAGGAGGTCAAGGACAAAGGGAAAGGACCCATATGTACAAGAATATTTATAGCAGCACTTTTCATTGTAACCAAAGAACTGGGAGAAAATTGGTGCCCGTCAGTTGGAGCATGGCCATGCTGTATGAAAGTAATGGAATATTACTGTGCCCTAGGAAATGAAGAATTCAAAAAACATGGAAAGACTCACATGAACTCAGGGAGAATGAAATGTGCTGAACCATGGGAGAAATTTACATAGCGATCACAATATTATAAAATAAAACAAGTTGGAAAGATTTAAGAAGTCTGTTCAAAGCAGTGAATAATTGTAACTTCAGAGAAATGATGATAAAGCATGTCATCTACCTCGAGAGTTAGAGGTAATGGAGTGGAAGACCAAAATGAGATATACTATTTCAGACTTGGCCAAAGTGCTGATTTGTTTTGGTTGGCTATATACACTTTTGGTGTTTAGACTTATTCGAGGGAGGAGGAAGATTTAGTTAGAGACTAGTAACAGAAATGCAAAAAGAACACACACACATACACACACACACAAATCTTTTCAAAGGGGCAGAAGAAAATAAAAAGTATAAAGGAGCTATCAAACAAATTTAATAATTGTCAAATTACAAGTTTAGTAATTTAATAAATGCTAAATTTAACACATACTTTGAAAATTTCATGTGACAGTTCAGTTTCTCCTTTGGTCCTTTTCTTGATCTTTGTATATTAAAATGTTTCTGTTTGCTAATTGTTAATTCATAAGAAAAAGTGATTTTTAAAAAATAATGAAATGAATGAGTCATAGAAGATGGACATCTGTAGCATCAATGGAAATAATATTCTTATTGATGAAATCACAGATCCGTAAAATCATCAATCTAGACCAAGCAGGGACTTCACTGGTCCAATCCCTTCATTTTACCTGTTAAAGAAAATAAGGCTCAGGAACATTAAATAACTTGTCTAAGGTCACATATAGGCAATAAGTACCAGAGGGGATTCAAACCTACGTCCTCTGCCTCTAAAGCAAGTACATCTTCCATTGTACCATGATACCTTCTTATAAAATTATGGAAGAAAGCAAAGGTTATAGGGATGGCTAAAGGGCATAAAATCTAAGAAGATTTCAGAGTGAATTTCTTCTGTCTCCCCAAAACATACAAAACTTCCATAATTTCAAGGAGAATGTCAAGACCGATGGCCAGTAGCCAAGAGTGCAAGAGGAAGTATATCGGTGTGCTTCATGAATACAGAGCATACAAACACAATAAAATAATAAAGACACATACAATAAAACACAATTAAATTTTAATTTCCTTTCATAAGGAGACCTCTCAGACCCAGAACATAAAATATTTTAGGATTGCAATTCACACACACACACACACACACACACACAAATACACACACCATGATAACCCACTTAAATACTAACCATCCTCCCCACCAAGGTAGATAGGCTTATAAATGCCTACTCACTTTTGGAGCTGATGTGTCCACTAGTCTCTGCCGATGCCGGGCTGAGCTGAAATGACTCTTCGGAGGCTGCCCTTCCTGACAGTGAATGGAAAGGAGGGAAATGAACAGGAGAAAGGAAGAGGAGAAGGTGGGACGGGGGTGATGGAAAAATGGCCAAAAAAGGGAGAGGGAGAGTGTTTAACTATACTTGAGTCATTATCTGGCTAAAATTTTATAAACATAAACAAAGTACATTTGATATTCTCCCAATAAGTATATACACTACAAATATGCAATTAAACTTATTCTCCTATAGCCATGCATGCGTACTTTATAGACCTAAAATGTCAAAATTGAGACAGTTGTCTTTCCATTAGAATTTCAGAGGTTATAATTTTTTAGGCTCATGTTTGTAATTTCATTATCTGGTATTTTCTATTCTACTTTTAATGTTGGTAACGGGGAAAATAAACGAGTGGGGCTAGTGAAGGGTAATTTTATCCATAAACCCACTAATTCAATTACACCTCAACAGTCGGCAATTCTATCCTTCTTATCATAATAGGAGGAATATCTCAGATCATCAGTGCTCCTTCCCAATCACATATCCCTGGAATAACAGGGAATTCCGGAGTTCTTTCCAACCTTGAAATCACCTTTGCCTGAGAAGCTATGCCTTGCCTCATCTAAGATACATCCCTGCTGAGTTCTCTGGCAATCATCAGAGTCTGTCCAGTGATGTTCTGGAAGGCCAAAAGAAAACAAAAACAACTGATCATCTTACATAGTAATCTTGTTCTGGTGCTCAAAAGAGATAAATTTGTCCTAAGACACGCACCTTAAAGAAATCTAAAGGTCCATTTTTTCCTGCTCAGTTCAACAAGCCCATTTGAAAGGGGAAGGTTTGGGCTGGGATTTTGAAAAATAGGCATAGCTCTCCATCCCAACTTCCTAAGAAATCCACCAGCCAAATTAAATTCAAAAAACACTCATTAAACACCTACTAGGCACAAGGCCCTGAAGTGGACATTGGGGACACAATCAAAGAATCTAAGTAGGAATCCTGCCCCCAGTGACTGAAATATAAACTTCCACAGTCATTTGAGAAAGGTCTGGGCCAGGGGCAGTACTAGCTCCCTGCCCTTGAAATCCCTTGATAAGAGTAAAAAGGGACACCAGATACAAAACTCCCAGCGAATGGCAAGCAGTGATCAGTTACTACTTGGTCATCTCTACTTGACAGGAGGAGGATGTGAAAGGAACATCCTATTAGTAAAATACTCTAACCTTAACCCTAAATGTTTTTTCCTTCACAAGGATAACAGTTATATTACTTTAAGACATATATCAATCATATCCACTTGGATTGTCAGCAATTACTGCAATAACCACTGTACAGAAATGTCATAAATGGCAAATTGCAAGTCAATATCCCCTCACGTTACTGACATGCCACCATGTTCTTTTCAAAGATGTAAGGAAATATTCTTTAGATTTTTATCTACTGTAGAAAATATCCCAAGGCTTTAATAGGAAAAATCATATTTAGGACCCCATTGGATCTCTTGCAATCCAACTATTTGCTCCATGGCCCTTTACTTTCTATTAGCTCATTGTGGTTTTGACCATTCTTTGTAGACCCAGAACCTAGCACAGTGATTTAAAAAGTGCTTCTTGACCACTTCTCTTTCTCATTCCTGCCCTTCCTTCCCTAACCACCATCCCTCACCACCTCCTTCCCTCTCCTCATTCACTCCCAACAACTTCAGCTGCCACCTTTAAACAGAGAGAATCCCAGGATAATAGCTCTTATCTCAGCCTTTCTTCTAAGTTCCAGATCTGCACATCTAGTTGCTTATAGGATATTTCCCTTCAGATGTCCTTCTGGTACCCCAAGGTCAACATATCCAAACCCAAATTTATTGTTTTTCCCCCAATAATTTGCTGGTCTTTGGCAGTACCCTCTTTCTATGGGTGACTCAACCATTTATCCAGTCTGTGGCATCGGGAATCTTGGTGCTATCTTGTTTAAAATTCTTCCCTCTCCCTCACCTTGAAGACCCCACAGCTTCTCAAGTCCTGTCCTTTCTTCCTCCACCATCTTTACACGTTTGCTAAATTTCCATTCTTGCAGCCCCCTGCCCTAATCCAGGCCCACTATTCACCCACCTGACGTATAAGCAAGGACCTTCCTGCACATTAACACTCTTCTCTCCAATCCGTCCTTCATGTTGCCACAGACTAATCTTTGCTAAACACAAATTTAACTACATTTAAAAATTATCTTTTTAAATTGATAGAAAACACTCCTCCCTGAAGCAAAATAATTGACTGGCCAGGAGATAACCAATATTGTTATTTTTAAAGCATGTTCAGCAAGGGGAAAATTTTTTTCTCTATCATTCTGCAAAGGTGTACCACAAATAAGTTGTGCCATTTTTGCCTCACCCCCTAAAAAAGTGCTCTAATCACATGTAAACAAATAATTATCCTCACTAATCCAAATGGGAAGAAAGCCGTGGATTGTGATTCTATATGTAATTGTTACAACTGATTAAAATGTTTCAAATCATAATAAGGAAACAGCATCAGTACAAACAATGCCAGATTCTCCCCCTCACCAGGAAAAAAATTAATCACAGAGTTAAATATACATTTACAGCCAACATGCAAATTAACTCAATTCCAAGCCTGCACTTTATAGTGCTTCTTCTAACACCAAGGTGAAAACACTTGTTGGTTTTCATTGTTTTGTTTTTGTTTTTGTTTTTGTTTTGTTTTAATTAGCTAACTGTTCCCTGAATTTGTCAGGGGCGGATGTGGCTGTTAAATCTCATACCTAAAATCAGAGCCACATTTATGGCCCCCATGGGTAGAAAGCTGGTGAAAAGACATCTCATCCTTTAAGGAGACTAAACAGGCTTTCCTCTCATTTGTTATCAAGTTCAATGCATCTGGAACACCAGAAGCACAAGATTAACAAATGGATCTATAAAATAATCAATGTATTTACACAAAGATTCAAGTAATACATCTTAATAGAAACTAAGGGGCAGGCTGAAGAATTAGAACTACTTTAATGAATTGCACATAGAAATAAAACGACAGTCTAGGTAATCAGAACAAGTTTTTTTCAGCATAAGACCTTATTTCAAAAACTTACTCTAAAATTTATTTTTTAATAAATGTAGTCATGCTGAAATCAATTATTTAAAGAAGCTTAAATTTCTTAATCTCCAGCTTTATAATACCACAATAGCAATATAATGGCCAACAAAGAAGTACAAGAGAAGTACAAAGAATAAATCAATCCCTACTTGCAATGAGTTTTCAATCTATTGGGAGATATAACAAGGACATATTAAACAATAAAGACAAATATTTAGAAACATATATATATATAAAATATACATGCATGTATGTATGTGTATATATATATGTATATACATATATATATGTATATACATATATATATATATATACACACACACTCCCTAGATTGGGAGGAGGAGGTGCCGTGGGTGGGAGAGGAGAAGAAACATAAAACATACATATGCTCAGAGTTCAGTGTAATTGAGAACCTCTGTAGCAAAGTTGGAGACTTTCACCAACAGTTCTGCTGCTGCAGGGTACAGAAACTTCTGAAGTTGTTTGGGTACACATATCAAGGCTATATCTAAAGACTGTTCACAATTGCTGAGAACAAGCACAAGCTCATTGCCTCCTCCCTAAATCTGTTAGAACACTTTTTGTGCACATCCTCCCCATCCCGCTCCCCACACTCCACTTGCAAGTTATGGATTTGTAACCAGCCCAATCATTTCAAAGTCTTTCCCAAATCATGGTTTATTTTTGGTTTTCTTGGTTGTGACCTGTGATTTCATCATGTTCAGCAAACTCCTGATAAAGAAAGCTCCCTCCACTAATTTCCATATTCTCTCTTTCTGTTTCTCTCTCTCTCACCTCCCTCCCTCCTTCCCTCTCACTCTTTCTCTCTCTCTCTCTCTCTCTCTCTCTCTCTCTCTATACTATATATATAGTATATATATATATATATATATATCTTTATATACACACACACATTCATGCAGAGACAGGGACAGTCTTAGAGAGCTGCCTTGGGTACTGAACAGTTAAGTGACTATCCATGATTCCACAAGTAGTACTCAGTTGTCCTTAAAGGCTGGATCCAACCCAAGTTTTTCTAACTCCAGAGTCAGTAGACCTTCGGCATATTACCCCAGTTTGCTGATTACTTTATGACTTATGAGTTATCTAACATGGTTTTGACTCAGTCTCAAGTGATCACTTGCCCTACTAGGTTCTCATCACCAGAGGACTCCAACAATTCAAAAGACCACAAGTAAGCCTCTGCAGCACTTACAAAGGTTTTCCACTGTTTGAAATTTGTGTGTGACCAAATAAATATTTATTAAGTACATACTACATACTAAGTACTATGCCATGCACTGGGGGGGAGAAGTACAAAGAATAAATCAATCCCTACTTGCAATGAGTTTTCAATCTATTGGGAGATATAACAAGGACATATTAAACAATAAAGACAAATATTAGAAACATATATATAATATATATACATGTATGTATATATATATATATAATATATATACAATATTTACAAATGTGTATGTATAACAAAGTAATTAAATGCAAAGAGGGAAGGTACTAGTACTTGGGCGACTCTGAAAATATCTCATGAAAAAATGGTGCCTGAGTTGCATCTAAAGGAAGAGAAGAGTTTATGAAGTAGAAGGAAGATGGGAGTTTATTTCAAGCATGGGGGGAAGTGTTGAAAATCAATAGTTCTTAAGGGTATCCTAACTACCATTTGGAAACAGGAGAATATTTGCTTAAGTTTTCAGATTAACACCATGGCTTTGTCACTATATGATATCCAGAGGGTATTAATTTGCCATTGATCACATGCTCCAAAATGAGCAAGTAAATTATGTCTTGTTGAGGTATTTATTTCCCCACAGTAGAATATAATTGGTTACATCAATAATTGGCTTCATTAAAAAGAATTTCTTTAGGAAAATTAAAATCCAGCACAGAAACGTATAAGCTTATCTTTAAGTTACTAATTCATAATCAAAGAGTAGTTTAGCTCTCATGAAAAGTATATATACCAATCATTTGTATAAAGGCAAATGGAATTTGGGACTCCATTTTCTTCAGATGTTCTAAGTCTAGTCCTAAATACTCAATGGCACAGGCTTCATCCTTCATAAGCCATTCTGAAGTGAAACACTGTCATTGTGCAGAGATGACGGGGCAGTAGCAGTTGATGGTCATCAAGTCAACAGTTTACATTATGTATCTATCCACTACAAATTATATATATATAATATATATAGTATATATACTATATATATATTTGTATGTATACGAGTGTGTATATACTATATACACATTATACCTACTTATGTTTACATATATTCCCCATTTAATGACTAAAGAATTCAACTACCAAATGAGATATTTGCAAAGTAATTTGTACCAAGCCTGGCATATAGTCGACACAATTTTTATTTCCTTCCTTCCCACCTTCCTCTTGGGCTCTAAACCCTCTCTTCCACCCCTCAGAAAGGTTTCCTTTGCAGAGTGCTTCAGCTTTTGGGTGGGTGGGGTACAAAATCTTTATTTATGCAGTCTCAACCAAAGCCAATTAGCTGTGCTAATAGCTACTGTTGAAAGGTGCAGATTCCAAGTAAATTAATGAGCTATTAGTTTGAGGACAGACGTGTCAACAAAAAACAATATTTGCATTTAAAGAAGGTTAACTGATGTTAGCTAAATCATTGATCATTTCTATAACTCCCTAAGATTTCTTCTGGAAACTAGGAAAGGAACAACTTCATGCACGGTATAGCATTGTTTTCAAACCATATATAGTTCTCTAAACTTGTAAATCAGACCACTTGCTATTTCAGGTTTATTTTGAACTATGTCATCACCTAGCATATATAGGATGGTACATTTGACAGATCAATTATGAATTTTCTGGTGTATATAGAATTTAGTAGAAAACTTCATGTGAATTGAAACCTAATCCTTTTGATCCAGTATTGGCAACCTTAATTCCAATATAGTAGCCCTAGAAGAATTTTTAACTCTATATTCAAAGCAGCCCATCATTACCATTTTAGAAAGGAAAAAAAATCCATTCTTAGACATATCCAATTTGGAGATGTGAAGAAAAGAAATGAATACCATGTAAAGGTCTATGTTAATGTTTCACACACTTTTGGAATAATTCATACCAATCCATCATGAAACTTTTAAAATTCTGAATTATTGGTAGAGAAATTCAAAGTAACCTTTATGGTCACCTCTGAGGAATCAGTATTATCCTTGCCCACCTTAAATCCTTACAAAATATCATATTTTAATAAAATCAAGATATTCTAAATAGGAAAAAGTAGCTATTGAATACCAACAAGTTGATTCAACAGTGAATCTCTATGCAAAGCAAACCAAGTCCTCCATTATTGAATGGCCAGCGTCATATCAGTTCTCAAAGTCTATAAGATTTAACAATTAGCAAACACGTCTGGCTAATCAAAAGAAGGATCTGGAACCCTACCCAATGTTCAAATGTGCCACTTGGGGCACAGAACACATTTTATAGTTATGAGGACACAGGCATCTGTTGTCAGAATCCACGGTTCTAATTACACTGTAATTTGTGGAGATCTCCATAAGCCATAACTTGATAAAGATGAAAAGACCTCATTTAGTTTCGCTTCCTTTCAAGGACTTAGCTTTTCAAATTCCTTTTCATGACCTTCAGGACTTGTATTGAAAGCTGTGGAGAAGGGAAAAGAAACAGGAACCCAGAAGCTGAGAAGCCTCTGGGATGCCCAGGATACTGTGAGGAACACAGGCACAGCAGGTCATTTGTGGGAAGGGAAGATGTTGAGGTTGCGGTTGGTCAGCGATTCAAAAAACAAGCTCACACAGGAGAGGCCACCACTGATTGTCATTTAATAACATCAACAACAATAATTTAAATGACTTGTGACTATTTTTTTAAATGAGCCTCTTCAGTCCTTAGGATATGAACAAGTCAACAAGATTACTATTAACCTACTGTGTGTCGAGTACCCTACTAAGTGCTAGGAATAAAAAAAAAAGGCAAAAACCAGTCCTTCAGTCAAGGAACATACACTCGCAAATGTCTACATACGAACAAGATGTATAGGAAGGAAACAAGTACTTATTAAGCACTTACTATGTGCCAGGCACTGTGCTAAATATTTACAAATATTATCTTATTCGATCGTCACAACCACCCTAGGAGGTAGGTGCTATGATCCTTATTTTACAGTGAAGGAAATGGAGGCAGATAGACTTTAGGTAACTTGCCTAGGGTCTCCCAAGTGTCCGAAGCCAATTTGAACTCATCTTCCTGACTCCAGGTCCAGTGCTCTATCTACTGAACCACCCAGCTGAGACAATCAACACAGGAAAGACATTAACATTAAGGTGGATCAGGAAAAGCCTCTTGAGAAGGAGGCATGGGGGTTTAGCTTTTTAAACCACATCTCTGAAGGCAGCCAGAGAATCCAGCTGATAAGAAATTAAGAGGGAGAGAATTTCAGGCCAGTGAAAATGCATCCAAATGGGAAATGGAGTTGCTAGTGAGAGCAACAGTAAAAGGTTTAATGTCATTGGATCTCAAGGTAAGTGAAAGGGAGTTTGGTGTAAGATCAATTATTTCTTACATGAGGAAGCCGTGTAAAAGATACCATCACTACCTGATAAGGAATTGGACTGGTCATACATAAGAGATTACCTTCCCACACTTTGGCTCCACTCCCCATCCTCTCCAACCCCTGCTCACAAAACTCCCCACCTCTTCCATATACCTTTTAGATGGATCCTCCAAGGACAATTATAAATGGACAAGAATGACAATTGCACAGGATGACAGCCTCTGAATGGGCTGATTGTGCACTGACAGAGCACCCATATCAGAGAGATAATGAATAGATTAAAATACTAAGGTTTAAAGTGGCTGACCTGCAAACAGCTGGCTTCATGTAAGTTTACCATCGGGACAGTATAGCAAAGCTACTAGGACTCTTCTTCATTCCTACATGCCTGCTTCCTCGTTGCTCAAGGCTATATGATACCATTTTACAATAACTGTTCCTCTTCATAGGCCCTTGCAATACCTGTGGTATTCTTTTCAACCTATCATCACTTGTCTAAAACATGGCCAGGATGGGAAAGTTGACTGGAGTAATGGAAGCCACAGCAATGACCTACTGAAATTTTGCTTCAACCTCAGCATCTCTCTAAAATGATGAGAGATAAAGTAAATTCTATCTTCAATGTATAATTGGTACTTTAGACACAATAGATCAATACGTGATTTTAAGTGCTTGCTACACCCAGCACATTGTACTAGGCAGGATACAAAGACAAAAACAGAGCAATGTCTGCCGCCCTCAAGGATTTATGTTCTCCTAGGGGACTATATGTTCACGGATAAGTAATCACAGGATATAAGCACTATTAGAGAGGTGGAGATATGAGGAGGGGAAAACTAAGCCCCTAATTAACTTATAGAAAGAATTCAAAACCAGATCCTGAAGATGTGACATTTGACCTAGACCTTGAGGAAAGGAAGCAGGAGCAGGTGGTGCAGCAGATAGAGTGCCTGGCCTGGAGTCAGGAATATTAGTCTTCCTGAGTTCAAATCTGGCCTTAGACACTTACTAGTTGTGTGACTCTAGGCAAGTCACTTAACCCTGTTTGCCTCAGTTTCCTAACCTGCCAAATAAGCTGGAGAAGAAAATGGCAAACTACTACAGTAGCTTTGCCAAGAAAACCCCAAATGGGAGTCACAAAGAGTTGGACATGACTGAAAAGACTCAGCAACTCTTAAAAAGAAATCCCGATAGTATGGTGATTTTGCATAGAGTGCCTAAAGAAATTTGTACTGAGGCCAGTTTAAAACAGATCTTAGTCAAACTCTCTTTAAGTTGAGAAGTAAGCAGACAATTTAAAATTTCAGAAGAAAAAGAGGAAAAAATGACGACATGAATAGTAGCTTAAAAGCTCACAAATACTAAGGACACCTGTTTTATGAGGGAATTAATTTTTCCCAATTTCATAATCACTGTAATTTCCTGGAGACTTCACGACATCTGTTTTAGGAATCAAACTGTTGTATTACAGCTGAGATATGTTGGGTTTTTTTTTTAAGTTTACTGTTACTTTTAGAAAAATGTGTGGGCCCTATATTATGTTAAGTATACCATTAAGTGATATTCTGTAAAGGCATTTGAGAAGCTTACCTATTAGTTCATATTAACAAATTTTATTTCAAATATCCTTTAACATTTTATTATAGAAGATAATTTTATAGCTCTAATTGCTATCTCCAGCTTTCAAAATAAAGGATGATTATACCCTTACTTGTTAAATCTCTTAAACCAGTTCAATTTAATTTTGAAAAAGAAATTACATATCACCCAACACACATCTTTTAAAAAATGAAATAAATTACAGGAGAACCCAACACTCCAAAAGTAAATCTCATTATTTTTTTTTTAAAGTAAACCAATTCTGAACCTGAAAAAAATTTAAACACAGCTCCAAAGCACAGTATTGCAAGCAAGTCATAAGACTGACAATTAGACTCCACCTAGATTAAACCAAGCAGGTTGCCTAGTAGACACCCCCTAAAATACGTTTTGACTGGTTTCATCGGTTCAGGAAGATACAAGGAGCATAGTCAGAGACCTTCAAATCAAGTGGGCAGGTTTGTTCAGGGGCACTGGAGAAAGCAAGCTTTTGCTTCAATGACTCAATGGTCTACCAGGGAACATCTCAGTCCCACCAGATCTACCCATCCTATGTAGCTCCCATCGTTGCCATGCCTTTCTGTGAATCTCCCATAATGGTTCCATCCCTTGTCAAGGGAGGACTTTCTTGGGTTCTTTAGCTCTTCAAAGGTACCAGCACAATGCTGGATTTGTCCATTTGTTCTGGTACAAATTACTGTATCATCAATCCAATAAACAGTCTTTGCTTAGTTTTGTTTCTAAAGTATTATTCCCATAACGCATTGAGCTTGGCTTTATCAGCAATAACAAAGTGTTAATAGTCTCTCTCCTCAAGGAGTTTCTATAGGGAGAGGAGAGGTCAGTTGGATGCATGAAGGCAGGGCTTGTAAAGATATATATCTAGACGAATAAACATAAAGTAAGGAAAAATGAGGTGGGAGAGGACATTAACATGGTGGGGAAGGGGGGTCAAATCAGAGAAAATTTCATAGGGGAGGCAGAACTGAAGCAGGTAACAGGATTACAGATTTAGACCTGTAAGGGACCTCAGACACCATTAAAACCAAGCTCTCATTCTACAGATGAGGAAACCGAGGCAAAGAAAGATCAAGTGATTTACCTAGCATCACAAGGATAATACATATCTAAGGTGGAATTTGAACGTAGATTCTCATATTGCATGCCCAAAGGTTTTCATCTTTAAGGAAGTCAAGGTTTGTGAGACATAAGTTGAACAGGGAGTGCCTTCCACTCAAAGGGAGGGGATGGCTTGTTCAAAATGAACCACAGGTGGGGAATGAAATGTCAAATTCCAGAGAACAGTTAGTTGGTAATGTATTTTGGCCAGAATGTAAACCTTGCAAACAAGACTGGAAAAGTAGAGGTAGTCATGTTGTAGGGGACCATAAATGGGAATGGAAGGAATTTGTTTCTTAATGTGGAACCACTGAAGGTCTTTGAGCAGGGAAGGGACAGAGTTGGACCTATACCACCAAGATTATTTTGTTAGCTTTGTAAGGAATGGATTAGACTGGGAAGAGGTTGGAAGCAGGGCATTAAGAGGGAGGCTTTCATAATTATCCAAGTGAGACATGTAAGGGTCTTAAAAAAAAAGGCAGGGTGGTGACCATGTGAAAGAGACAGATGGGAGAGATACCATGGAAGTAGAAATCAGCAAGATTTTGCAACTGATTAGCTATTGGGCACTATGTGTTTTACAAATATTTTCTCATCTCAGAGGCGGGTCCCACTGTTATCCCCATTTTTACAAGTGAGGAAACTGAGGCAGATGGCAGTCAAATGATTTGTCCAGGGTCATGATGCTAGAAAACATCTGAGGTGGGATTTGAACTCAGGTTTTTCTGCCTCCAGGTCCAAGACTCTGTCCACTGTTCCAACTAACTGCTTTTATGAGAAAGTCATTTAGCTTCTCTGAATTTCAAACAACTATAAGACTTAATCAAGAAGGAGGAGATGAGGAGTTCCCACATGGATTCCATCACAGATCTGAAATCGCAGATCTCTGACATGTGTTTGATTTTAACTATAAGGACCTACTGAGTCAAATATTCCATAAACCCAGAGTCAAAGGCAATCGCCTAAACATATGGACTCCCCTGAAAGACTGATCTAATACAGAGAACTTGGAACAGACAATTAGGATTATTTTTCAGAGTCAACATCACAAAAACAGTGGGCCGTAGCTGCCTGGGCGTCAGTAGGAGGAAGAAAGCTTCTGGTACCTTCCTTACAGAGACGGGTCACCAAGATAAGTGGTAAATTCAGAACCTACTAACAGGTAAAATTGTAATTAGCCCTATGTTCAGCCAAATTGACCACGTATGCTTCCCCCAGTCTTTCATCAAGATCTCTTTTACCCCAGCTCTGCATTCCTTAAATCCAGCTCACACACAAGTCAAGATATCACCCTTGGGACATCCTCTTTGAAAATGAAGGACAATTTTCCCCCCTAGAGAATGGAATGCTGTCATATTCTCATCAGTGAATCATTTTTAGCCATTACTGAGGGCTTGCTTTACCCTTTCCAGACTATGATGGGAATTAGTGTGTGTGTGTGTGTGTGTGTGTGTGTGTGTGTGTGTGTAGTTAGTGAGTATATAAATATATATATGTCTGTGTGCTTATGTGGATATATACATATATATGTATATGTATGTATATGTATATGGTAGAAGTTTCATGAATTTCTACTGATTTCATTTCATGTGCCTAAATATGAAATAAAGCAGACAAACATCTGTCAAGAACACAAATAAATATCTCTTTATTCAGATTCTATGAGTCAACCTGCTACACCTGGAGTTTCTGGTTCAAATCAGAAAGCAGATATTTATAAGTTGCGTGATCATATATGTTCCTGCACAAATCTCAGTGTTTTAAAGTTTTATTTTCCTCATCTGTAAAAATAAGTGGGTAGGTGGAGCAGTGGATGGAGCACTGGTCCTGCAGTCAGGAAGACATGTCTGCCCTAGGACAATTCCTAGTTTAGTAACCTTGGGCAAGTCACTTTACCCTGTTTGCCTCAGTTCCTCATCTATAAAATGAATTGGAGAAGAAAATGGCAAACCACTGCAATATCTCTGAAAAAAAAATGGAGTCAGGAAAACTAATTCACTTCCCTGAGTTCAAATCTGGTCTCAGATATTCCCTACCTATGTGACCCTGGACAAATCATCTAACCTTATTGGCCTCAGTTTCCTCATCTGTCAAATGAGCTGGGGAAACAAATGACAAACCATTTCAATATCTCTGCCAAGAAAATCCCATATGAGATCACAGAGTTGGACACAATGGAAACAACTGAAAATCAGCAATAAAATAGGGATGATAATAATAGAGCTGACTTCCCTCGAAGGGTTGTTGTAAGCCTTAAAGTACCATATAAAGGTGAATTAGTAATCTACAATGATGGAGAGACAACTTATTGTGATCATACAATCAAGAAGTTCAATCAAGGACTGAAGAGACCTGCAATTGAACACTTTACATCCTAGTCCTCCAGCTTCATGCCAAGGTAAGCCAACAGCTGATATTGTGTTTGCCTAAGGTTACAGCAAGTGAAAGACATTCAATGAAAACTTTTAGTCTCCCAATCTAAATCAAAAATCCCATGCTAATTCTACACTAAATGTCTTGGCAATGGCTACACTTACAACAGATTGCTATATTCTCCATTCTAAATACTAGAACCAGGTGGTGCTATTTCTTAACCGACAAGTCATTTATCCTGATTCTACTATAAAAAAAAAGATGCCTGCCATTTGAAACTAGTTTCTCATGTTGTCAGTGCACTTCCCCTATGATTGGTCTGTGTCCTATGGAATGCAAAACAGGAAGGAAGCATGCTGTACAATTTGTGAACAAAGTCGACCCAAATGGCTAAGGGTGGGAAGTGCTGAGAGGGCTGAACATAGGGAATGAATAGGAAAGGGACCGTGGATGGGAGAAGAAAAACAAGAAAGATTGTGGGGTGGGGGTGTGGGGGTGCAGCGCAGATATCTCATTAAAAAAAAGGAAAAGTATTCCTTGCCAAGAAAAATGTGCTAATCCTATGCAGCTAAAACATATTTAGGGCAACATTTTAAGAGTTATCTCTGACTCCTTAATATTTAATAGGGAAGGGGGGGAAGTTGGAAATTAAGTTGTACAGATTTGATGGAACTTGGCAATTATTCTGACTCTAAAGAACAACTGTTCCCTTCACAAACAGATTACAACCTGCTTGAGGGCAGGAAGCACCATGTTCAATAGTCTTTGAACACTCTCCAACATCAAGCAGCTTGCAGATACTCCGTAATGTTTTTTTTTCATTCTATAGCCACTCTTTTTAATTACTGTATATCTATTTGGTATCTAGCTCTGATAAGGATGTGTTGTCTTGCCTGGGTAGGCAGTAACCTCCCCAAAGTCAGGGACTATTTCACTTTAGGTTTTGTACCCCTCGCACCTGTAGGCACTTAATAAATGCTTATTGATTGACTGAGGGAGAGGAATAAGAGAAGGCACCTTGTTGTATATTCAGGAGGTGAAAAGAAGGCCTCTAATACACAAATATTTTGATTGTTTTCTAAAGAAAAATAATGAGAGCCAAAGATCAACCAGAGTATAGTGGGCTGGAGCCAGATTGAACAAGGATTGGCAAATTTTTAGCAAGAACCTTTATTTGTTATTTATCTGCACCTCAGAAATCAGTGTAGTCTACAGATCAAGACTTGAATTATGAGTTTTGTTGATAGCCTGCTCTTAAAGTAGGGGAGAAAAATGTGTCACAAGAACAATTTAACCCCTCCCGCTCCCAAAGCCGATGGTTAAACATTTACAAGCACATCCTGACCAGGCAGTCTGCCCAAGGATTCTGCATCCACCTTTGGTCTGTAGGATTCTTTTGTTTATGCCTTCTTTCCAAGCAAGAAGTGAACCCAACAACTTCAGTCCCCTTGATATCCGGAAGGAGGATTACTATATTCCAATACACTTTCATTAAAATTAGCACCATCTGGACAATTAAGAACAATGCTTCCCAGATTTTATTTATTTTTATCATTCGAGAATTTTGACTCAGTAATTTTGCCTCAGTAATTTTTACTTCTTTTCCATAATCTACGTAAATTGTGAGTTATTCACTATTCTTCCACATTATAACGTGGGTAGGGACTGGCTCAGAAGTATTTCTAAGGTTTGCTCCTCTGTCACCAGTGCCAGAACCTGACCATTCAGCCTGAGGTCAGCCTAGACTAGGAGTCAATGCAGGTTTAGTGAGAACCAGGAGGTCAGGAGGTCTCCCTGACACTTACTCCAGTCCCAAATAGCACCCCTGGGCTCTCAAGTTTCCAAAACTAACATCTGAAAAGTTTCCCAGGATTCCTCTAATCCTAGCTCACCCTGCTCTAAGATAGAATTAAGGAGAAATAAGAAACCAAGCATCCTTTTTAACATATCTTAGTTGAACACGCAATTAATATTTATTAAGCACCTATTAGATGCCGGGAACAGTGTTAAACTCTGGGGATACAAAGAAAGGTGAAAGATCATCTCTGCCCTTGAGAAACTCACAATTTAATAAGGAAGACAAAATGCAGACAAATCCATACAAACAATTTAGACACAGGATAAACATGAAATGATAAACAAGTGGAACCTCCTGGAATTAAGGATTAGGAAAGTTTTCCTATAGAAGGGGGATTTTAGCTAGGATTCAAAGGAAGCCAGGAGGCAGAGATAAGGAAGGAGAACATTCCAGACATGGGAGACAGCCAGAGAAAAAATGACCAGAGCATAGATGGAGTGTCTTGTTCCGGGAATAACAAGGAGGCCATTCATTGTCACTGACATAGGTGGTAGGGGTGGGGCAGGTTGTGAAGGACCTGGAACATCAAAAAGAATTTTTTTTTTTTAATCTTGGAGGTAATGGGGAGTAAATAAGGATTATCAAATAGATTGGATATGAGGGGTGGGAAATAATGATGACACCTAGGTTACAAGTGTCCATACTGGGAGAACAACCCCTCCAAAAATAGGAAATGTAGAGAGGGGGGAGGGCTTAGGGAAGAAAGATGAGTAGCTTAGTTTCAGACATGTTGAATTCAAGATGTCTGGTGAGTATCTATTTTGAGATGATTGAAAAGCAGCTGGAGGTGCAATTCTGGAAGTCAGGGCTAGGTACGCAGGTTTGAGGATCTACTTATGGTAGGGATGGTAATAAAATCCAGGGGGTTGATGAGATCACTAAGTGAAGCAGTGGAGAGGGAGAGCCCAAAACAGAGCTGGTGGCACCCCCATGGCTACATGGCATGTCCTGGGAAAGCAAAGAAGAATGAAAAGGAAAAAAAGAAGGGGAAAGGTGTCTCCAGCTCTGGTTGACTGATAAACTTAGAGGTTGGAGTCCTTGAAAGTTCACAAATCCAGAAGCTTTTCTTGCTCTCCCATTCGAACTTCTCATAGCAGGGAGGGATCATGGATCATCTGAGCTTTGTAGCTTTTCCAGGGCCCAGCTGGAAAGGTATTATCTCCAAAATAAGGTGTTTGATAAAATCTAGTTGCAGAGAGCTGTAAGAACTCCTGGCTTTGTCCAAAGGTCATTGAAAACTGGAAGATCATGTCTCAGGTCATCAAAGCCCTCACTCAAAATTTAAACTGACAGTACTACTATCTCCTACAATTCACTCGACTAGAAACTACCTTGAGGATATGGTCTGAAAGATTATGAGGAGGTACACTGGAAAACTTAGATAAACTCAGAAATGACATAGTAAGGTTTAACAGCTACCAATCTGATTGTCCAGTTTTAATATTTGTAGGAAAAGGGAAGGGAATTCCCAATTGCTAAAATGCATTTATATAATTGCATGATCAGAACATCTTGATTGCTTCCTAAGCATAAGCACTTTGTGTAAGAAAAGCACATTAGCCATTTTAGAATCAGATATAAACATGAAATGTGGAGGGGTACTAAAGGAATCATGATGCACATAGGAATCAGCAGGCAAAATCAGTCAGTCTGCATCTCCCAGATAAGGACATCCTCCAGGCAATCCAACCTCTGTCTCCAACAAGAGTTGACATTCATTGGTGCATGTGACGACAATGAATCACTCAAAAATCGATCAATACCTCACATTTCTCTTTCTGTTTGGCTGAAGACGGTAAATAAAACAAGCCAAAATCATACCCAAAAAAGTGAAGTAGCTACCAGGGGTGGGGTATGTGTATGGGGAGAATCTATTCTAGGTCCCAGCAAGGAACCCCAAATAAAGAAATCGGGCAAAGGCATAGCTGTGGTCTCCCTCATCCAGTGTCAGCCTTTTGTACTTTGCCATATGCCAGTGCCCTAGAGTCTTCTTATAGAAGTATTCATTTACAGTAATATTCATTTACAAGAATCTTAGAAGAGCTATTTTTAGCACCACACTACTTGAATAGAAGCTATTAGACCACAATCAGACCTGTTGCCTTTACTCTTTATGAAGAGAGATCTCTACCAGCACAATTCTACAGAGGAGAAAGTCAAAGCAGTGTATCTCCTCCCTCCACCATGTACATTTCCAAAAATATTTGCACAATTTGTAATGGAACAGGAGCACACATACACACAGTAGCCTTCTTGTAACTGTGATTTCTGTTTGAAATGCTCAGCTATTGTTTTAGCTTCTTCTACTAGTAATTTCTATGAATAGGAAGTAAAAATTCCAGCTTTCTTCTATTTTCAAGTGCTTAGTTGACATTCAATCACTTATTCAAACTTTACAAGCTATATAGAGAAAAATCTGGTTTTTTTCCAGTAAATTACATTCAAAATTTCTCACAGAAATTATGCCTTTTTCTAAAATTTCTTGGTAGGATGATAATAGATTTTGAAGCTGGAAGGGAACTCTGGAGGCCATCTCGTACCACTCCCTCATTTAACAGATAAGGAAACTGAGGCTCAGGGAGTTTAAGTGATTTGCCCAGGGTCCCCTCAGTTAGTAAGCATCTGAGGCAATATTTGAACCCAGGTCTTGACTCCAAGCCCACTCTACCATGTATATTCTACATATATATTCTATATATTTATCCACTCTACCATGTATATTCTACCATCCATATAGGCAGGAAATTCACAGAGTAGCTAACTGAAAAAAACACATCTCTAAATCATTTTTGAACACTTTCTCATCATTCATAGTTGGTATCCCATACTTCCTTCTCATTTTCTTATGGACATTTTTAACTGAAATGTAAATTTAAGGGAAAAATTAAAATATTGCCAACTTTATTACTTAACTTAGGTCCCTGTCTTTCAGAGCAGAGTTTTCTAACTTCATACTATACTAATTGTAGAAGACAAACAGGTATAAATGAGAGGTCCCTCTCATATGTTCACAAAATATCTCAGTTCTCCATTCATTCATTCACAAACACCATCAGCCTTTCAGCAACAACATAGATCTGTAGCTTCAAGAATACTCAGTAGACTTAATGGAGAATTATAACTACTTGGAATAAACGAGGGAAAGGAGTTAAAAGGAAAAAGATTTTCATTGAATAATGGAAAAAACATGTGTGCTTTGCAGATTCTGCTGTACCACTCTTATCACAGCCACCCAAAGGACCTGCTGGGTACATCTGGCTAGAGCATCTGTCAGCAACACTTGTCCCAAGTAGTCTAGAGTCATTAAAAACAGAACTGTGACTTTTGCTATGCAACTTCACCAAATGTTTCTTAATTATTTTCCAACTTGTACAAATCTATTTGAACATCCACAATTGTATTACATGTTTTCTGTCCCTGAAAGGAACTGACCTTCTACCTTTCTGGTCTCCACGAGATATGCCATGGGAATCTACAACTCAAGCACTGGGGTAAGGTATGCTAAGGCTCAAAGAGATTTTCTCTCAGCCTCTTCTAGCTAATTCCCATTCCTTTTGGTTTTCCCCTCTGGATATGAATAAACACGGCATTCGTTTTTACCTTCTTTTGCATGGGTAGGCAACAGGCAAGGGCTCATTATGTGCCTAGAACTACAAGGAAGTGATTCAGTTCAGCTAAATTTGACAAACATTTAAATGCCTATCATTTGCAAGGTACCATGCTAGGTAATGGGATTATAGAACTGGTATCAAGGAGTTTATACTTTACTGAGATTATGAATGAACTATAAGAGATAATTCTAGGGATCACTTTAGCATCAACTGGGGAAATCCAAAAACAAAAAGAAAAAAGGGTAGGAAGGAAAGAGAGAAGGAGAAAGGAAAGAGGGGATGGAAAGCAAAGCAAAGAAAAAGAAAGGAAACCAAAGGGAATATTCTTATGAATCTATATTTCTTGGGGTGGGGAGAATCATCTCAAATAGTCAAGAAGCAAAGCCTGAAAATCAGGTTCAAGTAGAAATAGATCTTTGACTAATTAATAAAAATGATAGCGAGCATTTACATAGTACTTTATAGTTTATACAGCACTTCATATATGTTATCTCATTTGATACTCATCATCATCATCCTACTGACTAACATTTATATAGCATTTACTATATGCTAAGTACTTTATAAATATCATTGCATTTGAGCCTCACATCTCAGGCCCAGTTTCCTATACATGGCCCCATCTAGCTGCCCCTGAATTTTACAACACTTCTGTGAGGTGGATGCAGTCATTATCCCCATTTTACAGATGAGGAAATTGATACTAAGAGAGAATAAGTGATTGACCTAGGGGTCACACAGCTAGTACATGTCTGAGGCAGGATTTGAACTCAGATTTTCCTACATCCAAGTCCAGCTCTCTATTCACTGTACTACTACCCTGACAGTAAAAACTTTTTAAAATCTAAACTAAAAGACCAAAATGCCTTCTTATTTAAAGACAAGGACAACTGACCCCAAGGCAGACAAGCAAATGATCAGCATCCTTGAGAAATAATGTAAAGGACTCCATAATTCTTAGATTCACAGAAGAACTCAGGGACCACACAGGTCATTCTGGTCCATGCATTATTACATGAGATGAAGCGGTGACAAGGGCCAGGGGCTGTTATTTTTTCTGTCTCCTTTTCTGCAGAAGCTAGGAGAGTGCCTGGCCCAAAGTGGGTACCTTTAATAAATACTTGCTGAATTGAATCATAAGGCTTGACAGGAACTGCCAGGATGTTTCCTCAGGCTCTCAGGGCTCATAGATACACACACCTCATGTGCAGGAAGGTCCCTCAAAGAAGGGTCTTGCTTCTGAACAACAGTAACATGAGAGATGTTCATCATCATTTCCCTGTGACTCTCCTCTCATAAATCTGCAAGCTCTTCACATGCATCACATCCTCCAGCATCAAGAAGGACGTAGAGAACTCCATCTGTCACCCATACACCGGCAAGCTTTCAAGCAGACTTTTCAACCATTAACAATACATAGCGCTATGCATTTTGGGGTTAGGAAGGTACTCAACCCATGAGTAACAATCCATGACATGATAGTGGGAAGAAGTCAATGTATATTAACCAGAGGTGAAGAAACTGAAAACACGTTATCTCATAGCAGTCACTGACCAACATCCCCATAGCCGTTCAGCTAAGGAACAGAATCTTCCTGAAGTCATCTGTGGCTAGCAGGAAGTATGGCACTCTGAACGGATGAGTCAAGTCAGGATCAATAAGGAACACCTTAATTTGCTTCTTAAGAGGCCACAGGGTAGAATGGGTAGAAAATTGACCTCAGAACCAGGGAAAGCTGAGTTCAGTTCCCACTTCTGACACATAGTGGGCTATGTGACCCTAAGCAGGCACTCAATCTCCCAGAGCCCTAGCAACTTTACAAGATGGTAAGTGGTAGAAAAGTTGCTCCCCTCAGCATTGACAGAGGGTATTTCCTCACTTGGCATTGTCTATCCCAATGAAATCACAGATCCAAATCTAAAGTGTATATATATATATATATATATATATATATATATATATATATGTATAATATGTAAACATACATATAATATGTAAACATACATATGCATATGCACAAATATATAAATGTGTAGTGCAGTGCATAGAACATGGCTTAGAGTCAGGAAGAGCTGAGTTAAAATCCATCCTGAAACACTGAGTGATAATGAGGTATCTGTAAAGATCGAGGCTGAAATGGTCGATTCCACTCTACTATGTTCTTTTAAATGCTGGCATGGCACACAGAATGAGGGGCAGAAGTTTGCAAATACCTACTGTGCAAGAAAATGAAGGCTATAACCTCCTTTGTAATCACATACATATCAAAGAGCTTCAAAAAAATAAAAAGAATCAGGGATGGCAGATGTAACAGAGACAAGTTACTGTAAGAGATGTTGGCCAGATCCCATAACAAGAATGAAAGAAAACAGATGAATCATATGGGTTGGAGAGGAAGCTAGGTGGCATAGCATACAGAGCACTGGGCCTGGAGTCAGAAAAACTCATCTTTCTGAGTTCAAATCTGACCTTGGACATTTGCTAGATATCTCACTTAACTCTGCCTTAGTTTCCTCATCTGTAAAATGAGATGGAAAAGGAAATGGCAATCCACTCTAGCATCTTTGCCAAGAAAACCCTCAGTGGGGTCTTAAAGAGTTGCACATGACTGAAATGCCTGAACAACAAATCATTTAGGGTTGTCACCAAGGAGGTCAGAACTCAGCAGAATGAATCGAGAGGCTAGAGCCCACGCAGAGCTGGAAAGGTGGGTATGGGGCTATCTATATTGAAGCTCGATCGATCTGAGCTTGTCGTGCGCCCAAGGAGTAGCTGCAGCAGCAGTGGAAGTAGAAGAAAACATTTCTATAACACTGATTATGTCCCACACACGGTGCTAGGCACTTTACAAACATTAATTTCTTTGGTGCTCACAACAGCTCTAGGTGCAAACTGTCAGCAGCTACGGTTATTATTAATATTACCGTTACTCAGTCATGTCCAACTCTTTGTGACCCCACTTGAGGTTTTCTTGGCAAAGATACAGGAGTGGTTTGCCGTTTCCTGCTCCAGGTCATTTTACAGATGAGGAAACTGAGGTAAACAGCTTAAGTGACTTGCCAAAGTCACACAGTTAGTGTTTGAGTTTAATAATAATTGCAATTATTAATAGTAGCTACAGTTTTTTCAATATCTGAATCAATTCTAGGCTTCAGATGCATGCATACATATACATGTGATATCAGGCCACTAGACCCAGATGACTCTGGAGGAGAAAGTGAGGTTGGTGACCTTGCACAGCCCTCCCCCACTCAAATCAAAGTCAAGTGCAAGTCATGTCATCATCTTGACATCATGGTCCTCTTTGAGAGCGAAGGACAAACACAACACAACATATGTAGCTCTTATTTTCTCCTTCTTGGTAATATGTTAACAATAAAATAAACTACTTGACCTTTGAACATTCAATGATGGTGCCAAGGCCACAGACCTATTAATATTGGCCTGGGACACAGCACAGCATAATTTGGAAACCATAGTAGAAGATGTCTCAGAACATTAACCTCAAATGTCACTCTTCCTCAGATGAAGCATCTTGGGTATTCTCTCCACTTTGGGTTTCATGATATTGCTCTCTCCTAGTTCTTTTCTCCCCATCAGACTGTTCCTGCTCAATCTTTTCAGCTGGTTAATCATCCAAATCCTGCCCCCTAATGCTGACACTTTGTTCAGAGCCTTCTCCTCTTCTCTTTCTACATACTTTCATTGGGGACCTCATCAGCTCCCATGAATTTCACTTTCTTATTTATACAAAGGTGACTCACAAATCCATATTTCCAGTCCCAGTTTCTTCCAAACTTCAGTCCAGAATAAATGATTGCTTATTAGACATTTCAAATAAAAGTCCCAAAGATACCCTAAATATCATATGTCCCAATCAGAATTCATTATTTCCCCCCTCTACATATCCTTCTTCTAATCTTTCTTGGTTGGGCACCAGGTCTGCAATGCCCTTCCTCATTTATACCTAACTGAATACCTTTTTTTCTTCAAAACCCAACTGAGCAGCACCTTCTACATCAAGTCTTACCTGCCTGACCCCCAAAGTTCCTTGGAAGTAGAAACTGATTCATTCTTCGTACTTATAATTTCAGCACCAAGCCCAGAAGCCTAGAACATAGTAAGTGTTTGCTGGTTGATTGAATGAAATGTGCTAATCAACACTGAGGAAAAGACACCAATGTTCTGTACTTGGTGGTATAATTAATACAAGGACTTGTCTTTAGACTATCATCACAAGAGGCTGGTTTGTTTGCTTGCTTGTACTACTCTCTGTACTTCCCTTAGCCTAGGGAACACCCAGGTAAGGACTCCCTCTACCAAGGCAGATTAGCCACTCTTCTCCAGCGTGATCTTAGAGAAGGGCATGGGGAAACTGAGGGATCAGGTGACTTAACAAGGGTTGCACTTGACTTTTGTATAAGAGGCAGAACTTAAACCTACATCTTTCTCATCCTGGAGTCAGCTCTCTACCCACTATATCGCACTTCCTCTCAAGAAGATGGCATTCAATTGTGAAGTGTAATGTCATCCCTATAGAGGGAAGAAATAGCACTCCTTGAACTGGAACTTTCATTGTCAGTTTTATGTAGCATCCCAGAGTTTGAAATGGCTAGCCCATCATGCTGCTCTTGAATAGGAATCTTCTTTGGAACAGCCTCCCAAATTAACTCTTCAGTGTTTCTGTTTGAAGACCTCCAGCATCAGAGAGCTCGTCGGAGAGAGCGGTAGGCCTGGGATCAGGGAGACTCCAGTTCAAATCTGAACTCGGACACTTGTTAGATGTGTGGTCTTAGGTAAGTCACTTAACTTCTGTTTGCCTCCATTTCCTCATCTGTAAAACAGGAATAGTAGTAGCACCTATTCTGCTGTGAGGACTAAGTGAGGTATTTGTAAAGTGTTTTTATCACAGCGCCTGGCACCTGGTAGGTACTATATAAATGCTAGCAATTAGGATTATTAAGGCAATCCATTCCATTTTTAGGTAGCTCTAATTGCTAAAAAATGTTTTCCTTTATTTTGAACTGAAATAACTTAAGTGCAATTGCTATTTATTGCTTCTAACTCTGTACTCAGGTCCAGGCAAAACACATCTAATCAGTCTTCCATGAAACGGTTCTTCTAATACAAGTTATCGTATTTGTAGACTAACTATTTCCAGTTCCTTCAGATAAACCTTATAGATCTGGGTTTGAAATTTCTCACCATTCTTTTTGCCTTCCTCTAGAATATTTTCCTTTATCAATACTTCTTCTAAAATATGGTGCCAGAATTGAAACCAAAATTCCCACATAACCTAAGAAGGACAGAAACTCCCATATTCTGTACAATTAATTAATGCAACCTAACGAGGGCAGCTAGGTGGTGAAGTGGATAAAGTACCCACCCAGGAGTCAGGAAGACTCTCCTGAGTTCAAATCCATCCTCAAACACTCACTGGCTGTGTGACCCTGGGCAAATCGCTTTACCCTGTTTGCCTCAATTTCCTCATCTGTCAAATGAATTGTAGAAGGAAATGGCAAACTACCCCAGTATCCCTGCCAAGAAAATCCCAAATGGTGTCATAGAAAAGTCAAACACATTTGAAATGAGTGAGTACCATAAAAGAATGCTAAATCTAATAATGCCATCAAAAAAGAAAATAAGTTTAGTCTATTGTGGCTTGATGGATACATGCTGACTTGTGGTGATTACTACATCTGTTTCTAAGTGTTTAAAAACCATCCTTTTAAAACATTTTAGGATTTTGTTAGGAATTGCTCACCAAGCTATAATTTGCAAGATCCAACTTTTCTTTAAAAAAAAAAAATCAGAGACATTCTTTATGCATCACTGGCACTGTGACACCTGTTCCTCTCTACAGGGCCTGTTGTTTTTTAGAGGTTGGTTGCTGATAACAGCATCCCTGCAAATTTTTTCAGCACCTTAAGACATAGTTCATCCAGGGCAGAAGGAGTCATTTAAGTACACTCTGTTGAGGTTGCAGGAGAGAAGCCAGATTCAATTGTTTACCAGAGTCAAAAGTGGAATTACACTGCCTGAGGTTGTCCAGTTTTAACAACATTCCATCCCCACCCCCAGAATGGGCATTATATATCAGTAACAGGCTAGGCACAAGGAAGTCTTCAAGATGACTGAACATTATTACTAG
>JAJHZJ010000248.1:542500-795000 GCA_023548195.1 Bettongia penicillata ogilbyi | reverse complement strand
TACCTTTAGAGTGAGTCTAATACCCCCTTCATTTTTTGTTTTAAAGAAAACTGATCATTAAAATTTGAAGGGAATTTGCTATATCTTTTCTGACTTTAAAAGGTTACCAAAAATAGCATTAATGAAATCAACATAATAGTGGACATATAAAAGAAGTAGCTGATGGCAAGAATTCAGATTAAGAAATTATTTTTTGTCTGTTATAGCCAACTTCTCGAAATGAAGAATGATCAGAGAAACTGTAGGATAAAAAAATACTCCCCAGAAAGAATTAGCAATTACCTTATAACAATCTGGTGATGTGTGGTGCTAATAACAAATAAAAAGTGTTTTAGATTTGTAGTACAGGTTTTTAAAGCATTAGGAAAATGGTAACCCTTAAGAGTCATTTTCTAGAGAATGAAAGAAAGGAGAGTCCTGGACAGTATCTCATACCAATTAAACTGTCCTATAAGAGCAATTGCCAGCAAGGAAAGAATGCATCTGAGGCTACTTGGCGAATTCTTTGCAGTTCTGCCATGGGTGTTAAATTTTGCGTAACAAAAATTTGTAACTAACAGGTTGGCTCCAATTGCTTGGCAGCCTAATCCATTAGTCTGCTGGATGCACGCCTATTAAAACACTAGTTAGGGCAATGCCCTGCAGTATTTTTCTCATTTCCCTACCTCTTGCTGTGTACACACATGCACACATGCACACACATGCATGAATACATGCCCATGCACATGCATATGTAATGTATATGTGCATATGTAATGTATCATATTTGTATATATCTATATCTATCTATAATCATTACATTTCTTATGTGAAAAAGGAATGATAACGAAAGTGGAATGCCACACTACAGTCTCATTAGTTACTAGGAACAGTTTAATCTTCTTTAAATTACAAAAGATTAAAATGAACATCTATGGAAGAACATTATTTGCCAGAACAGAGATGCAAACATTGCTAAGGCAGCCGTTGCATGTCAGAAGACCCACAGGAAGGGCAGGGGATCCTTCATTGTTAAGGGACTCTTTAGTAAAACAGAGGCAAAAAGGACTTTTTCAGATTTTTTTATTTTAATGTGAGGGTCCAGAATGTATACTTTAAGAACAAGCATATACACTTAAAACCATTTTACAAAGATACGAAAAGGATTAGACCCCAGGGAAAGCAGCAACTTTGGGAGGATCTCTGCTTTTCTTCTAAAATTTAGGAAATTCAAAAGCAAAGAAATCAAAGCTTTTTTATGAAATGCCCTGACTATTCAGCTTGAGAGGCATGGGCTTGTTCCAGTTTATCAAAGGGAAAAGCCAGAGAGAAAAGAAACTAAATGTAACCCGGCATAAAAGGATGGACACTTCCATATGGGAGAGTGACCCCAGCTGATGACTTTCAAGGCAGGAGCACCAGGGTACAGGCTCCTGAGATCCCAGGCTAGAAGAACCAAAAGGAAGGAGATTCTTGTGCTAGAGGCACAGGTGTGGCAGGAGCAATGACGTAATCTATTCAAAGTCCTGGAGTGAGTCAGAGGGTATGAAAAGAACACCAGCATTCAGAATTTATGGTCCTGCCCTGACTTTAGCTGTTGTAATCACAATGTATCATTGCCTCATGCCTGGAGATTATTTTCCCAAAACGACTTTTGCAAAGGATCTATTAAAATTGGAAGACATTTTAGACTGATTTTCCAACCTGAAATCACGGTCCTTCCGCCCTGGTTATCCTCCCCCACCTCCCACCATCACTTGCAGAATTCTATAGGAATAGCAAGGATAAGATGTCAGAATCTTTCTCCATTATACTCACATGAGAAGAAATAAAAAAAAAGATTGAACTGGGAGTTGGGAAAAAACACAAACCCACGTGTGGGATCTGAAGCAATCATGTCATATATGTGTCTTTTTAAGTACTATAAGGAATATTGGGATATGGTGGGAAAATACTGGAGCAGGGGCCACAAAATGTGTGTTCTGGTCCTGAACTTTTATAATCACATGACTTTAGGCAAGACACTGGTCTCAGTTTCCATATCTGCAACCAAAGGACAGTGGCTTCCATGAAGCCATCATGTATCAAAGCAATAAAGAGTATGGAGACTTGGCCCTCTCCTTCTTTTCAGTCATCTCATGCCTCACTCCTCCCTCCTCACAATCTCCAACCCAGGAATTCTCCTTCTTGTCGCTCCTCAAACACAAACCCCTCCCTACTACTTTCCCCCTACCCCCGTCCACCCCCATCTTCCCACTCACAGCAGATGTTTGCGATGGTTATCTCTTATACCTGGAATGTTATCCTGCCTCGTCTCTGCCTCCTAGTTCCTTTGACTTCCTTCAAGCCCTATATTCTACAAGAAGTCTTTCCCGGTCCTCCTTAATTTTTCTATCTTCCCTCAGTTCGTCCCATATGTATCTTTTCCTACGTAGCCGTCTGCATGTTGTCTCCTCCATCTAATTCCCTGAGAACAGACACTGTTTTTCGCCTGCCTTTGTACCCCGGCACTTAGCATGGTACCTAGCATTAAGCAGGAAATTCAGAAATGCCATTGGTTGGTTGAGGTGATAAGTTGCTGTTAATTTTTCAGTCCTGTCCAGCTCTCCATGACCCCACTTCTGGTTTTCTTGGCAAAGATACTGAACTGGTTTGCCATTTCTTTCTCCAGTTCATTTTACAGATGAGGAAACTGAGGCACAGGATTAAGTAACTTGTCCAGGGTCACACCCCAAAGTGAATTGTAATCCATTTTTCTCCTTCCCAAAACATTTCCTATAGTTCCTATCTTTTACCTTTATTTATCCTTTAGGCACAGTCTAAAACATATAATACCTCTTTTTCCCCAAGCAGATTCTATTGCCTCAAAATTTATTGCAAATCCCCACATCTCATCTTATTTAGATGTCCTATCTTGCAACATCCTGGGGAAAGAGTGTCTAAACTTGTGACATCATCTATGTAGGGAAATTCCCAGTGAGGAAACTGGAGAGATCAGCAGATGTTACACCACTTATTTATTGCTCAACTGAGCTGCCTCAGCACTGAGAGGTCAAGTGATGGCCCAAGGTTACAAGCCATTATATATCAGAGGCAAGACTTGAATCTAGGTCTTCCTGACTAGACAACATCTAAGGTCATTTCCAATTCTATTCACTTTTATATTACAGTGATATATACACCTTCAATCCAGTCCTACTAAGTGTCAGCCTTCTTAAAAGTGAAGATCACATCCTAGTTTATCCTTTTTCATACCTCAATGATCACTACAGAAATCTGTGTATGTCAGTTGTTCAACAAAATTTATTGAATCAATTCCATGTTTTAGTGATCCCAGACAATGTTCCTGAAAGCTGAGTGACTAAGCATCACTTTCCTTTACACCAACCTAGCTCTAGAGTGGGCTGGGGCCTCAGAAGCAAACTCCGTTTAACCCTTAGGAGGGAAAGTGACTTTCTCATAGTGATAAAGGTTGTAAGGCATCAAAGGTGGGATCTAAAACCAGGTTCTCTTACTCAAGAAGGTGTAATCTTTCCACTATACCACAATACCTCCCCACACACAAAACAAATTCAAGTGAGGCACATTTTTGAAAACTCAGTCCACATTGATAAGGAAAAATAATGAAGTATTAGGATTACCAGTGGGATTCTTAACTAAACTTGGACTTTATCATTGACCAACTGCTCTCACCATAATCAAAATACTGCTGGAGGTAGCAGAATGAATTAAAAATAGATAAGAAGGTCACCAACCCCCCCCCCAACCCTCCCAAAAAAAGGAATTTCATAATTATTTCATAGGTGGTCACTGGGTTGAGATAGGCTTTCTCTGGTACAGACAATAAGACAATATAAGACAATCCTCAAGCCAAGATTTGACTTAGAATAGCAGGATGAAGGGGGAGGAGAGGCTGAGTCCCTGGTGAATGGCCTTCATATGTTCCATGCACATTCTGACTCATCTCAAACTGAAGACTGCTCCCAAACTAACTGAGCATGCGAGGCATCAGAGCTATGTAATTAGGTTCAGACATGCATATGGTGTGGCAATATTGTCTACGGGATTGAGAGAGACACAGAGAACAAGAGATCACAATAAGGCTGAGAATATTTCACTGAGCAAATGCCTGCAGAGAAGGAGAAAGGCGGGAAAAAGGAAGGAAGAGCTCAACCGGTCACGAATAACAACCGCGACAATTGTATCATCACCACTGGCCAGAATTTCTTTGTCCATTTATCCCTTCCCTTGTATCACAGCAAACTGGAGATCAGTCACTCTGAGTTAAACGGCAGATTCCAATTTAAATGTACGAACAGTTATCCAAGGGAAAGTGAACAAAGACAAAAGATGGTATGAAGTTTTGTGTCTCATTATCCTATTTGCTTCTTGTCATCAAATTCTTTGAAATTTCCAATGGTCACTGCCTAATTAACATCCAATGATTATTTACCGATTAAAAAAAACCTTAATGGCTAGAGTATTAAGTATGCATATTACATGATAATAATTGTTCAAAAAAAAGAATTTGCTATGATTTGCAAGAGTAAAAGAACTTGCTGAAAGACTTCCAGTCTTTGAATTCTTCCTTTGTTTTTTGCTTTGTCTGCCTTTTTTATAAACACAACAGCTAATGGAACACACTTAAAATAATGCATAAAACTTGTGAGTTCTCTTAAAAGAAGGGAAAAGGAGATTCTGTAAATAACATACTGGAGTCATTTAAGAAGAATAATGAAAACTCCTAAGTTTGGAGAAACTTTTTAATTTCTTCATGGTCCTTAAGGACGTTTAGAAACAAGAAATAGAGTGGAGGAGGAAGAAGGAAATGATATGGGCCTCAGGAACTCAACTGTTCACTTTTATATGATTTGAACTGATTTCTTATAATCATAGCATGAAGAGGTGGAAAGGTCTCACAGGTCATTTAGTTGGATTTCCTCATTTTACGAATGAAAACATTGATGAGAAGGGAAATGATTTCACATAGGTAGCAAACAGCAAAAGTTAGATCCCAATCCAATTCATCTCATTCTAAATCCAGCACTAACTTACGTTGATTATTACGCACACTCTCAGACTCCCCGGGAATGATACAAGGGAGAAAAGCAGTGGGAGAAATTGGAAAGTTCCATATTCAAACATATGTATTAAGGACCTACTATGTAGGGAAAACTGGTCTAAATATTAAGATTCCAAAGGCTTTGGAGGATTTCTCCTTCCTGCCCCCGCAAAGGGATTTGATTCATGTTGGCCTCCATAATCAGTCCATGGCTATTCCATAACTAGATTCTAGGTGCTGTGTTCTTGAATTTTATGATAGAAATCTATAAACTACATTAAATTTGTTTCTGACATAAAATGAACTATAATTTTATAGGCATCCTATCATTTCCTAGAGCTGGCTTTATTCTCACTTTATGAATTATCTATAAAAGTTTTAAAAGTCTTAGGATCAGTTTGAATTTCGAATACTGCATTTTTATGCCTAATGGACTTCTCTTTGTTTGCTAGTCTGATTCTCTACATACCTATGGAAGTGTACAGATCCTTTTGGATAAATGAAGAATTGAAATGAAGCCCTAAGTTTATTATACCAAAATTGGCTTCAGTGTTCCTCTCCATGTTTGGGCCCATGACTGCCTACACCATCAATATTCTTCTATTGATGCTACACAGATAAAAATCATGCCACTTCACAGTCTCCAAATAGTCAAAGTTGAAGGTCACCCAAAGGGGAGAGCTAATGGCAGACATTACAAAAGGGAATTGTGAGGGGAAATTGGTATAAAAGACATAATGAAAAAATCAATGTGTGGAAGACAAAAAAAGAGCCAGTCTTTTAGCAAGAGTGGGCTAACCAACTGTTGCAGATCATACTATGTTCCTGAAAAGGGCCAGTGCCATCAGGAAGGTGATGTCATGGCATCATGATGATTATTTATTATTTAGTGAATATTATTATTTACTTATAAGTGAGTGGATGTTAAGTGAGGCAGAGCTGTGCAAAGTATTTAGCCTTATTCTCTCCTCCAGAGTCACTGGATTACAGTGGCTAGATAAAGGTCAGGATGACTGGATTTGACCCCAGATACAGTGAAAGACCTTGGCCTTTTTAAGCTAAGATCTTTTCCAGGTTTGTCTGAGGCAACAGCCATTCAGTAGCTAAAAGCTAGGTAAGAACTGAAGCGAAAGATGGCCTATTTTGCCTTCAAAAAAGGATCAGTCAGGGAGGGGAAGACCCTCAGAGTTTCTTGAACTAACCAGTGTATATCCCACATATTCCATTGATATCCACACAAAGAAAATAGGACATGAGTATGATTCCAGATGTTGAATGGACTTTTGATGAGAAACTTAGAGGAAAACACAGATGAGAGCCATATAATACAGGTAGACACGTATGGGCTATAGACATGTATGGGATATAGACATGACTATTAAGGGAAATACTCACATTGACAAACTAACAGACACAATGGTGTCATATGGATGACTACTCTTTCACTCAAGTGAAAACTGATAGAAAGTGAAATGATAGAATACTTCTACTCTCTTGAACAGATATGCTCTCGAAAATTTCTCCTTGCATTCAGGGACAAGCACTCGGGCAGAGTCTTCCTAGCTACGTCAACTGCTACATCACAATAACACAGCTATAAATGTCTTTACAAGAAACATCCTGAAAGGGTCAAAAGTGGAGCATTTGCTTAGTACTAATAATGACTAGCATTTATATGGTGCTTTAAGGTTTGCAAATCACCTGACAGATGTATTATCTCATTTGAGGTAGGTGCTATTTTATTTCCATGTTACAAAAGAGCAAAGTAAGGCCCAGAGAGATTATGTGACTTGCCCAGAGTCACACAGCTGAAGAGTTTAAGGCAAGATTCCAGCCTGGATCTTCCTAACGCCAAGCCCCGCACTCTTTGTACTGTGTTCCCTGTGGCAGTAGACAGATTGCATCTGCATGCATTTCTCATTGTGCCTCCCCTTGGCTGTCTTTAATCTCTGTACAATTCTGCATGACCGGTAGAATGTAAGTTCTTTAAGGAAAGCGACTCTTTTATTTTGTCTCTGAAACCCCAGTGCCTGCCACTGATGCTGGTTTTCTCTCTCCTTGCCCCCCACCCCCCACATTCCTTTTCCTCCTCTTCTTAACTTTCCCCACATTCTGGCTTTTTTCAATGTCTTGCCAGCCCCCTCACCTTTGGCCACCCAGGCCTATCTTCTTTTTCCCTTGACTGCCCCCAAACTCACAAGTACTGAATAAGATTTTATGTTTCCCATTCTTCATTTCTAAATTTTTTATACTTTATTAATAATTATCATTATTATATGATAAATAACCATAAATTGTCTTTATTTACAAGACCCTTAATTACCTTTTCTTTTTTCCTGTGGGTCAATGACCTTCAGTTGGGAAAAAGAAACCTTCCCTTTGTTGCACTGAATTGTTCCACAAGGGCATGAAAGAGATAAAGCACCCTACTAATGGGTGGGCATAGCATCCCGGGCACAGACAGTGGCTCAGGACAGAAGGCACAACACTGTTGCTTTGATAGTTATCACAGAAGATGCTTGCCCAGGTCTGACTCCAACCTTCATTACCCCAGGGATATAAGTTATGCTGGTTCCCATGCTTCAGGAACTCATTAGATCAAAGTAGGAACAGGTGACTAAAGTTTTCAAAAGTAGAAAAAAACCTCAAATAAAGAAGAGGTGAGTAATTCTATCAAACCCTGATAGAATGCATACAGCAATTAGAAAAGGGGAAGAAAAAATAAGCATGATTTGTATCAGTCATTTCAGACAAATGCCAGGCCTCTCAGCAGCATTCAATTTCAGGCAACTGAAGGAAAGCTTTCCACAGCGAGAGGATGGAAGGAGATGGAGTGATGATGAAGGCTCTGTCAACCCCTGACGCAGGGGCACTCCAGCCAGCCGAAAAGCATTCCAAAAGAAATCAACTTAAGAAGGAGACTCAGCAAAGAACAGGGATAAAGGCCAAATGACGACACTTCATGCAGATCAATTATGCTCAGAGAAAGATGACAAATAAAGCCTGGCGGTTTGACTCGAAACTCTCTTAAACATTTGCCGTTCTTGAGAACAACTGGCCCTACCTGGGAATTACAAAATGAGGAGCAGTGCAGGCCACACTGGCAAGCTCATTTTCCATATGGTTCCCAGAAAATGACAGAAAACTTAATTCAAACCAACACCGAAATTCCTCTGTGGAGACACATGGCTCACCAAAGGATCTGACATGAAGGACCATTAAGTTTATGTCCCTCCTTCCAAACATAATACCAAACAGTCAGCCTTGTGACATAGTGTAAGCATTATCAAGAAATGCTAGTGCAATTATCAAAAGGCATTAGTGAGAAGTATGATAGGAGAGGCAGGCCTTAAGCTGGCACAGGGCCAAAGACCCTGGTGAAGAATGTTATATTTTTCTGTACCAGCACAGAAAGGAGTGATTGCAGAGTATACTGTCTGATGTTTCTGGAAGGCTGGCTCCTTAACAGCTATATTAATGAGAAAATGGACCTGCCTGCAGAAACAATATCCTCTGAAAACACTTGACAGACAGGTAGCAATGGATGATTGCTTTGGAAATATAGGTGAATTAACTGACCAAAACACTATAAGCTATATCAGGTCTGATGAAGTTTATAAGAAAAGAGGAAGGGAAGAGAGCTGGGGAAATTCTCAGCATCAATATCCATCTCTCTGCACCACTGGATATGTAAGATCCAGATTTTTCTGATTCAAAACCAAAGATGTGCTGAATTCAAACACCTTTTATGTAGACGTTGTTAATATTTATGTATATATGTGCATACATGTATGTACACATATGTGTATGTAATGTAATAATGTAATATAATAATGTAATGTAATAAATGTATATATAATGCACATATATAAATATGCTGTAAGATATATATTCACATATGAATATAGACATATATCCGTGTAATGTATATAGAATGTACTATGTGTATATATAATGTGTATATGTGTATATATATAATGTATATAAAGTTATACCATCAGAACAGTATGACACACATGTGCACACATGTGCTGTGGTTAGAAATTCATACACAGACACACAATAACTAGTTTCTCTTATGTGTTGTCTCTACCATTAGAATGTAAGATCCTTGAGGACAAAAAACTTTTTATATGCCAGACACTTTTCATATAGTAAGCATTTAACAATCCTTTATTCATTCACTGTTTAAGGGCCACATGGGTGATTATTTTCATTGGATCAAGTGGCTCCTATGTTTGTTAAAGTATGTGTGCAAAGTTTCATTTGAGAAAACTTAAACAATGGTGGTAACAATTATCAAGACACGGCAGCAGAGCTTCAGTAAGAATTCACATGAATAAAAGGATGGAGACAGATTTTGAATACCAGTTTTCAGAAGAAACAACCAAAAACGGCATATGAGAATTCTTGGGGTTTCTCTGTATGTGTGATATGGATGAGCATATCAATAAGATCACGTGACACGTGCTCTGCCACATTGGTCAAAGGCACGGACCATCATTTTCATAAAATCATTCAATTAGCTTCTAGAGAAAGCAGCATGTAAAAGTTAATATCCAGCATCTCAGAACCAATTCTGGCTGATAGAGATCAAAATAACTTCAGCACAAGGAAGTTGTATGACAGGTTTTCACTGTTCAGGCCCTGAATGGTAAGCACACAATGACAGGTGCTAAAAGCCGATTTCTATAGTCACTACATAGGCAGAAATGCAATTGTAAGAAAAGGCACTGCCTAGTGATTGTCGTAAGAAGAGGAAGGGGACGAGAGCCAGGGAAGGAGCAGACGGCTAAATAGTGCATGAAATAATGGGATTCTGGCCCCATAATTGATAGAATATTTCTTAACATGCTTCAAATCTATGATATCAACAGTAATTAATAATATCATATTACAAACCCTCTGATCTCCTCCCCTCCCCCCTCCTCTAAATCTCTGTCTGCTCCTTCCAAATGGCAATGAAGAGTCACAGGCTCTTAGGGACAGAAGGGGAACACCTTCGGGGCTCCCCATTTAATAAGGTGACCGAGGCCAAAGGGCTCACCCCATTCCTAGCTCTACACCATCTGATTCCAACAAACCATTACAGCCTTCTTTCTCCCTGAAACTTTGCCTTTCTAATTCACTATTCCAGGGAGCCTTGTCTGCCCCCTCCCAAACAAGATGCTTTTCTAGTTTGCATTCCAGAGTGCAATTCCATAGTTTTGTTGGTGGTGGTCAGCGGTTTCAGGCATGAAACAACTCTTTGTGACCCCATTTGGGGTTTTCTTGGCAAAGAGACTGGAGCAGTTTTCCATTTCCTTCTTCAAATCATTTTACAGATGAGGAAACTGAGGCCAACAGGTTTAAATGACTTGCTCAGGGTTACATAGTAAGTATCTGATGCCAGATTTGAACTCAGGAAGAGGAATCTTCCTAACTCCAGACCAACTCTTTCCATTGTGTTACCTAGGTGCCCATAGATTACATTCAGTAGACATTTGCCCGTCAAAGAAGTTGTAAACTATTGAACCCTTCAAGGTTCAAGGAAAACACATTGTTTTCCTAGAGCCACAGCAGAATAGAAACAATATGACCGATGAAGCCAGGTGGAGGCTGGGAGGCCATTTCAAACATGAGGGAAAGTGGATCAACTCTTTGTATTTGGGATAACTGGCACTCCAATTCTGACCTTGCCTCTCCTGCACATATACCATCCACCACACTAAATATATATATAGAATTATGAAAAATGGTAGAAATAGCCAAATGCTTCACCACCACCAGCCCCCAAGAAGAGAATTCTAGAATCCTGAAAATGTAGTTTATTTTGATATTTAAAGGATCCCTGATTGCTACTGAGTGTGGGAGCCTCTGTGCTGATAAAAATACAAAGCCCTGTGTTTTCAATAGATTCACTCCACTAGCTGCTATGATCAAAACTGACAGCATTACCTGATGGCCATCCTAAGAAGTAGACTCCCTGAATTTATCCGGCTTGGCCCTCAAACAACAAATATACATGCCGGTCATGGCATAAGCCTATGCCTAAAATCTTTTTATTTCACTGAGTGCTACCTAAGCTCATATTTTAAACTTGGCTACCACACAAGGCAGCTTTCTTTATACCTCCTCTTCAATGGCAGACCAATGAAAATACATTGCACCTGGCTAGAGCATGAGCACCAAAAAAGCTCCTAAGCGGCTCACTATTGCCCTTAGAATATAGTTCCAGTACAACCAGTGTGACTCTTATACTAACTTAGATGATGAAATAGAAAGACTCCAGGTGATATCCAATTCAGTTGGATTATATAAACTCCTTTAGAATGGGAATTGTTTATGTCCCCAGCACATAGCATGGTTCCAGACATGTAGCAGGTGCATAATAAATGTGTGGTTATTTACTCAAACCTTTTTTGACGTAGGCAGGGAGGGGAGACCTGTTATTTTAGCGGTGCGGGATATTCTCCCTATCCCTACATAGCTCAGATATCATCCTAGAAAGCTTCCAGGAAACTGCGAGGTTAATTGGTGGTCACACAGCAATTACATGTTAGAAGGACAGCTTCCGCTCAGTGCTCTCTGACTTCAAGGATGGCCCTCTATGCACGATCCAGCCTCAAACACTCACCAGCTGTGTGATCCTGGGCAAGTCACTTTACCTGTTTGCCTCCATTTCCTCATCTGTAAAATGGGAATAATGACACCTCCCTCCCAGGGCTGTTGTGCGCATTAAATGAGATAATATTTGTGAAAAGAGCTTAACACAATGCCTGGCATAAGATTGGTGCTATATAAATGTTATCTATGATTATTATAATTCTTAATTATTAGCAGCAGCAGCATCCTGAGAACCCTCTTGCCAAAACCTTAGCTGAGAAACACGGAAGGTAAGCTAACTTTGGATTCAACTGGAAAAGTCAAGTGGCCAAAACAATGGTGCCATGTTTCCCTTATCAGGGTGATAGGTCAAGGACCAAGACAATGTAAGGAACATGGAACAACTGATAAGGTAAATATGTGGCAAACAGCATTATAAGGAAAACCTTTATTGAAACTGAAATTTATCCAGCTGACAGCCCCTTCACTTCAAGCAAGAATCTACATAATCAAATTCTGGCACCAAAAATCAAATTCCTGTGCTGGTCCTTTACGATAGCAGGATTTTACCTGTTGCAAAGTATATCTAAGAATGCACATGTGGCAGAACTACATATTAAGACTGACCCTTGCACACAGGAAAATAGCAAAAAAACCAAAACAAAATCTAAAATGCTGCAGTTACAAATAAGCCAGGATTTGAAACCTAATCTTTAACTATTGCAAGAAATGCTCACTTTATTTTACTCTCCTCCCTCTTCTTCCATCCCCCTCCCCAAAAAGCTTCAGGGAAGGGGAGGAGAGAAGGGATTAATTAGAAATAGAATGTCAATGAACTGATAAAAATGTACAACACATGCCATTCCTCCTGAGACCTGTACCCCTAATTTCAATCAAAGGTAGTTCATGTAAATGGAGTGAAAAGAAAATCTTAGATGAATCCTTATGCAATCTCTCTCAGGTATTAAACTCACTTACTGTTTCAGCGGTATAGCACCATCCTCATCATCTTCATTTAAGGTTGAATTGCTTTTTCTATTATAGCCTCTGGTTTGAGGTGTTTCATCGAGCCTTTTCAAATTGCCCTGGAATGAGACTTGTATGCAAGTTGTCAACTTTGGATGCAATTTGAAAAGAAATCCACATCTCCAAAATTGACTACATTATTTTCAAGGTCTGACACTAAAACGCAAAAGTACTTTGGTCTCTTCTTTATATGTATTTTTAACCAAACTCTAGCTACTTACTCACACAAAATTAATGTTAAAATATACACCAGGGTGATTGTTGAAAACAATTTTCAGGGGGAACCTATTAGCTTGGGGAATTCATGAATACCATTGTGTCTGCTTTCTCTCCATACACCAGGTCCAATCTTGATTGCAGAAATCAAATGCACATTGCATTTACAATCTCACCACTCTTAGAAATCAGTTATTCAAAAAGATATTATCTGTGATAAAATCTTGAGATTTTATTATCCCTTAGCATCCAGAGGCTCTCTTTAAGGGGCAACACAAGTACATGGTTCCTAGACAGAAGCTCTTCTGCTACTTAGGAATGACTATGTATCAACAATTCAAAGCATGTATGCCAAAAATAGTCTAACATCCTAGTCCTGGTTCATTTCTGGAGCCTTTGATACCAATTTCCCAAGTTGGTCACTTTCATATATTATTCTCCATCCTCTCATGGGAGCCCACACCTTCAATTTGTGAGCTTCAGGAGTCAAAACATGGTTGTAACACCACACCTACCCTGGATTCTCTCAAAAGAAAAGGGTCAGAGTGTTAGCCCACGCCATCTTTCCACTTGCCCCACCAGCTATCCAACGCCCCCCACCTTGCCATACTCTTGTTGTAGGAACAATCAAACGAGTAATACCGTTGCTCTAGGAAGGTCATCGTGACAGTCCCCGTGACCTCCCCAGACCAAAAGAAATTTTCCTGATCACCATTCCTCTATGTGTGTTGTTTCCCTCTATTAGAGAGAGAGGGGAAGGAAAGGAAACAAGAATTTGATCAGTATATATCAGGTATCAGGTGGGCAGCATAGAGCGCTGGCCCTGGAATCAAGAAGCCTTATCTTCCTGAGTTCAAATCTAGCCTCATATACCTACTAACTCTGTGACCCTGGATAAGGCTCAACCTTACTTGTCTCAATTTCCTCATCTAAAAAGTGCTGGAGAAGGAAACGGCAAACAGCTCCATTATCTTTGCCTGGAAAACCTCAAATGGGGACACAAATGGACAACAACATGTATCAGGTACCTCACCAGTGTGAGCTCATGTGATCCTCACAACGACTGCAGGAGGCAGTGCTTTTGTGAGCCTCAGTTTCCAGTTGAGGAAACTAGGCAGACAAAGGTTAAGTGACTCGGCCAGGGTCACACAACTAGCTAAGATCTTGGACTGGATCTCAGTCTCCAGTCTTCTTGCCTTTGTCCGCTGTACCACCTAAGTGCCATGAGGGGCTAAGGCTGTGTCACTATTGTATTTGTATGCCCAGCACCTACAACGGTGTTCACATTCTGTTCGCATGCTCACAGCAAAGGAACAGTGCAGGCAGATCAGCCTGCGGAGTCACTTTCACATGAGCAGCATGAAGAGGAGTTCTCCAGAAGCCATCGGGATGAAAGGCACAGGGACATGCCACAGAGAACTTCTGAGGTGAGAATGGCTTTCAAGGTCCTTCCTTCAGGAGGCCAGAGTGGTTTTGATTAATTAAGGAATTTGATTAATTATAATTTATATTTATTTAATAATTTGATTAATGAAAAAATGAAGGGGGAAAAAAACCTGTTTTCATTCACAATTTACTGGGTGAATGGGCTGGATGGTGCATTTTTTTCCATTTGAGTGCCAATGACAAAAGAGAATATGTTTAAGCTTGCATATGGGCTTTCAAAAGTTTTCTTCAAATATTTTACAAGTCTATCTAATTCTCATTTATTGGGGAGACACTTTGTTGGGCTTGTAGACTCATCTAATTCTTTTAAGTTTATTTTTACAGGCATTTCTAATCTGTCCCTTCCATCAAACCTTCCCCACAGGAAGGAAAAACCAAAAAGCAAAGTTTTTTTTTTTGTTTGCTTTTTTTTAAAGAAAAAAGAAAAGAAAAATATCCTCATCAATGTACATAGACTAGGAAGGCAAATTCCCACATTGAGCTTGCCCCCAAATATTATCTCATCCTGTTCATTGTCTCACTGGCAGGAGGTTTTGATTAAAAAAATAATCTTCTGAAGTCTCAGGTCTTTTTAAAGTTCTTAAGTCTTTCAATATTGCTTGTCTTTGTAACATTGTTGCCATTTTATAAATCAGCATTCTGGTTCTGCCTACTTTACTCTCCATCAGTTCAAAAAGGTCTTCCCTGTTTTCCCTGAAACAGTTCATTTCATCATTTCTTAAAGCACAATAGTATTGCATTAGATTCACAGACTATAATTTATTTAGCCACTTTGTTGCTATAAAAGAACAGTTACAAATTTTTTTTTTTAATTCACTTTTTCCCTCTTTCTTTGCTTTCTTTAGGACATAGGCCCACTAGTGGTAGAACTAGGTCAAAGGGTATATACACAGTCAGATGACTTTCTTGTCCTAGGATCAGATTGCTTTCTAAAATGCCTAGAATTCCTTAACATTTGGGGAGTGGTAGAGAATAGGGAATGGGGGACACATCACTGTTTTTATTTCAGTTCTAAGAATTACATTCAATGGGGATGTGAACAGGACATTAGCATTATTGGATATACTTCCTACTCTCAAGGAAATTCCACTCAAGAGGGAGAGGATGACAAGGTATAGAGCAACGAATCAACTAGTAACCTAAAAGGCATTAGATAATTTAAAAGCTAAAAGAAGTGACTTAGGTGATTGTGTCAGAGAAGTTTAAGAAAGGACAGACTATTGTCAACTGAATTGACTATTGAAAGTTTCATTGAAGAGGACTGATTTAAGCTGTTATCTGGGAGATGAGCAATACTGGATGCCTAGAGAGAAAGGGGCAGGAGATTGCAATTAAAAGATGCTAGAATTATAAAGTTAGAACTGAAATTTGACCAGTCATTTGACCTAACTTCTATCTTAAAAAGGAAACTAACCAAGTCCAAAAAGTTCAAGTATTTTGCCCAGGGTCACCTAGTCAATTAAGTGGTAGAACCAAGATATGAACCCCAGTTCTCTAGCTTCAAATCTAACACTTCCCACTGCACTGAAAGAAAAAAAGAAGCAACATAGTGTGACAGTTGATATATCTGAGGAGCCAAGAATTAGCCCAGTTTGACCAGAGTGAAGGGTTCAAAAACCTTAGCAGCTAGACTGAGCTCAAACTGGAAAAGATAGGTTAGGTTCATATTGACGACAACCATAAATGCCAGGGAAAGAAGCCTGGATTCTTTTCTGTAAGAAATAAGGAGTCAGTGAAATTTAGGAAGGAGAACAGTGTGAGGAAATAATTGCTTTAGGAAACTGAGTCTAGCAATGGTTTACAATATGAATCAGAGGCAAGCTGAAGGTACTGCAATAATACATACATGAAATGATAATGCCTTACATTAGGATAGTGTCAGTGAGACAGTTAGGTGGCAAAGTAGACGGAGTGGTAGGCCAGGAGTTAGGAGGACCTGAGTTCAAATCTGGCCTCAGATACTTACTAGCTGGGTGACCCTGGGCTACTCACTTAACCCTGTTTGCCTCAGTTTCCTCATCTGCAAAATAAGCTAGAGAAGAAAATGGCAAACCACTCCAGTATCTTTGTCAAAAACAAACAACAAAAGCCATTAGGGGGACAAAGAGTTGGACATAAAGGACTTTCTAACTCCAGGCCCAGCATTCTATCCGCTGTGCCACCTAGCTGCCACTGGGATGTGAGTAGGGAAAGCCTTTATGTATGGAACTGGAAACATGTCATTGTTCACTTCATAAAGCATAACAGAGGACAGTGGGCAGGAAAAGAAAGAGGAGCAAACACCCAAATAGTCAATTTTACTACTTATCAACATTCCTAACAAAATGTTCATTGGGGGCGGGGAGAGTACAGGGAAAATTAATGACTGAAATCTGACGGAAGGGACTGTGTGATGATCTCATTTGTCCAGGATCTCCCTTCAAATCCCAGTCTCAATAACCGAGAGTTGATCATGTTGTCTTTATATGAAGATAGCGGAAGAGAACTCCTAAATAGTGAAATGATTTGCCGGTTGCCAAGCATAGCTTGGACATGTACCAAGAGAATATTTCTAATGTCCCCAATTTCTAACAGAGAGTCTATTTACCATGCCCACTTCTCCTGCTCAAAGTAAGTCTTTTGCAATTAACTTAGAATAAAAACACCTCATGTTGAAAAGGCATTGGTATGGTCACAAGTGTTTCTAATGTGGATTTCATAGTCCTCTGAACCAGGCTGTGGCTCCATAACGACATCAGCTCTCAAATGAAGAGCGGGAGAGAGACCACCATTCCCACCCAATGAATGCACCATGGAATCTGGAGCCAAAAGTAAAGAGGGCAGTCATAATGTGATGGTTCTCACGCTGAAGAACAATGAGCTGTTCCAACTTGACCAACCTTCACGTGAGTCTTGCTGAAGTGGCAGCCCAGGATAAACACACCTGCTCCTGTGCTTCCCCAAACTGAATTCCAGAGTAAGATCAGAGACCAATTAAGGCTGAGACAGAATCAGGAATGACAGAAATTTAGAAGGGTGGGGAGGGAGAATGGCAAGGAAGTCTACAGACATAAGCTCAAGAATCTAACGGTTTAAGAAGGGATTGGGGGTTGTTTGATCTAGGAAAATATTTTCACAGTCTAGCTCCAACTGAAACTCTGAGTCCAGAAATGTCAGCATTTAGTGGAGGACACTGCCAATGATTTTTGAAAAACTGGAAAAGGAAAGCCTGTGGGGCCAGCAGCAAGAGGAAAGATGCTGATTTCTTTAGTGGCTGCATCTGGCTCCTTGTAGAGGTGGATACCCTCATAATAACACCTACCGTTCATATCTCCTCAGCCAACCAGTCACCCTAAATAGGTAAATGTTCACTTCCATTAAAATGACAAAGAAAGACCATGCAACTCAAGTCTCTAAAACAATTAATTCCTCTGACAGATGAAAAAAACATATATGATTCTTGTATGACGGATATGAGGCCGGAAGGAGCTAGTTATCGTTTGATAAATTAGACCTGTCTAGAAATTCAAATTGCCACAAGTCCAGAGTCTGCCCAAGCCCATCTATTCTTCAGGGTTTTCTGAGTTTTGAGATGAAACCTGAGAAGTTTTCTGGATTCTAACAGTAGGAACACTGAGACCCCTTTTCTCCTGTGTTTCATTTCAAAGACTGTGATTGAAGTGCCATCAGGAGGACAGAAAATATTAATACATTGCATTCAAAAGATGAAAAACTACAGGCATTTACAATGGACAACTTAGTTCTTTCTGTTCTCATTTTTTGAGGCATTCGTGCTTCTGGGAAACTATAGAGTCAGAAAAAAATAATTTTCAAAGTCCACCTTTCATGAAAAAAAAATACCACATTTGACTTTCAAGAATGTGTGATGCAAATTCAGAGTCTGTTTAGCTTATTTTATTTTAAAAGGAAAAGATGGTACAGTAGATGGCAAAGTCCTACATTCATTCTACCTCAAATACTAGTTGCATGACCCTGGTCAAGTCACTTAACTGTGACTCAGTTTCCTCATCCGTAAAAGTGTTGGATTTGAATCTCTAAAGTTCCTTCCAGCTTTAATTCTATGGTCCTATGACTTACTAATAAATTATCAAATCTACATACCCTGGATTTTTTAAGAAAATAATTTAAATTGTGTTAAGAAACAGCTAGCAATGTGGCATGTCAACAGACACTGCAATGTACCCAGATATTGTAAGTGTGTGATATTGTAAGGTCATGTCCTTCATGAGTCCATTCTAACGATGAATGGGGTATCAGCACATTTTCACACTTTTCCTACTTGTCTGTTCTGCCTAAAGAAAAAACTGAAACCAGATGAGTGTTACAAGTACAGATACTTTCATTTGAAAACAAAAATGAAAAACTCACCACTGCTTATGGCCATGGTAGCTGCCAAAGAGAGATAACAAGTCCTAAAGCCTGTATACTACTTGGACTTCTTCAAATATTTTTGCAGCTATTATTTTATACTCACAACAGGCTTCTGAAGTAGGTAAAGCTGGCAATATCAGCCTTCTCTGACCCAGGAGGAAACTGGACCAGAGAACTTAAGGGACTTATCATCACATAGCAAAGCAAGTCAGTCCAATTTGCCTACTGCCCCATATGCCAAGGCATGGCAGGATCTCATTTTATATGGTGAATGTGCTACCTGAAAAACTTTTATGTAAATAAAAAAAGTACCAATTTCATCAAATTGATTAGAAGATTTAAAAGAATCCTCCAGGGAATCTTCCTTGTATTGTAGACGAACCCACATGCACTCCCAATTTGCATATTTCAAAACTTCAGATTTTCTTAAAACAGCTATCTATGATGTCATTTCCCCCAAAATATATGCTACCCATAATGGGACAAAAACCAAAACAGGCATTTTCCAACCAAAATGAAGTTGTACCTCATAAGGTTTGAGACTTTGGGGCAGATATGCGTCATCATTTCTATATATAAACACCCACAAGCTCTCTTCAGTGTAGAGACTTTATCTCTTCATGCTAGAAAGCAGACATTCCTTATGCATTACACAGTAGGCTATAGCAGGTTTGATAGAAATGTTCTGAAAAATCTATTTTTGTGCTATTGCGATTTTACCACTTCAAATGCTATTCATGGAGGTTCTACTACATTGTAGTAAGTTGGTTTTTTTTTTCTTTGTGTGTGTTTTCTTTTTTTGGTGGGGTGCAGGGACATTCAGAGACATTTCTTAGGAGTTGTAAAAGACAATATTGTGCCTAAGGATAATTTAAGAACTAAAGTGGGAGATGTTACTCAGCCCTTAATTATTTTAAAAGATTACAGTCTTTAATATTTTATAGTGTTAGCAAAAATAAAAATCACTTAGCAATTTCAAATACCAAAGAATACACAATATTTTCACCTTGTACCTAAGTTTTGAGAATATATCCTATAATATGAAATATGTAAGCAGTACAATATTCACTTACATGATACAAAGATTAAACATACAGATAAGGGAGTTTCTCTAAATTCCATTTGCATATGCTCTATATTTCTCAAAAGCATATACGAAAGTATCAGACACAGTAGATTGTTTTACTGAGGAAGGAAACAGTTATTACTGTTCAGTTTGCTGGGAATTTGAAAACTGGAGTTGGATGGAGTTTATATCTTTAAAACAAAGAACTGCTCCATATTTAAATAGTGACCCCACATAGGACATGGACAAACAGCTGTGCATTGCAAGAACTTTATAGATGCAGTGGAAACAAAGAAAAGGAAATTCATAGCAGTGAGTACTAACAATGCTGTATGTTCAAAAACAATGGCTAACACTGAAAATCATTAAGGAGGCACCTTGTTTTGCCTGTGTTTGGAACAATTCCTATGGCATTTAGCCTTAATTTCTGAATATACTCCTTTTTTCTTCATGCAAGCAATCTTTTAGTCTGCTCAGATATATATTACAATGCTACAATATGAATCACTTGGGGTTTCCAGACTAAAAATTGGTACTTAGAACTAAGAAGCAGACAGATAGGCAGGGAAGACAGTGTGTCACGGTGACACAAAGGTCAACAATACTTAAAATACTTCTTAAAAGTAATGAATCTGGAAGAAATTTAACATGTGTAACATGCTCTATGTTCCTAGGTTTCCATTTAAAAAAAAAAAGCTAGTCTAAATGACGAATGATTAACCACAGATTAAAATTACTTCACAAACTCTTACAAAAAAGAAAAGGAGGCAAAGAGGCCTAAATATCCAAGCTTCAAACAAATCTGTTTGACTTTAAAAAAAAGACAATAACAACTTGTAAAGTGCCAAGCAGATGTTTTTTTTTCCAAGTTTCCTGTTTGCCAAGTTTCAATTTGGAATGCATTTTTATGTTAATATCACAGTAATTTAATCAGGAAACACTCAGGCACAAAAAGCAAACTGGCCAAATACATCTCTTTTTTTAATTTCAGCATTTACAAACTACAAAGGAACTTCAGCTGAGCTGTGGGCAGAAACTTCCATATCACTGACAAGGAGAAACTCCGAAAGCCAACAGCTGCACACATCTGCAGCGAGAGCAGAGAGATGCTGAGAGCCGTGAGGTTAGTCCTGACAGGTTACCATGCACAACGTTGCAGAAGTCAACAGTTACAAACCTTGACAGACTTTGTCTGAACTTGACCGTACTGCCAGATCTGTTGATCAACTGTCAGCACAGCTTCCCAAATTGAACTGTTCTTGGGCACAGCACCAAAGTGTAAAAACTCCAAATCTTATCTATCATCTCTGACAATGAAACTCTCCTTCAATAAACCCTGGAATGTGATCCACCTGTAACTGGAGACACAATCTATCACACTGCCAAGTAGGCACCATAAATTGTTCACATATTTGTGTACGGCACAGGAATGAAGAAACAGCAACTTCGAAAACCCTAACGGCTAAGCACTGCCAAGACTACATTTCCAGAAAGAAATTGTGTCCTACCTGGAGCCCTCTTCTCCTCAGGATGCTGGACTCATCCATTTCCCTCCTTGCCTTCCCTTAGACCTTCCACAGGAGTCTAGCCACGCTGTACTACACACACCTCTACTTCAGCACGCTAATTCAGATCCTAGCAGCTGCTAAACACTTACATCACGGTTTATCTGATTGGAGCAGGGCAGTCAGCTGATTCCAGTTTAGTTATTCATTCCAGCAACTTCAGAGATCATGAATGCTTGCAGCAGTGTTACAAAGCAGCAAGTGGGCTCCGGTACCTAATGCATTCATCCAGGCAAGGGTAGCTATTAGACAGAGGAAATCCTAGGGATGCCTCTTCCCCCAGCATGGCCCACCTCTCCTCCAGAACAAAACCGTAGCATGGCCAGTGCTGATGGGAAGGGGCTTTAGGCACAGCCCTTTCGGGAGCTACCCTAAGGTCAGCATGGCTCAGTAAATCAGCAGGGAGAGGCTGTGTCAAAGGAGGTCGCCTATCGGGATGGCCAACAGCACAGCCAAGCCTGGCTCCCTCTCATCCTTCCGATGGCATCAAGGAAAACAAAACGGAGCATCACCCATAAGCTGCCTTTCCAGGCAGTGCTGGTGATTTACCTAACAGCTTGAAAAGCCAATTCATTTGCGGAAACACCGAGACATTTAGGATTTTAATTTCCCTCAAAACAGTTAGTTATCTTAACAACTGACCAAAACATAAAGGGGAGGTGGGAAATATTCAATGTCATCATTAGCTGGACTATTAACCTATTTATAGTCTATAAGCAGTAAAAAAAAAAAATATTCCCATCATGTGCAATTTCACAGTCTGTTTCAGCTTGTTTACTTGGTTCATCCTCATCTTATTTCAATTGAATGCAACCAAGAGATGAATATTAAGTTTTCATTACTGGCATAGCACTGATGTAACACTATATACCAATATTACTTTTTTATAAAAATTAGGTGCTTATGATAAATCAAGAATTGTACTGTTTAGTTTTAGGAGACTTGAACTATTTTGACTATACTTAGTCCAAAGGACAAATTCTATATACCAATGAATCAATAAGTATTTATTAAGCATCTACTATGTGCCAATGGGGCAGCTAGGTGACAAAGTGGATAGAGCACTGGGCCTGAAGTCAGGAAGACACAAGATCAAATCCAGCCTCAGACACATACTAGCTGTGTGACCCTGGGCGAGTCACTTACCCCTGTTTGCCTCATTTTTTTCATCTGTCAGATGAACTCGAAAAGGAAATAATAAACCAGTCTAGTGCCTTTGCCAAGAAAACCCCAAATGAGGTCACGACAAGTAGGACATGACTAAAAAGCAATTCCACCACAACATGTGCCAAGTACCATGCTAAGGGCTGGGGACAGAAAAACAAAAAAAAAATGGAATAATCCCTACTCTTAGAGACATTAGATTGATGATGATGATGATGATGATGATGATGATGATGTTAGGGAAAGTAGAGGAGATAGAGAACACGAAAAAATTATTCCATCTAATTAAATCCAAAATTTTAAAGAAAAGAATCACATAAAAATATTCCACAAAGGGGGAAAAAGTATTTCAATATTTTCTTATCTAGACACCTGCTGTTAAACTGGCCATTGATCTTTTCTCAGCTGTCATCAGACTATTAGGTCTGATATCAATTGATTAGATTACACCATTAAAAATAGCTTAGGGATTTAAGAATCCAACCCCGGAGTAAAATTGATTGCATGTTATGTTCAAAACTGGCCTTTGCTTATATATCCAGATACACAAAGAACAATCTTGTCAAGAAATGCCATCAATAGCAGAGGCACCAAAGCACAAGAGCATGTTTGCCACATAGTCCTATTCATTTAATAGCACTTAATGATGAAAACCTCAGAGAATTTTTAGTCCAGACTCATACACAGGAAAGGTACTATCTAAAATCAGAGTAGCATAAAAACCATCCAAAACCAAAACAACAGAAAAAAAGTAGTGGTTCATTTTAATTAAGTAGCCAAAAAAGACAGAAATCTCATGTTACCTGCCAGTAGGAACAAAACAACCTGCTGAGAATGGATGCCCTCCCCACCCACTACTACCCATGTTGCTGTTCAGCAATTTGCCATTGAATCTGACTCTTCATGACACCATTTGGGGTTTTATTGTAAATAAATCGCTCATTTTACAAAGGAGGAAACTGAGGCAAATAGGGTTAAGTGACTTGCCCAGCATCACACAGCTAATAAGTGTCTGAGACCAGCTTTGAATTCAAAAAGACCAATCTTCTTGACTTCAGTCCTGGCATTTTGTCCAATGATCCACCTAGCTGCCCATGACTTTGCTCCAAACACAGATTTATTCTTCTCTGAAAGAAAAAAAAATTCTTACCTGTCTTGTGCCAGATGTACCCTTCCCACCTCAGCACTGGAGGCATTTCATTCCTCTGATATTAGACTGTGGTTCCTGAAACAATACCCTGGCAGCAGGTGATGCTAACCTTACCAGCTGTTATGTCTTCATCATCCACAGAGAATCCAAATTCTGAGTTTAAAAAAGATCTTATAAGTCCCTAGGAGCGGGACTTAACATACATACATACACACACACACACACACACACACACACACACACTCAAGATGCATATCTCCACTTCTACTGTGACCTTTTATCACTAAGTAGAAAGAGGGTAATAAAAGGATCACCAATTACAAAGGGACCCTAAAAAGGGAAGTTTCCCCACTAATGACAAGATCTCAAGGAAGTGCTGAATTCTTGGTCCCAGGACTAGAATCCAAGAGTATCTTTTCTGTCATGCTTGAATTAGTCTAGCTGGAAGGGAAAGCTGAAGGACACATCGTCTCCCTGGCAAGTGGGATGAATTTCTGATAGCAACTGCACCCATGTAACCTATAACACTTTTCAGGGGCAGTGGGGGCTTTGATGGGTATAAAGTGGCTGAGGGAAAACTTGACTGAGGAGGAAAGGTACATTTCTTAACAAAGGATAAGAATTAGATAAAAATCTAGGTTAGTATTCAGTCACTAACTAACCCTAAAACGAGGATTATGACCATAGCACCATCAAATCTAGTATGAAAAAATATTGATTACCTGTCAAAAAGCATCACTTTGAGAAAGGATACACATACATTTTAAAGAAATAAAACCAGCCAGAGGCAAAAACATTTGGGACAAAAATAAAAGACTGCTCAAAGAGTAACATCAGGCAATAACAGCTCAGCTAAGGGAATAGTAAAAGGAAAATTGCTACACTTACCCTACGTCTACAGATTTTCTCATCAAGATAAACTATGTATTAAAAATGCAATAAAAACTTAGACTGATGACACCATTCATAGGTACTGACTAATTAGCTTTCTGTCCGGATTCCCATTACAAGGCTTGGTTTTCTATGGTTTTTACACCTTTATGGGATATATTCACATTGTTGAGATTAAATTTACAAGATATCAGCTTGCGCATATCTTAGCTTCCACACATTCAAATAATGGAATTTACCAGCCTTTGTCATTATTTAGAATGTTAAAAGTCAAAGACAGGTTTAAAGTGGAAAACAAATCTTGTGCAAAGATACCCTCCTGGCCAGTCAGTTCTGAGTATAATTTACTTCACAGAATGAACACTATTATGTGGGTCATATTTGGTTATGATAAATATTATTACAACAAAGTTTCCTAAAATAAAAATAAGCCCTAGCTGACAATCAGATAAGAGTTCTTTGTCTGACAACAAAAAGTCACTGCGAGAAGTAATTTGAGTATTTTTTTAGGCACAGACTCAAAGGATTTTAAAACTGGAAAGGTCTTTTAGAGATCATCTTAGTCTATGCCTACATTAAAGTCACCTGCTATTTAAAAAAAAAATCCTGATGTAGTTTGTGCAAACTCAGGGGAGAAAAATAACAACTTGTATAGGTTATCCAGGAACAAACGGTCTTGCTTCCCTCCTATCACATTGCCTACCTACATTTCCACTTCTCTTCAGTCTAGGGGACTTCTAGTAACTCTTAATCAATCAAACAGTTACTGAGTTAATACTGAGTGACCAACATTACTAGACTGGAGGTGTTAAGGGGGGAGGGAAAAAAAGTAAAGAGAAACAAAAAAATGATAAAATACTGGTAAGAGTATAAAATGTAGTCTCTGCTCTTACTAAAATTAGAAATTGGGGTTCACCTACATGCCCACACCCTCTATCACCACAGCTCCCACTCCCTGGTGTTAATCCACTTCTAAACATCTCTCTGTAGACTTCCATCCAGCAGTCCCTGAAACTAAGGGTTAGCGAAGAGAAGATAGGGTTGATTCTTAAGAGTCATCAAACCTCTGAGGGTAAAAGAGGTCTCAGTGGTAATCTAATCCAACCACTCATCCAAGACAACAATCTCTTTAAAAGCATGCCTGACAGGTGGTCATCCTACCTTAGATCAATTTCTTCCAACACTTCTACAGTTAGATTTTGAATACATACAACTTTATTTAAGAGAACGTCTCTGTGCTTTTTCATCTCCACATCTGGACTCCCTAAAAGGACATAAACACTTGAAATGTTTAATCTCAGTACCTAGGATTAAATATCCAAGACTCACCACCCCATGTAAGAGGGTGATGAGTCTTGAGTATCTTGGGAATTATCACCATGACAACATTTCAGGGAAAAGAAACATTTTTATGCCACGTCAGAGTTTTAAAAAGGACTTGCCTTGTGTCAAAACTTAAGAAAAGCATATTACTGCACCACCACACCTTAATCAAAGGTCCATATGTCATCACAAGATACACTGGTTCTCTTGATGGTCATTTTTTAACAATAGATATATGTGTGTACATATGTGTATGTGTATATAAGTGTATGTACATATAAATGTATATACACATACCTATAAAACATGTATGTATGAATATATTGTGTGTATGTGTACATACATATTGGAAGGCTCCAGATCCATTCCTCAAGCCATTGATGGCAACTGTGAGTGTGTTGTTGCACTGATTCTGTCCTTGCATCAATCAAAATAGCAGAGAAGGCTTGAAATTCACCATGACCAACTGTTTCCATAATTTGGGGCTCAATCCAAGATATGCTTCAGTGTTTATATTCAAATGCAGCTTTTTAATTTCCACCAATACTTTTCCCATGCATCAGTGTCATATGTAGAAAGCGAACCAAGAAGGGATCTGATATTCTTGGTTGGGAAAAGACTTTCAACATGAAAACAAAAAAAATCAGCTTCTAACAAGAAATAAATTCAAATTAATCTGCTCCTTTGGTGACTAAAACTGTCAGACTGAGTGGTTCAGTAGATAGGACACATTGTAAAGGGGGATCAGATGCTGAGGTCAGGAGGATGCTGTGGTGAGGAAGTAAGTGGAGAGACTGTCCTGAAGGAGAATAAAAGTGATCTAAGGCCCTAGAATTTTTCTGCCCTGAAGAAGAATGGACAGAGATATGAGCCTGCCTCTTGGGCACAGTTTCCAACTAGTTAGCTAATCCAACCCTAGAGAAGGTCCAGCCCCTCCATGTAATGGGAGATTCTTCCATCTCTAAAATCTTATGGCTCTAAGATTTCATCATTCTTAATGGAACAGACAGGTATTTATCACCCCACAAAGTCAAACCCAGCTTTTCAGTCACTGTGACCTGGAGCTTTGCACTTAGCAAGCATAAGATAGACTCCTATAAACTTTATGTTGGCTTGTAGTTACTTTACTCTATGGAACCTTTACTCTAAGTAGAATTTAATTGCTCAGAAGAAACTATTGCAGCATCCCGTAACAAAATAACATTTCCTTAACTTTTGTAAAACAGCTCACAATTCTAGGTTCTTTGTACTGACCAACCCCTTCGGTGGCCATGCTGATTTTTTCTTTTTTAAGTTTGTATAGAATCTTAACAGAGTCTTCTCTCCCCCAACCCCACCAACAACTTATTAGAATAAAACCTCACAAGGACATAAAAGAAAAAGTGGAGAAGAGGGTGATCCTGACCTTATTTGATTGGATTTGAGAGAAATCAGATCCTGGAGCAAGGTAAGGAGGCTACAGCCCTAGCCCTATTCCAAAACAAAGGAAGTAGTGCTTTGACCCTGAGCAGGTATAAAGGCTTTGGAGTCAAGAAGATATGAATTAAAATCAACCTTAAACACTTACTAGCAGTATGACCATGGGAAAGTCACTTAACCCCTATTTGCCTCAGTTTCTCATCTGTAAAATGGTGGTTGTTGTCCTTGGTTCTTGAAGAGGACCAAAATGACATCACCATGATAAAGTGAAGTTTCAGTGCATCTGACTGTGGTTGAATGGATCAATATGAGCTCAGAATGCTCTACCACAGGTTGGGCACAGATAGTCAGTGTGAATATTTGGGGTAGATATTTCAAATTTGCACATCTTACATTTCCTTTGTGCTGTTTCAATTCTGCTTTGATCACAGAGCACAGCAACTTTTCTGACTGGGCGCGCCATGCTGAGGGGTCCCGTGCCTGTGTCTCCCATGTTACACAGTCAAATCCAAAGTCCTTGAGAGTGTCCTTGTATCGCTTCTTCTGGCCACCATGTGATCGCCTGCCCCATGTGAGTTCTCCATAGAACAGTCTTTCTTGGCAAGCCTACATTTTGCATTCGAACAACATCGCCAGCCCATCAGAGTGGCGCTCTCTGAAGCATAGTTCGAATGCTTGGCAGTTTGGTTTGAACAAGGACTTCGGTGTCTGGTACTTTATCCTGCCAGGTGATCCTCAGAACCTTTCTAAGACAGTTCAAATGGAAGTGATTCAGTTTCCTGGCATGGCGCTGGTAGACTGTTCATGTTTCACAAGCATACAACAATGAGGTCAGCACAATGGCTCTGCAAACCCTCAGTTTGGTCTAATACCTCTTCTCTCCCAAACTTTGCTTCAGAGCCTCTCAAACACTGAGCTAGTTCTGGCAATGCATGTGTCAACCTCATTGTCAATGTGTACATCCCTGAAAAGTATACTACCAAAGCAAGTGAAAAACTTCTTCATTTGTTGTAACTGATGGTTCCATGTATGGATGGTGTGGTGGTGGCTGATGGAGCACCTGTGTTTTCTTGGTATTGATTACTAGGCATCAGAGAACTGATCCAGACTTTGTTGCATCTCAGCTTCAGAGGCTGCACTGAGTACACAATCACCTGCAAACAGAAAATCTTGCACCAACACTCCCTCCACTTTGGTCTTGGCTTGTAACCTTTTCAAACTGAAGAACTTATCATCAGTCATGTTCATTCTCATTGAAAGCATTTGTTAACAGGGCTGAAAACATCATGCTAAAAAGCATGGGAGCAAGCACATAGCCCTGTTACACTCCATTGGTGACTGGGAAGGCACGAGAGCCTAGGGACACACTGGAGAAGGAAATGGAAAACTACTCCAGTATCTTTGCCAAGGAAACCCCACTGACCCCACAGGGTCATGTAGAGTTGGACACAATGGAACAACAACAAAAGGTGTAAATGGACCTTACCATCTCCATACTAAGGGTTGCCCTTGCAATTTCCATTTCCATGTGGTAACCCCTTCTGACCAGGAGGGGCTGGGTTCTTGAAGGTCTTACCTCTTCTGCCTCTTGAGAGGACTCAGTACTGTTCCTTGACTTATTCATCCCACTGGTAGCACCCTCTGAACTTCAGCTTCTCCATCTGGTCTGGGGAGCTGTTGAAGGATGGAAATGATAGTGCTTCCCTTTAGACTCCTTATTATCACACAATTCTCATAATGGAACAGGAGAGGAGAATTCCCAAGACTCTTCTTGACCTTACCCATAAAACTAAGGTGGCCCCAATTACAAACTACAGCATGCTCAGGTTCATTTATTCATTTCTCCATCAGAATATTTCAGCTTATGACTTGGGTGGCTCCAGAGTGCTAGCTGAGTATTTGTCTAAATAAGCCCAATATTAAAACGGAACATTTTAAAGTATTTTTGTACGTTTCACACAAACCAGACATATTGTCCTTGAGTTAAAAACCACATTTTAAGTAAACAAGAGTTCAATTTCACTTCCATCCAATACCTAAACCCTTGAATCAGATGCTATTTGATTCAAAATAGCACAGAGATACAATGCTCTAACTAAGAAATGATCAAAGTAATCCACGAGCACTACCAACTACATTTCCCTAGGTCTTTTTTCCAAACTAAAATTAGAACTTTATTTATAACCAGTCTTGAAGATTAATATACAAAAAGAAATAACAATTTGTGTATGTTGCTACCCCCCCAAAATTTAAACATATGAAGGTTAGCATGGCAATCTAAAAATACTGTCAGGTAGGAGAGCAAATCCAAGGGCATACTGCCTTCCAAAGGAAGATAGGATTTATCCCACCCAAAATGAACACATCTAATACTTTCCCACTGACAAAAGACCGAAGTCTGGATTTATCCTGAGAAGCATTTTATCAAACAAGTCACTTAGCCTGAAATGCAAGGTGGGGTCCATAGCATGTGTATGCTTATGTAATATATGACATCCCACATTATCCTCCATTTAGCTCCAGTGTACAATGTTTGAGACTTTATAATGTATGCGATTAGTGCTTTGCATGGTATAATACACACAATTTTGCTTAAGGCTTTTCACTAGATGCTATATTGTCTTGACGTTTTCATCACCTTTTTTAATCTAATTATTTCTGGCATATTAGCCATCAAATCACTACTGACAAAATGACAGGAATCATGGTATTGAAAAAATTATATCCTTGAAGGAAATAATAAAATACAAATTATATACATAATTTTCTTTTGAACATTTTAACAATGACATACTCATATACGTATGAAATATAGTACACTGTCCTCATAAATGCCCTGACATCAATCACAGTAGAAAAATATTCCCCAGGTTGCTAACACACGAACCCACAAAATATACCATTTCTAATAAAAACTATGTAATATAACTTCATTTTTTTATATCTGCAGAAGCACAAGCACTTATGAAGATATGACAATGACCTCACTCCTTTTTCTCTTCTTAGTTAAAGTGTCTTCCTTTTTAAAAGGCGCACAACTGATACTGAAAACATAACCTAATACTCAGAAAGATCCCAATACTCATGTGCTGTTGGAGATGAAAGAAGATGTAGAAACAGCATGCCACAGTGAAAAAAAAAAAAAAACCTCTCTGTAGGAGCAGAGGACCAGAGTTCAAATCTCACTTCTGATGCTTACTACTGTGTGACCTCGGGCAAGTCAAGTTGACTTATTTGGACTTCAGTTTCCTCAACTATAGAATGAGAAGGATACTAATTCTAATTCTATAATTCTAAGACCAAGAGGATATCAGTAACATAGCTATAATAACATTCCTACATCTCCCACCCACTTAAGAAGTAGAGGTATTGGTCTATCCAGACAAGTGAATTTATGATCAGAACTCACATGGTATTTTGAGAGTCTAAGACATTTAAGTATTCGTTCATTGTAAAGTGTTCTGCAAGGCCTTCCCAAACAAGAACTCCAGAGAGGCTCTAAACTCTCCTTTATTTCAAGTCTAGACAAGACATCAGAGACTGCAAAAATGCTTTCAGGCAACACACGTCTCATACTTCCCCCCCGCCCCTTCTCTCTCCCTATAGTGACAAAGAGATCAGATCTAGGTTAAAAGGACGATAACGTGGTTAAGCTTCTGAAAACAAAAAGTCAACACAAGGTGAAAAACCAAACTGGAAAATCTTCTGAGAGAGAAAGCAGACTGTAGTCACCTTCAGATTTTAAAATCAGATTGACCATAAAGCATATAAACATGGTTAATTAAAAGTAAGCTATGCATGGCTTTTTAAAAAACAGAAATACAGATTACAATACAGCTTTTACTGGCCTAATGAAAATTGACAGACTGATGGTTTTAAATCTTAAATTCAAGATTAGATCTTGAGCTTAAATCTACCTAGAGGCTTTGAGTTAAATTAATTCGGTATTCTTGGCTAAGAGTCTTATTCAGATCTTGCTTCCATTATGTACATAAAGGGTAGAATCTGCTATGAATTCTTTCCAAAGACTGAAAGTTACTCATAAAAAAAGAAGCAGAGAATACCATTGGGAGGAGAGGGTTCATTCAGTCAAGCAAACAAAAATTCTAGCAAGCCCCTATTTATTCTTCCTGAATTTCCCCCTCAAACATTTTATTTCCCTATCACCGTAAAAGAAATTCTTATGGATAAGTACTCCATCTTGCTCAACAGAGCAGATAGGTCTGTAGACCTGGAAATAGGGAAAGTGCCTATATTACTGAACATCCCAAAAGAAAAAGTAATCCTTTAAGACTTCATTACTTTACACAGAAGGACAGAATTCACTTCCTAGTCATTAATGGATGCATATATTATGGTAACACAACTTCAGTGTTAACACTAATAATATTTTCCAAGTCAAAAATCTGGAACCTTGATTGGGTAAGAGCAATTTCCTTTTACAATTTTACAAAATATCCTGTACAAGGTCTTTTGTATGCACACAAAAAAAGTCTACTTTCTCTTCCTGGAACGTCTCAGAATGTCACAGAAAATATGGATTGTGCATGTCATATATATATATATATATATAGACAATTCATGCAGTTCTTCCTCAGACAAATCCAAAGTGTTCTCCAGTTAGCACTAGCATTTATTTGTAGTGATTAGGCAGAAATGGGAATGATTCTTCGTATTTCATCAGAGAAAAGTATGAGAAGGGCCCAGTTTGCAATAAGTCATCGTTCCATTTACTCCTGGTCCAGAGTTGCATCCATTAGACTCACAACAAAACAAAAGAAATTGTCCCCTAAAAAATATCATCATAATAATATATGTTACATATAACATAATAATAGTGAAGATTTTTATTTTTTCAAGAAGCTTTAATGTTTGCCAAATCATTTCATTTGATTCTCACAATAACAACCCCATGACCTAGGTACTAGTGCTAGTATTACCATTCCATTATACACATAAAGGGTAGAATCAGTTATGAATTTTTCCAAAAACTGAAAGTTACTCATAAAGAAAGAAGACAACACAAATTTTAGGGTTCATTCAGTCAAGCAAACAAAAATTCCAGAATGTCCCTATTTATTCTTCCTGAATTTTCCCTCAAAAGTTTTATTTCCCTGTCACCCGAAAGCTAATTCTCATGGATCAGTACTCCATCTTGCTCAACACAGCAGATTTTTATCAAAGGGGAAACAGGGAAAGAGAGGTTAAATAACTGGTCCAGCATCACAGTTATAAAATGTCTGAGGCAAGATTTGAACCTGAGTGTTTGACTCCAAGTGCAAAGCTCTAACCACTATTCCACCAAACTGTCTACAAATACTTTACTAGGAAAAAAACCCCATATAATTAGATGATCAGTGCTGTTGCTGATTCTAAAACTATGCTTTAGCTTACAAATAACTTCCCTCCTACTTCCTGTCCTCTTCTAATCTCCTTGTCAGTCCTTTTATATCATCATCACCAATAAAAAGGCTATTGCAGTTCACATCACATTATGTTATACATCTTCCCATATTTCTTTACAATCCTCATTTGTTCACTTTTGTTTTAAATTTTATTTGGTTTTCTGCATGGTACCTATCCAGTGCCCTAAGCATTAGCCATGACATATGGTTTCATGGCTTTGCCTAGACAGTCTTGGTCATGAAGAAAGCCAAACTGTCCTTCCACCCTCTCACTGATGTTTGTTCACAAAAGGAAAGGTTACCCTGAGAAAAAGGCAGCTCTGGAGTGCTGGTTTTTTATGAATTTGTGCAAGTGAAACAAGACTGTGTAGTCAGAAGGCCACTGAAACATTGAATGTAAGCCAAATCTGACTTGTCCGCGCTCTCCCTCAACATTTGCATATGAAGGATTCAGATTTCCACTCTGCTCCAAAAGTAGTTTCATCTGCCTAGCTTAAATTAAAATGTAGTTGATAAAAAGGCCATATTTTGATAAAAGGAACTAAGATATCTGACAATTTCTAAGTTTCTGTAGCTTACCCTTTTCTCACATAAAACAAATATTTTCCTAAACATTTAACTGTTAACAAAACAAATATTTTTCTTTTCACAAAAATAAATATTTCCTTTCTTAAGTCTTAGCTACTGTAGTTTTTCTTTGGGGGGGGGGTCAAGTTACTCTGTATAAGATCTTCTTGGAGGGGATTCCCATTCTTTTTCTTGTCCCTTTCCCCAAGCTAATCAAAAAGAAACTCTTTTCTGTTTTTAATTAATACTTCATTCTGTGGTGATATGGAAAAACACTCCTACATATTTTTACACACACACATAAGCACACAAACACACACTTATGAGTGGATCTATCTAAAAATTATCTTTGAAGAAAATCAGATTTTCGACTTCGCCTAAATATGCCAAAAGGTGATGTTTTTAAAAAAGGTGGCATATTAAACACTACAAATCATGTCCTATCTGGTCAAATTACATTTCTTAAGCTTACCTTCAATCCCTAGTCTAACCAAGAAGCCAACAAGGCTGTGCCTATATTATCTTCCTTTGAAAATACTTCTCAGATTTTACAGACTGATACAAAGTCACTGTGTTCTGTTTGAAATCCTTAGGTCACCCATTTATTTTCATTAATCTTAATGACATCATTAATGTACAATGGGTTTCTCCAGAACTAATTGTATTTTCCCTGAATCAAACGCTAACGATCATGGATTCCATTATCACCTAACAAAATGCAATAAAAAAACTGCACAGCACTGGGCCCTAAAATGAATACTTACAGAATTTAGGTGTTTTGCATTTTAAATGTTACAATAGATTGACCAGATTGTCATTAGTTAGGTGGTTTCCTATTCTTTCAAATAAGGCAATGAATAATTATTTTATTAGGACAAGACAGATAAAGTTTAGAACCACTTCCCAGAGCTGCTGAATATAGGCTATACCTTACTGTCCCCATATTTCAGTCTGGTTGCATAGAAAAAAATGCTCTCTTCCATCCTCATATAATTATTGTATCATTTAAAGGAACAGACTGCTAAAGGGAGCCTGTGAGTTCCACTTTCTTGAAAATCTTTAAGGAAAGCAATGATGTCTGTCTAGGGCACTACAGACTTCCCATGAGCTAGGAAAATATGATTGTATCTCATGTTCCTGGGAATATCCCCCAACCCTCAACAATAAGGATCACTGTAGAATGCGTAAAGGTTTGCAGGGCAGTTTCCAAGTATCTCATTTTTTCCTCAGAACTTATTCTTGTTTTACAGAGAGGGAAACTGAAGCAGAGAGAGGTTAAGTAATTTGCCCAGCATCACACAGCTATTCAGTGTCTAAGGTCACGTTGGACCTCGAGTCTTCCTGACTCCAGGTCAAGTATGCCACCTAAAGGCCTGGATAAGCATGGGATATGCCATTGGAAAGTGGCAAATTTTTCTTTAAAACAAGGAGCATAAGCAAAGGTAATGAACAACAGCCTTGGGAATTTCCTATAGATTAGAGATGTTAGATGTGCCCAGGAATAATATCCCCCCTTCAATTCTCTCAATTCAATTTCCTGCTACTCCACACACTTCTTACATCAAACAGGTTTGATACTTAAGAGGCAATTCTACTCAAGAGACTCTCTTACTGCTAAGTCAAGGGGTCTCTCATGCAGTACATCCCATCAATCCAAGAGCTCTCGTGCATGTCCACAATCTTCCTTCAAACTCATTATAATATAAGAAACAGAGAGAGAAGAGAAAAGAGGAGAGATTGATTCTTATGGTCATAAAAGAGGTATACAGTGTACCTTTAATCTCTTTTCACCAAAGACTCAGGTTTTCTAGAGAAGACATGGTACTTTTAGTACAATCTTTTCTGCTAAAATTGAAGTTCAGTGACCTGAAGAAAGTGAATCTGTCTTGGCTATAGCAAAGATAAAATAACTCAACTTATTAAGAAAGAGAGAGAAAAGAAAAAAAGGAAGGGGGTACCACTGCATGCCTTTCTTCCTGGGGCTTCCCAAATTTCATTGGCATTTTCAAAATTACTTCCTACCCTATACTCAAAACCTTGCATCTTTGTCAACACTCTCATCATTCCAAAAAGAGATATGGCAGGGCTCTTTCTGATGAAGCTACCAAACACATTTCCTTAACTGTGCTTTTAGAAAATTGGATACAATGAGATTGCGAACATCCTAATTTTTCTGGCAAGAGATCATTTTAAAGTTTAAATTTGCTTTTTCTCCCCCAAATAATCCAGATGACTTCCCATGGACAATCAGGAAGAGAGCAACTTTTGGGGGAAAAGAGAAAAAAAACAAGAATGCCACATGAAACTGAAACACATTACTGGAAGGCAGCTTTGGAACTCAAACACCTTCTGCAATTTACATTTTCTAAAGCATTTTCCCAGTTTGATAACTCAGCTTTCAGATGGGGTGCTCAGATTAAGCTGTCAGGAGGCTGGTTATTTGCATGCTTCCTCACCATCCAGAGTAACAACCACGACGATTACCCACTCAGTATGGAGTTGCTCATTTAGCTTGGGTGTTTAATTGCAAATCCAGGAGAAGTTACTAGCAACTCTTTTCAGCAACATGGCGCAATTGATTTTACTATTGTATCTGTTTCCAAAGCCAAGTTATAGCTAACACAACAAAAAGAAAGAAAAACAAAGGTTTTTTTTTAAAAAAAGAATACCTTCAACTTAAATATTCAATATGCTATGAAAAAAATCATTCCGACACCAAAACCAAGGAAGCCAAAATGTTTTACATAAACGATCTGGAAGATCACAAGCCATCAAACTCAATCATTCTAGAAAACTCAAATTACTGTCAAGGAAAACATCATCCTTCCGCATATAAGTCAGACCTAAAGTGAAGCAACTGTCTTTTCAAAAATCAATAAAGAGAAGGTGGAGGAGGGGAAGCACTGGCCAAAGAGAACAATTCACTAGTTATGATGTCAATTTGTTAATCAAATAACAAAAGATACCCATTTTCAAATACGCCTTAATGATTCTGATGATATGGTCCAAGTTCAACTGGAGACTCCTTCCTGGTTATATAGCATAAATAATGGTAGTTAACAGATGAGACCAATTTTTTGCCATTTTAATGTCAACCACGGTCCTTATTAGATGCAAAAATTTTCTCTCGACAACCACATTTTCTCACTAAAAAAAGGCAGCTTTAAGAGGGTCTTGACAGCTTCTTCCAATTGGTTTGAGATTATGACTTTGCATCTGGACTTTAATGCCTGACACATACATTATGGGTTCATTAAAAGAAAATAATTCATCAATATACATCTCACTTCCCAAAACTCTCACATAACAACGACTTGGAAAGAAGTGCTTCAGAGAGATTTGATCTTGCGCCACCTAGTGGAAAAAGCTTTACCCTGTTTTTATTTACAGATTTCCTTCAAAATATTTGCAACTCTTGGTTACCTCTAAGGTGAGAGAGAAGAAAATTTAGAAATTTCTATCATTAGATTAACCTGTGACCCTGGGAAAGCTACTTAGCCTTGTTTGCCTTAGCTTCATCATCTATAAAATGAGCTGGAGAATGAAATGGTAAACCACTCCAGTATTTCTGCCAAGAAAACCCCAAATGGGGTCACAAAGTTAGACATGCCTAAAAATGACTGCATAACAAGAAGCCCATATCTTCTCTCTCTCTCCTTATCACGCACCATCAGGAGAGGGTAACATTTTTAACTGTCTAGGTTGAAAAATACACACAAAGCAAAGGGTCTCCCCATGAGAAAGAGACTCCTAAAGCAGATCATTTCATGTGGGAACAACTGGAGAGTGACTGTTCAGATTTGCAAATCCTTTTCTACTTAAAGAGTGCTTAACGCTTCATAAACTATAACAGCAAAAATAAATGTTCACCTCAAATATCTGTTTAGTTTCATAACTTTTTAAATTCCTGTACCAAGTTTACCCTGCATTAATAGAAAACTCGGTAAAATATCTGGAGTTCTACCTTATTAGAGTTTTAAAAGAGAGAGGATTCTGAACTATGAGAATGGTTTTTGCCACGGCCATTAATTGTTTTTTGGTTAAATTAAAGGCACTTGAGTCAGAAGGTTTACTCTGTGGATCTGCCCTCCTTCCTTGAGCCCTATGGATTGGAATGCCAATCCCAGCACAATAGCAAACATTCAACATTGTTCAGTACTTCGTTTCCTGTCTCATAATTTTTAAGGACAGACTATAGAGCTTCATTACAGCTTTAACCGGGCTCAAGATGCTTTCATGCCTGACTTTCCCAGGCAGAGAATTACATTCTGAAAATCACATTTTCATTGTAAAGTGTACATTTTCAAAGCTTTAAATTGATCTCAAACATGTTTTTCCCTTCTAGACTCTAGCCTTCGGTTTTCATAGTTTGAGAAAAATGGGGATAGAAAGAGGAGCTGATGTAGCTACCCATAATCCAGCGAGAATATCCATTTTAACTTCAAGAAACCCTAGGATCTGGCTCACTAATTTAGGGGTCTTAATGTGATATCTTGTTTTTTCTAATATTTTGATAACTGTATTACAAAATAATTGATTTCCTCTGTAATCCTACATATTTTATCACACATTAAAACCATTGAGGAAGGGTCAAATAGGCTTCACCAGATTGCCAAATGGGTGTGTGTCACCAAAACAAAAATTTAAGAATCCATGCTCAGATAGATTGTTTTTTTAAGCCACTGCTTCCCCAATCTGTACCAGGTTCCTCAATACCCAGCTCCCCAAAGAGAAAGGAATGTCGATTCCTTCCTTTCCCAGATACTTCCTTTGTTCCGGACAAAACACAATACCCTCTAGATGTTTTTGAAGGGGAAGCAAAGTACAATAAAGGAAATTGGGAGGGGCTGGAGGGGAATATAATAGCAGATGACTAATGGGGGCCACTACCACCCCCACAAAGCATGCTCAGAGTTGCCATTCCTGGTTCCAAGCAACCAGATCAAACCTTCAGGATGTAACCCACAACTCCATTCTTATCTCCCAGGCTGTATAAAAACAGATAAACCACTGGTTTGGGGTCATATGGGCCATAGTTTGCTCAACCCAAGGTCTAAAATCAGAAAGAAGTAAAAAAAAATAATTATCTCCAACCCAGGCTTAGACTAACCTGGGTAGAATGTAGGGCTTTTGTTCCAACATGACCTCAGACATTGACTAGTTGACAAGTGACCCTGAACAAGTCACTTAAACTGTCTGCCTCAGTTTCCTCATCTGTAAAATAGGAATAATAATAACACCTGACTCACAGGGCTGTTGAGGATCAAACGAGCCCATATTTGTAAAGTGCTTTCTAAATCATAAAGTGCTTTATTACCATATGCTTCATCTGGTGTGCCTTTAGTCTCCTGGGGGCCTATATGGCTTATCTGTCCCCCACATGACTATCAGGACCCAGCTCTCTACAGTCCCAACATGATTCACAGCTAGAAAGGAACAGACGTGAAAGAGTCAGATATTCCCATCCCTAGCCCTCATTTTAATCATCTGTATGTTCAGTTCAGCAAATAAAGATGACTCTTCACTAACTTACAATGCAAACTCCTCTTCACTAATGACTCACACATGACTGCAAGCAGGCCCAACCCACCACAAAAAAATACGAAACAAAACATGTCTCCATGTGGGCACCAGGGATCTGAGATGAAAAGTCTGAGAGCATGTTGGAGAGTAGGGGAAAGGAGAGGGAAATTACTCCCACTAGAGAAGTATCCAGTCCATATCCTGGCAGCTAGGTAGTACAATGCATAGAGCACCAGACCCCAGCTTCTGACCCCAATGCCTTTAACCTAACCAAAAACCAATGACGCTGGCAAAAATCTTTCTCAGAGTTGATAATCTCTCTTTTAAAACTCTAATAATGTAGAACTCCAGATATTTTACCAAGTTTTCTACTAATACAGTGTAAACTTGGTACAGGAATTGAAAGTTGAAAAAAGTTATGAAACTAAATAGGTATTTGGGATAAAAATTTATTTTTGCTGCAATAGTTTAATACAAATCATGAAGTCATGAATGGTGACTGAACCACAAAGTTTACACCTTGGGAACTTGACCTTATTATTTACATTTTTTCTCTTGACCAATTCCCTTTAACAGGTTAGTACGACTATCTCATTTCTAACTCTCTAGATGGTAGGCATGCTTGCCAAAGTTGCCTAATGTTCCAGCCTTTCAGAATTGGTTTTCCTAACCACTGAGGTTGATGTTTCCAAGTTCCTCTCTCCCTCCCCATCTCCAAACAAGTTCTTTCTCCCGCCTTCCTGGGTGTCTCTTTTAAGTTGGCTGTATAATTTTCATCCAAAGCCTGCTGGTCATCCATCTGGACGTGTTGACATCTTGGGCTCCTGGGTTCTGAGACAAGAAAAATATTTACTTATGTGGTCTCCTGCCCTATTCCAATACTATCTCCTCCTGTCATGAGTCAAGATTTTTTTGCTTCATGAAGATCTGAAGATCCCAGCATTCTAACCCTCCAAAACTCTTGAGATATCCTCAGGTTCTTAGTTTGTCTGAAGGAAATTACTCTTCCCCGCAAAAGAATGTGAGAAGTCTTTGAAAGGAGGGATTGTCACTGTATCCTTAGCTCCCACCATAGTGTCCGGTAGTCTGGTACATGGTGCTTAATAAATGTTTATTGACTGATTAAACCAAGGTGCTTGTCTCTCTCCTTGGCAATAAAGGTATCTCTTCTATCTACTATCTTAGACTGACTTTGGGCACTGTGAACCCTGACCATGAGGTTATTTCTTCAAGATTGCCTTCCCATGATGCCCTGAGAATGGATTCTCTCCCTCCAAAAACATTTTCTGTTCAAATTCTGTCCCTGTGAGCCATGGTAGCCTGCCACCAGCTTCCTTCTCATTGGCTGAGATAATGCTAAAAACCCCTCTTCATCCCTTTTTCTGGGCTCATGGTGCTGTGCATGACCTGTGCTCAGGTTCTTTCTAGCAAAAGTTTAACAAGTGGCTCGCTGGGGAAGGGGAGATGGATGTACAACATATTTTGTACGTTAATCTTCATTATTAACATTTCTCCAACACTTAAGACTAGCCAGGAGTGGGAAACTTGTGGTCTTGAGGCCACATGTGACCTTCTAGATCCTTGGGTGCAGCCTTTTGACCGAGTCCAAGTTCTACAGACCACATCCTTTTGTTAAGGGGATTTATTCTGTGAAGTTTGGAATCAAAGGGCAGCACTTGAGGACTTAGAGGAGCACATGTGACCTCGAGGTCACGGGTTCCCTACCCTGGTCTAGATAACAAACAAAGAACATCCTGCGCTGATTTATATCATTTGATGATATCCAAATATAAACGTTAACCCTAAAATTTAACAACCAGCTTCTGAGAGTTTGAGATGGCTTCAGGACACTTCTGGCCCCATCCCGTGGAGACATACTCCATCAACTTCATGCCATTAGAATGAAAACATAAGGGACATAAAGTGTTTTTTTTTTTTTTTTTAAATCAACATTCTGTGTCTGTCAGGCACAAAGAAGTACAGTCATACTGCTACATATTTATACTGGACATTTCTTTCATTAATCCAAATCAAATACTGAAGACTTCATTTTTTGCCTTAAAGCAATCAAAAAGGATGTTGTAGATTCAGGATTGGGTCTTTGTTTTGAGGGTTAGGAGCAATGAAAAAAAGTATCATAGGTACTAGATCTGCAAAGGACCTAAAAATCATATAGTTCAACCTGCTAACTTTATAGATGAGAAAAGTGATGCCCACAGTAATTTAGAGAAGGTCATAACTGGAATTCATACTCAGATCCTTGGACTACATCTTTTCACTATAGGGTACATCTAACAACAGTGGCATCCCCACCATTCCTGTTTCATCCTGCTGTGGTTACTTTGATCTCATTCAAATAATGAAAAAACTGAAATGATCTCTGTCCCCTTTTAAAATATCTGACTTGTCTATTCCAAAGACTTTCTCAATAGCTATTTCTATAAGTGGAATAGAATATAAAAAGTCGTGAATTTTCATTGAAACAACATTTACCTAGCTGGGTTGTTATTTTTTTTTTAGTATTATTCTGTAAGTATTTACTAAGCACCCACTATATACAAAGTACTATGGCAGGCACCAGGGAAACATGCAAATTCTCCTAAAGTGAATCAAGAATAAAGCACAGCACAGAACTTATATTTTGGGGGGGGTATGCCAAAGAAGAAGACCTATGATTTCATCATTGTTGGAACAATGCAGATGGACAACCTAGCTGTCACCTAGAGTCTTATAGAGTTCCCTGAGGAGGTCAAGTTACTCATAGTACATAGCCGACAAGTGTCAGAGAGAGGGTTGGAAACCAAGTCTTCCTGAGTCCAATACCCATTACTCCATAGGATTGCTCTGTGCAATAGCACCATGGAAAGAGCACTGGATTTGGAGAGTTCTTGAGTTCAAAACATATTCTTTGCCATTTAATATCTGTACGACCTTGGCACGTCACTGCCACCCTCTGGGCTGCAGTTCCCTCTTCTGTTAAAATGATGGGGCTGGATTAGATGACCTTGGAGGTCCAAAAGCTGAAAGCTCTATATTTGTGATCTCAGTATCTACAGCTTGTTAATGAAGCCAAGGTCACGCCATCATTGGGCCCTACCCATGGCAGGCTCTCAGACATTGCTAGGAAGAGCCAATGGTCTCTGCTCATATCACAGACATATGAAGGAATGGAATAATAGTGATAAACATATAGCACTTACTATATGCCCGGTATCATGCTAAGCACTTTAAATTTATTATTATCTCATTCAATCCTCGCAACAACCCTGGGAAACAGGTGCCATCATTATCCCTATTTTTAAAGCTAAGGAAACTGAGGCAAACTGGCATCACACAGCTAATAAGTATCTAACGAGGCTGTTTTGAACTTGGGCTTTCCTCACTTCAGATCCAGCCCTCTGCCCACTGCAGGATGTATGAGGAAGTACGGGCAAGAATCACACAGCATAAGAAGGTATGCAGAGGGGCTGATTTGTATTATTGAAGGGAGTACCCACATTGAGATCATAGATCCAGGAAACCAACTCTCCCGTCTTAGTCATCTTAAAACCTGGATTCTTTGGTTTTTCCTTATATCACAGATTCAGAACTGAAAAGGACCTCAGAGAGGTCATGCAAGCCACCACTCCATCCCTACCTCGTTTTACATAATGAAACTGAGGCCCAGAAATGTTAAGAGACTGGGCCCAAGTCACACGAATGGAAGCAGAAGGGCCGTCAAAACCCAAGTCTACTGATTCCAAATCCCACACTCTTTTTGGGAGACCGTGGAATCCAAGCCTTGGAAACTGGAGGATGCTACAAGGGCTTGACTTCTTCTTTTGTGGATTATCTAGATTTAAGAAAGTGATGGAGAAAACTTTAAAAACACAGATTAAATTTAAAAGGGTGTCATGGGCACCAAATGGCTTACCCCTAAACACAATGTTATTTCATCATGTCCTACAGATTAAGAATGAGTATGATGAGACTGGGAATCCACCCTGCCCCAACCCCTTGGTCATCTGTTTCTCCACTTACAAAATTAGGAGATTCGTGTACTTTTTTGTAAGCTGCTTTAAGATGTTTGGATAAGTCCCAGTATGAGTACAAATTTCCGTATTGATTCCTCTTGTCACCAGCTCTCTGAAAGTCTGCTATGCTTCTGGAGATCTTTTTAATATCTGCTATCCTCTTCTGAGAAATGTGTCCAAAGCTTGACAGAGATCATTATTCAAAGGGCAGGCAATGTCATCGTTGTTTCACGGTAACATGATAACTCCTGCGCTCCTCTTAATTTGTCCAAGTGTCCATAGGCTTCCTTTAGAAAGTGCAGGACAAAAGCAGATGACTTAATTAAGCTTCTCACCATGATTTACCCTGCTCTTCTCTCCAGTCTTGGCTCAGCTAGTAAAATACTTACCATTAGATGGATGTTAACTGTCTCTGGATATTTTATTTGTTCTATTAGAGATTTGAAATACTCTAGAGCTTGCCCAAAGCTTTGAAATGTACTATTTACAGGGCCTGGGGGGAGCAGGAGAAAGGAGATAGAAGCAAAAAAAGGAGAAAAGAAAGGGACAGAGGAAAAGTAACTTTCTCTGTAACATTTTCTCAGTAAAGATGATCAACGATTCTAATGCACAGAAAGCATGAGAACTTTGAATTGAAACACAAAACAAAAAAATACACGTATCAAGATTACAACAGCTCTTTTAGTCCTTGCCACTCCACATTTTACAACTCAAAAAATCCCTTTCTTTTGTTACTTTTCTCTAAAAAGGACACTGGAGCTCCATCTAAAAGACCAAGATTTCCCTTAGCTGAGGAATCCTGGGCATATCCCTCAGTTTTTCTGGACCAGTTTCTTCATCTTTAAAATGGATATTAAAATATTTACAGTATCTCCTCTCACATACTTGTGAGGAAAATGTTTTGTAAACTATAACACACTTCTGTTCCCAACCCTGTTGATCTCCTGACTCATGAGAATCCACTATTTTTGTCTGGTTGAGATCCACCATGTTGCTCTAGCTATTTTCATGCAATACTCCATCCTTCACCATGGACCTGTCACCCCAGTTCCTTTTCTGAGAACTTGAACACATGACAGCAAGAATTCTCCTTGTCTAATCCAACTCAGATCCACCATGCAGCTTCATGCCAAGGGTGAAGCCAGGTACTCCTCTGTCTCCCACCTCCCCTAATTTCCACCTTTAATTCAGGGAACCATAATCTAATTCCTGGAAAGAATATGTCATTCAGTTGCCCTATGGATCCACTCACTGTGACTTCCCAGGCCAAAAGATCCTGCCTGGTCACCATCATTACATATGCTGCCTTTTTCAATTAGAATGTGAGCTCCTTGAGAATAAGAATCACCTTGGGTTTGGATTTATTTGTTTGTTTTGTTTTGTTTTTGGATTCTTATTTCCAGGCTTTGCATAATTCCTGGTATATAGTTAGTGGTTAATAAATGCTTTTTCATTCATTCATCATTTATATATGCTATTTTTGGTAATAATGATTATAACACAGAATTCCATTGAAATCCTACCTCCAAGGACTCCTCATGGCATCAGTATGACTCTTGGAGGGCCATGCCAACTTTGCTAAGTTTTATCATGGTGAAAATGCTTCAGTAGAATTCCCGAGGTGAATTTTATATTTGCCTGCAAAGCACCTCTAGCTAAGCTGAAAGGCTCATCACCATAAGCTTGGCCACCAGGTGATGACTGAGAGCTTTTGGGGTTTTGTTTTTGGGGCTTCTTTTGTGGGCAGGAGGGGAGGGTTTGGCCACTACTCACAGTGACCTCCACAAGGTTGCGGTTTACAATCTGTTTCACTACATAAGCTGACAATCCTAAGTATCAGAATTGAATGCCCAATCCAACATTTCCCTCAGTAGTAGTACAAAGTCACCAGTGCTCTCTCTATTTTTTCCCTCAGTTCTCAAATTATTGCACTTTAAATGTGTTGTCAGCTATGTCTACTTATTGTGATGCCAATGCTCAGAAACTACAGATGCGGGGCCAAGGATCAGCGGTGTGTGGCCACAGTTCAGGGGCTGTCGGAGAGCCCAGGTGTCTGCAGAGAGGTTCCAATATGGACAGCTCTTCCTAGCCAGATTCTCTGGACTGTTTCCCAGCTCCTATACTCCCCTGCCTCTGCTTTTGTCCACAGAGTCAATACCTAGAAGCCTCATAAAGAAACTTTTCATATATTTTAGAAATAAAAAAGGAAGGAGAGAGAACCTAAGGAGTTAATATTTTTTTTGAGGGGGGAAGGAAGCTTTTTAAAGGCCATACTTTTAAATTATGTGAGAGGACTGGAAGTTCTTCCAACTTCCCAAATAGAAAAAAAAATGACTTCAGAGGAGTCAAGCTCAGGTAGATACAAATACCTAGGCCTCCCAAATCTATGCCATTCGCTCTAGTGATAAGACAAACAATCATTTACTATGTATCAATCCATACTGAGCAGCAGGTGGGAAAACATTTCCTGCCCTCAAGGAGCTTATATTCTGTTGAAGAAGATACAATGTAAACAAATAGGTTACCATTGTTGTCGCTAGTCCTTCATTTTCAGAGACCAAAGACATCACAGATATGTCTTGACTTGCTCCCGAACTGGATTTAAGTGAGGCAGTTTCACAAAGTCCTCAGCCTCACTCTCTCTTCTTCAGTCATGAAGTAGATACAAGAGTAGACAGAAAACATTCTGAAGGATATCCATAAGCAGCTGGGAGAGTAGGGAGAGATCTGAAAAAAGTGGAATTTGAGCTGTAACTTCTCTGAAGCCAGGGAAATTGAGAGAAGGTAAAGGCACAGAGCATTTGGGGGACAGCAGCCAGCTAGTAAAGCAAAGGGACCAAATGCATCTTGTGTCCAACGCATGGGCCAGGAGGCCAGTTTTGACGGAACAAAGAGTGATTGAAGATGACTAAAGTGTAACAAGATGAGAAAAGGCTAAGTTGTAAAGAGCTTTAAATGGCTTTAAATGTCAGAGGATTTTTATATTTGATTCTGGAGGTAATGGTGAGTCACCGAAGCTCAGCGAGCAGCAGTGCTAGGGAAAGAGAAATGATCTGACTTTAGAAAAATCCCCTTGGCAGTTGAGTGGAGGATGAATAGGAGTGAGGAGAGACTTGAGGCAGTGATACCAATGAGAAGACTATTACAACAGTACAGGAGACAGGTGATGAGGGCCCATTCTAGGACTGAAGTTAATTAGATGAGTGGAGAGAAGCAAACATATAGAAGAAACGGTGAAAAAAAAATGAGATTTGGCAATGGATTCAATATGTTGGGTGAGTAAGGAGGAGTTGAGAATGACACTGAGGTTGACAGCCTAGGTGATGGGAGGATTGCAGTCCCACCAATAGCAATAGAAAAGTCTAGAAGAGGGGAGGATTTGGGGGGAGAAAGATTATAAGCTGAGTTTTAGATATTTTGAGATACATACAGGACAACCAGTTTGAAATGTCCAGAAGTTGATGATACAGGGATGGGACAGGATAAAGACCAGAGTGAGAATGGCAGATGCTATGATAAGAATGAGCTGAGTGGGAGGGAGGAAGAGAGAGGGAGGGAGGGAGGGAGAGACAGAGAGAAGGAGGGGGGAGGGGGAGAGAGACAGAGAGAAGGAGGGAGGGAGGGGGAGAGAGAGGGAGGGAGAGAGAGGAGAAGGAGAGAGGAAGGGGGGTAAAGAAAGACTTTATGGGGGTGGGAAGAGGAGAGAGAGAGAGAGAGGGAGAGAAAGAAATCATCTACATAGATATGATAATTTAACCCATGAGAGCAGTTTAAATCACCAAGTGAGTAAATACAGAAAAATAAAATAGGACCCAGGGCAAGTCTTGGGGAACACCTACAATTATTGGATATGATCTGAATAAAGAACTAGCAAAGGAATCTGAAGAGTGGTCAGATAGGAGAAATAATAATCAATAAACATATATTAAACACCTACAATAAGAGGTAACTGTGCTAAGTGCTGAGGATATATTTTTAAAAGATAGATCCTGCCCCCAAATTGTAATTTTTTGTGCGTAATTATTTGCAAGTTGTGTTCCCCATTAGATTGTGAGTTCCTTGAGGGAAGGAACTACTTTTTTAAAAAAATCTTTATATCCTCAGTGCTTAGACCAGTGAGTGGCATATAACAGCCACTTAATAACTGTGCATTGGCTGACTGAAATCTTTCAGCCTCTGCCTCTTTTAGTTTGCTCATCTGTAAGTGGGGATAATTAAGAGCACCTACCTCTCTGGATTACTGTGTGAACAAAATCACATGGTCAAGATTCTCTATAGACCTGGAAGTGCCAGATATATTTTAGCTACGATGGCAATGATGATGGCACTGATGGTGATGATGCAGCTACATGAAGCTAAGTTACAGTTTAGTGGTGTTCCTTGGTGCAGTGGAGATAGTCCTAGATTTGAAGTCAATGGACCTTGGTTCATATCCTAACCCAGTGCTAATCGTAGCTCAACTACTTGTGAGCTGAATGATCATGGGAGAGTCAGTTTTCCTTTCTGGGGCTCAGTTTCCCTGTCTGTAAAATTAAGAGGTTGGACTAGTGTGTTTCTGAGCTATCTGGATAGAAATCCTTTCTAGCTGAAGATGTATAATCCTATGATTTTATCATAAATTACAGGACCTTTCTTGAATTATAATGCAGAGTTTAGGCTCTTTTCTCCTTCCTAATTTTGGAAAAAAATGTTCCAAATGACCAGTTGTGTACAAATCCTGTCCCAGATGGAAATAACACACCTACCCATCTGGTTGCAAATCTATACAGTGATGTAGAACATTCTCAAAGTCATAGCTCTCACATCTGTGAGGAAAGGCAGAAGGGGATGGAAGAAAAACAGGAAATGGGGGGGGTGGAAGTATGACACTGGCAGGCTGATCAGGCTTTGGACAGCCAAGCGTAGGCTGTCAAGAGCAGAGAAATTCAGTGTTTCACTCAATAAATGTTCAACAGACAAGGAAGCACTCCTTCAACTTGCTTTATTTCCAAATAAACCCCCCAATACACTTTATGATTCAGAGTCTGGAGCCATGAAATTTAATTCAGCTTCTTTACTTGTGCTTAGTTTCTATAGTGGCGAAGCAAACACTGACCTGTGGCCCAGCACTAGGTCCAATGTGGCATAACCAAGAAGTCAGTTTGGTTTAAATCAATTGGGAAACTACAAACCAGAGAGTCAGTGTCAGAGAAACATGGAACTTGACAGACAGAACATTCATTTGAGGATTTTTGTGATAAGTAATATCTTTTACACTAAATCAAGATGGATTACCAAGCAGAAAGCAGACAAAACACACACACATACACACACATGCACACACTCATGCACACACACATGCACACACATGCACACATACACACACGCACACATACACACGCACACACACATGCACACATACACACGCACACACATGCGTACGCACACATACACACGCACACACATGCACACACACACGCGCACACATACACACGCACACACACGCTCACAGCTACTCCTCCCCCTCTGGCCCTGGTCCAATCTACCCATGCTGTTGAACATGAAGAAATTCTATTTGCATATCATCAAAGTGAGTCAGCTCCACATGGGTATGTATCTATTTGGTAAATGAATCAATGTCAGAATGCAAAGGTAGCCCAATTGATATCTGAATAATGATGTGTACATCAAAGTGCTTTGAAAACCAGAAAGCTTCTACTAACTCTTAACTTTAAGTCCTTATCGATTGTCAGGTTCATGATAAACAAAAATACAAAGAAACATGTAAATGTAAGATGAAGCTAGGATAATTATTAGTAGCGATAGTTACAAATTTTTAAAATATTCAATTGTACACAATGTGACATTAACTAGGGATCACATCTACCTTTTAAGCTCACTGCAAAAAGATGACATCATCTTCAAAACTGAAAGACTGTAGCATGGATTATGTTAAGCCAACTCATGCCCTAATGGGAAAGAACCATTGGGAACAAAAACCTATAAATCTTCCTCGTATTTATAATTCCATTCTGAAAGATGAGGCTTTCTTTAGAAAGAGGCGATACCTTGACTTCATTCCATTAATGGTCATCCATGAGTAAACTTTTGTTTGAATTTCAAAGCAAAACTTTCATATTGTAGCACTCACGATAAAGACTTAAAGGATGTCTTTATCGAGCCACTGGTTTTCAAAATGAAGTGGACAGATAAAGTCGCATAGATGTGCTAATATTTCATCCCAGCTATGCATATCAATAGATTATTTCATCTCTGGCTATATGTACATATGTTTGTACATACACATATATGAATATATGCATGTAAATCTATATATGTGTGCATGCATGTGTACGCATATGCATATGTGTGTATATATGTATAACTATGTGTGTATATGTATGTATATACACATATACAAAAATACATATATATGTGTATATGTACATATATGGGTATGTGTGTATATGTGCACCTGTATGATATGTGGATCTGTATGTATACGTGTATATATACATATATACACAGACATATAAAACATGTATATGATATTACTCGTAGTGGCAGAGATGGGGACTGAACCTGGTACTGGGAACTCTTGGGAGAGGAAACTTCCTCCACCAATAAAAGTGATGCCCCTTTTTGCAACCTAGAGTCTGAGAGCCCTGCCTGGGACACTGAAAAATTGAGGGACTTCTTAGGTATCACCCAGCCAGTACACTTAAGAACAGGACCTGACCTGTGAGGTCCTACAGGTGAGCAGGTCAGTTTCCCTCTCTATGATACCATGCAGCTTCTATATATCTTAGTGCTGAGGGCAGAGATATAGATAATATTTTTATATGTTTATATATACACACACACACATGTATATAGACTTATATTGTGTGTTTATATACAAATACATATACAAATAGATGCATGCATATCTGCATATACATGTACAAGCATGTGTATTACATAGATGTGCTATATATCCATGCACACACGTGCATGTATGTGAACATACATGTACATGTATGCACACAAGCCTGCACATGGATACATGTGTTGCACTGCACAAGTATGTGTCTGCATCGTGTACAATCATATATGTACATGTGCCAGTATTGTTTGCATGTATATATACACACATGAGTATACGTGTGCATGTGTATATATACACATATACACTTTTTCTTTTTGATATTCACATAAATATTACAAAAGAGTAATTTTAAAAATATCAAGGAGAACAAATAATCATAAAAGCTTTACATTGTCCAATTTCTAGTATGAGTTTGAACAACACAGGGGAATTTATGTAGCTTGGGTTTTGTTTTAACTTATCATATACTTTTAAAAGAAACCAAGTTGACCACTTCGGACCTAGCTGAAAGACACTGCAACTAAGTGTCCAACTCACAGTAGTTTTCTGGATTTCAAACATTCTTAGAAATACAAATAAGAGGAAGGAAAAATCACACTCCTAAGGATACTGAGACACACAAAACAAAAACATCACCCTTGAGGCTATCTGTGTTCCGGATGATCATTTCTAGTCTAGCCCGAAAGCAGAGAGAGATTAATGCTGCCATCTAGAGATACATCCAGGGATACTGATTTTGATATCAATGGAGTCAACCCAAAGTAGAAAATGTGGGAGAAAAGCAGAAACTCTGAACTTTTGGAGAAAAAACAGCTCCCTCAGTGAGGGAGTACCTTTTAGGACTCAGGTCTGTGGCTTCTTTGAGGAGGAATGTAAGCACTGAATACCCAGACAAGAGATTTTTCCCTCATCCCCAAATCGAGCCATGCAGCACTGCTAGAAAACAGAAGTTATTTGTAACATACATCATGATTTGAGTGATGAGGGGAAGAGGGGAGAGAACTGGGAGAGCGAAGGGTATGTAGAAGCAAAGACAGTGAAGAAAACAGATGGAGAGTTCACTATTTAATATAGAAATAATTATAACAGCAACTTTTGCAGATCACTGTAAAGTCTACAAAGCACTTGGCATGCATTATTTTGCTTGAACCTCCCAACAGCTCTGTGAGGTAGATGCTAAATGTGTTATTATTTCCATTTTATAGATGGGAAAACAGACACTCAAAGAGGCTTGGGATTCAGTTGTTTCAGTCATGTCCTACTCTTCGTGGCCCCATTTGGGGTTTTCTTGGCAGAGATACAGGAGTGGTTTGCCATTTCCTTCTCCAGCTCATTTAACAGATGAGGAAACTGAGGCAAACACAGTTAAGTGACTTTTAAAGGGTCACACAACTGTTCAGTGTCTGAGGTCAGATTTGAACTCAGGAAGAAGAGTCTTCTGACTTGAGGCCAAGGCCTCTGTTCACTGTGTCACCCAGCCACCCTTCAGAGAGATTTACCAGTGGACCAAAAGCTAATGAATGCACGAGGTAGGAGTTGGGCCAAGGTCTTCAAAACTCCAAGTCTAATATTCACCATGTCATATTATCCTTTAGGAGTTTATCACTTAAGTGAAAATGAATTTATTAAATTTTGAAAGTTAGGGGAAAAAAAAGAATGTCAACCAAGGGAAAAAAGGAGATATGGAGACCAGCCCAATATTGAGAACCAAACATTTTTCTTTCTTGGTGAACCAGTAGCTGTAGTTAACATTCTGAATAGCAAATAATAATTTATATCCATTACTTTTTTTAAAAAAGCAAGCTATTTGGAGGTATCTGACATATGCATCTCACTCTAACCTAAGCAGGCTTCCAAATTTGTCAGCTGAGTATCAGACCTCAAGAATAAGAAGCTCAATTTCTACCTAATCCAAGAAGAGAACAGTATTTGTGTGTACACCAGATTCTTCTGCTCACCAGGCTCAGATTCATGTTCTACTTTAGGGAAGAAGACAAGCACGCGACATGCTTTAGTCTTATTGAACAGGCTGTAAGATAATGACATCGAAGGGAAGCATGTTCACTGCATTCGGCTAATTTCATCGGAAATTCCGATATGCTTAAAATGCCAGACAAGTGGGAACCACTCAGCCCTCTTCAAGTCACTCTTCTCTGACAGGTAGAGCAACCCAAGGAATGTCAATCCTGATGGATGAGGTGAATTATTTCTTGTGTGCTGTCAGCTCCCCTCCTCCCTGGACTATAGCCTTCCCATCCTTAAACGTGGAGAAGAATAGGGATGGAAGGACTCAAAAGGCAAGAAGTCCAGCAAACAGCTTGTGTGTATCATTTTGTGGCATCACTGAACAAAATAATAGGCCTACATAATGCTATGCTAATTTTCTCCCTTTTTACCTTCATATTTGTTTTTGCAAATCAGCATTGGACAAAGGTTTGAAAACAATATGATAAGTAGGTTATTGAAAATAATTTCACAGAAGATATGGGAATTTTATAATTAACATAGCATGTTAATTGACAGCATGAGAAGTTTCTCTTATAAATCAATGGTGTCTTTATTAGCTGATAGAGAAAATAAAGGGAATAACCAGAGAGAAGAAAACCCCAGAACTATGTTTGACTTTTCTTTCAAGTATGCCTGAGAAAACATAACAATTAAAGACAAGTCTCCCCACCCTGCCCCCACTGCCCAAGGTATTCCTTAAAACTTGAGTTAGCATTAAAATTTCATTACAAAGTATTGTGTCACAGACTTCATTTATTTATGGGGAGTGAGGGCTGTGGGAAAGAGTAAGGAGGTGAGAGATGCTCTGTTCTGTTAATATATACAGTGTGTTGTAAAGATTTTCAGTTATAAGCTTGAATTTTAACTTACCACTATCATAGCACAGGGGAGAAAAGGAGCTGAGCCATATGCAACACTTTAATGGAAGATAGGTGGTATGAATATAACACAAGGCCAAGGATAAGCATGCCATAGGCGCTGGCCTTATGGAACACATGTCATTTTGGCTCTGTCAACAAGCATGGAACCAGGGAGGGCTAGTAGGGGCTACATCTCAGACCCAGAAAGGATGCTCTGGGGCCCTGGGAGTTGAGAGGCAGATAGCCTCCTAAGAAGGTAATTAGTTTGAAGGAGGAAAGCAGCTGCGTACAGCAATTACATATGTCTACAAATTGTCCATCTGAAGACAATTAATATGTGCCTTCAGTGCTAGAGATAAAGCATGCTTGATATGATGTTTGTGAGATCTGGTCCCTGGATAAGTTTGTGATGGTGCACACAGCGATTATTAAAAGAATGAAAGAGAGAACCTGAGAGACTCTGCTTGAATGGTTGAACGTTCTGTGAATGAGGATGTAAAACATGGGTGCACAACAGTAAGAAGGGAAAAATGGATCAACTTGAAAGTAATATAAATGAAAGGAATAGTCAGTATGGAGGCTGGTGGTCTGCAGCTCATGCTTGGACTTGTGGGAGCATGGAAACTGGGCTCTCAGGCCGATAAAAGATAGATTATTCTGCTTAGTGTTTCAAGAGACAGCATATGGTTTTAGCTTCTCTTTGCCTCCTCTGGGCACTTAGATACCAAGCCAGAGGTCAGGGAAACGGTGACCTCAAGGTGACATGTGGTCCTCTAGGTCAAGTGAGGCACTTTGACTGAATCCTAACTTCACAGAACAAATTCCCTTAATAAAAGGATTTGTTCTGTAATATTTAGACTCAGTCACAAGACCACACCCAAAGACCTAGAAGGCTGCATGTTCCCTATCCCTGTACCAAGGTATCATCATTTGGTAAGTCACAAGTTATGAACCTAAGTAGAGGTATGAACTGAATGGCACAGTTCTGTGGACACAGAAGTCTCCATGTGGGAAAAGAATATCTGGAGAAAAATGAACACATTCAGAATTGGGATATAAGAGTATGAGCAGATTTTACACCAAGAGTAGGATGGAGTTGGGGGAGAAGTACATGATTCAGAGATGGAGCTCTAAGAAGATCTGATGAAGGTTGTTCAAATGTAAGTGTGAGGCGAGGCAAGAACTTTGTAAAAAAAAGGATAATTTTTTTCACTTTGGCTATGACCACAGTAACCAACAGAGATAAAATAGATGGAACGAGGTCAGAGAGGATAAAAAAGTGGGGTTCCTGACACACAGACCCCAGGTTCCCAAACTCAGAGCTCAGAGTTGTGGAAGTAAAATTATAGATCACATGCACCAGACACAGAGCTAGAACTGATTAAGCAGTCATTCTAGAGAACAGTTGAATTGACTCTTAAAGTAAGACAAGGCTGAAGAAAGAAGGAGCTAAGAGAGGAAGTTTCCTGGCATTGGCAGCTTTGGTCAGATTTGACTCGCACAATGTCAGATTTAGAAGAGACTTCACATGTTTTGGCCCAGGAGTTCTCATCCCTGTTTGGGCCCCTTAGGCATTCTCTAATTGATGCTTATAAACACATAAAATAAAATAAAATAGATGTGATTACAAAAGAACCTAATCCTATTGAAATACAATTGTCCAAATATAAAAAAAAATAGTTCATAGACTCCAGGTTAAGAACCCCTGTTCTAGTGGAACCCATATTTCAACAAAATTGCCTCTGTAATATCCTATCATCATCATTATCATCAATGCAGGAGCCAACAAATGTAGATTCTAACACCTGTTGTGCACCAAGAAGTAGAAATAGGACAGTACTTTAAAAAAGATAAGTGCTAGTACTTATTCTAAAGGAATAAAAATGCTTTCAAATATGAAAATTTTTTTTTACACATTTTACACAAGTCATTTCATTTGTGCCTTTCAAACTGGTACAACTAGACCCATTTAACAGATATAGAAACAAGCTCAGAGAATATAAATGACCTATCCAACAGCACAAGGCTAGTAAACATTATAAAGGGCATAGATTTTCCACTTTTATATTTTTAATTGTTTAGAACCTTTTGTGTGTGTGCGTCTTTGTCCATGTGTGTACATAATTTCCTTTCAAGTAAACCATTTTACAAGGGGCAAAAGGGGAGGGACAAGGAGGGATACAAATTCTTTATTGGGATCAGGGCAAAAGGAAGATCAGTAGCAAGGATCCTGTCTGACATGTTGAGTGTTAAGTATCCAGAGTCAAGCTTTAAGGTCAGAGGATCTAGAGAAGTGGAATAAACTTTGGAAATCGTATAGTCTAATGTTCTTATTTTACAGATCGGGAGAAACTGAGGTTCCAAAGTTTAAAAAGAATTGCTCAAAGTCACAGAGCTAAGAAAAGTGGTAGTGGTGCTGGGCTGGGGTGGGGGAGGTGTCGGGGGTTAGGACTGGGGGAAGAGTAGAGAGTCCCAGGATGTCAAATCCCAGGCTTTCAGGTAAAAGAAATAAACAACCTCTCTCCGGGCACTGAGTTGTTCATCCTTCATTATTAAAGAGACAAATGACACCCCAACAATGAGACAAAATGGTAGATAATGGGTAATGTGAATCGGATTTAAGTGTACTGAGAATGCCTGGCTGCCAGCACACAAAGACAGACTGTTACAAATAGTAGTTGAAAAGCCTCTAATCTTTAACCAGTCAATATTAAGATTGTGAGACTCTCTTGACCAGGTGATATGATCATTTAAAAACTGGTTTAGGATATTTTCCATATTTATATACAATTAATATTCCAAACAGTAAATCAAAATTTTTAATGAAACAGTTTTCTAATTCATATATTTGCCTCAGTTTTCCTATATCCAAAATAGATTGTCCTTTTGAACTAAGATCCAAAAGGAAAAATGGTTAAATAAAATGATAGTCTAAAAGGAACTTGTGTTATGGCAAAAGAAGCTATATTAGCACTGAATAAAAGTCTCAAAAGAAAGAAAAAAAGAACTTCACATCTGCTCATGGAATAACAGTGATCTCCAGCACACCAAGAAATAATTCCTTTCACTTTTGTACATCATTCATTCATGTCAGTCCACAGGTGCATTAAATTGAGGAAGTTGTATTGTAAGTCTTAGAGAAGTAAGGTCAAGGGTCCTATAGTCAGTCCTTGACTGATTCATGACAACAATTGAAAGGAGAGTGGCAAATAGGGGAGAGACACTAAGGCTAGGGAATCCTATCAAAATTCTTTGGAAAGCAGCCCCCCTTCCCCTCACAATTATGAAGAGGGCGGAGTCTTAGGATGTCATCTCCTCCAACATAGTGCTTTTAAGTACACCTATCTCTGAAAATTATTGAACAGAAACATAATAAGTACTAACAAATAAAAACATCCTCAAGGGGAAATAAGCATCAAGTCCCCAGAAGGAAATGGCTGTGGACAATAAATTAGGAATAACATTCCTCACAGAGTTTTGGTTTCTGACAAGTCTCTATGTCTCTGGTTTTGTTTTTCAAAATATCCAGAAAATTTTTAAAAATTATTTTTAAAAGACTTGGTTAATTATGTGAAAGTTCTGCTAATAATATTTTATGCTAAAATTCATTTGAGACTTTCATTTTTGTATCGAAACATTCTTCACATAAAGATGAAATATAAAAAAGAATTGGAATTTTTAAGAAAGGAAATTAAATGAAATTATAAATTGCAAATCATCTATCATTTTTAACAAAACTCACCTAGAATACCAAGAAAATGCTTCAGAGTCTACTTTAAAAGGGAGCAAGTCAAAAGATTAGTATTAATCTCCACGGGAAGATTTATTTAAATGAACACTACAAAACCTATATTTTCACTATCAATGCTCCTGTCTTATGTGCTTCACATATTAACATTAACTTCTGTCATTCACATATTTAGACAATTACTATCTATTTCTAAAGAACCATTCTATTTGTTGGTAATTATTTGTTATTGCAGCTATAATTTCACAGCTTTCCAAGCAACAAATGGATGCTTTACATCTGGAGAAGAAAGTACTAAGAGATGTTGGTATAATGTTTGAATACATGCAATTACTTGGATGTTACATTCTAATTAACATAATTAGTTTTGAAACAATTCTCACAATAACTGTCAACACTTGTGTCAATTTAGTGGCAGTTAATGACACATTTAACAAAGGCTTGCTTATTTCTTTTTTAATATCCTTTCATAAAAGAATCTGCCCAGGGATACAGCCCACCTCTCTGGTCTGAGGCTGTGCCACCAGACTAGTTAAAGCAGTGTTCCTGAAGTATTGTTGCATTTGAACTAGAAAGGATTGTACTCCAACCAAAAAGATAACTCAGTGTAGAAAGGGCAAATCAAGATTCTCTCTGTTCATCTAAATCTACTTATTATGCCTCCACATGAACATGGCACATCGCTAGGAAGGGTGCAAGCATCAATCTAAAAGAAAGCAGGGACCCAGGACAATTCCAAAGGATCCAGGATGAAAAACACTATCTACCTCTACAGAGAGAACTGATGAACTCTGAGTGCAGATTGAAGGGCACTTCTTTTTTAACTTTTTTTATTTTTCTTGCTTTTTCAGAAATACAGTTAATATGGAAGTAAGTTTTACAGGACTTTACATACATAAGTGATAGATGGGTGGGGGAGGAGATGTAGGGAGAGAATTTAGAACTCAGTTTATTTTTGATGAATGTTTAAAATAAATAAATATTGAAACAAATGAATATAAAAACTTTGGAAAAAAGTATGGTCTCTCTCCTAATAACATGTGCAATCAAAATGAAAGACAAATACTAATGCACATACCCCAGTTAATCTTTTATCTAATCCTATGGGAAGGACATATTAAAAAATAATAATAACTTTTATGTGATTTCAAATGCTCACCCATCAAGTACCAGATCCACATACCATCACTGAGGCAGATTGCAGCCCTTCTATATGTAACTTTTAGGGCAGCTAAGTAGCACAGTGGATTGAATGAGTCAGGAAGACTCATCTTCCTGGCTTCAAATCTGGCCTCAGATACTTTATGACCCTGAACAAGTCACTTACCCCTGTTTGCCTTAGTTTCCTCATCTGTAAAATGAGCTGGAGAAGGAAATGATAAACCACACTACCCTCTTTGCCACCAAAACCCAGATGGGATCACAAAGATTCACAACAAGTAAACAACAGCAAACAACATATATATATATATATATATATATATATATATATATATATATATATATATATATATATATGTACACACACACACACACACACACACATATATATATATATATATATATATATATATATATATATATATATATATATATATATATTTTACTCTTCTAGAGGTGCCTAAGACTCAGTGATTTGCCCGAGGTCACAAAACAAGCCAGCGCTAGAGGTAGGGTATGAATTCAGTTCATTACATACATTGCTTCAATCAATAGATTATCAATTATCCTACACTGCCTCTCTATGATTTTATGGTATTTACATCATTTAATATTTATTGCAAGCATTTTTCTTTTTCTGTTTTGGAGGTCATTAGGGTTAAGTGACTTGCCTAGGGTCACTAAGTGAGGCAGGATTTGAAGTAAAGCCCTCTTTACTCCAGGCCTAGTGCTCTATCTATTCAGCCTTCTAGTTGTCCCATAAGTATTTTTTTAATGAAGAAAACACTAATTTCCCAGCATGCCATAACAGGAGACACATAGGACTGAGATTCAGAAGAGCTGGTTACTAGCCTTGGCTTTGCTATCTAAAAACTGGAGACAAAGTGGGACTTTAGCAAGAATTCTGTAATAGGAATTAGGAGAGTTAAATTCTAAATTTTATCTCCTCTCATCTCTAGGGATCAGTTTCTTCATCTCTAAAATAAGGAAATTACCCTCGCGGTTCTTTTAAAACCCCTTTAAACTCCAACATCTTATTGTGCAAAGATTTCATTCCTTAGTGATAACTAGGTGGAAGCATGCATAAGTGGGCCCAAGGAAGACCTGAGTTCCAGTCTCATCTCAGACACTATCTGTGAGACCTTGGGCAAGTCATTTAACTAGTTTACTCAGTTTCCTCGATTATAAAATGAGGTTAATTATATTATGTACCTTTCAGAGTTTTTGTGAGGCTCACATGACCTGTCTGTAAAGCACCAAGCACAGTATCAGGCACACACAAGACACTTAATAACTACATGCTTCCTTCCTTAGTTCTTTTTAATTCATTTTTTAAAAATTGTATCAGTCCTTGCTTCTACACTTTTTGATTCGAGTCATACCAGATCCTGATTGGTATGACTGGGCTCAACTCAGGACTCTCTGTCCTCCCACCAGCAACCACCCCCATTCAGACACAAAGAGTGGCCCTGGGGAAGGAGAAGGAGACCTTCTCTGGGGTGGAGGACTACGGATGTGGAATGCCTCACACAGATATTGTCCAATAAAGTTGTCATCTTCATGCCATGTGCCCACTTTGCCTCAGACTCTGTACTTCCACTCCTGTCCTGGGATCTTGTGATGTCTGGGCATCCCTCTTCTTGCCACACCACTGTACTCTTTACTTCTCAGTGAAGCAGGAGTAATTAAGTCAACATTACCAGTCCTTGAAGGTACATGCCAATAAATAACGCTATCTCTTGATGCACTAGCCCTGTGATTTCCCACACCAAAGCACAAATTTCTGACCACCATTCTCCTAGGAGTACTGCTGTACCTATTCTATTACAAGGCAACAACCATTTTTGCTTTTTATTTCTCTCTCTTTCTAACAGTGCAGCCACATGTAATTTTTCTATAGTTCAGTCATTTTCAGTTGTTATCTCACTCTCTGTGACCCCACTTGGAGTTTTCTTGGCAAAGGTAATGGAAGGGTTTGCCATTTTCTTCTCCAGCTCATGACAGATGAGGAAACTGAGGTGAACCATGTTAAGTGACTTGCCCAGGGTCACACAGCTGGTAAGTGTCTGATGCTGGATTTGAATTCAGGAAAACGAGTCTTCCTGCCTTCAGGTCCAATACTGTATCCACATTGTCAACTAGCTGTCCCATGTACTTAGGTAATGCTTAATAAATGCTTCTTCTTTCATTCATTCAGACCCTACAAGATACCAAACAGATATTAGAAAGATACAGAACATTCAGTCTTCCCAAACTTATTTCAGTTTTTGTCAGTACTTTACATGCACAATTTTAAAATTATAAAACTCAGAAATACTTTTTAAATTATGCTTCCCAGTATAATAAAGGATCACTGATTTAGGAATGAAAGACACCTTAGAGAATATAAAACCTAACCTTCCTCCACTATATAGTTCTCACTTAGAAAGACTGGAAATTACTATAAGTAATTCAATTCTGTATCAAGTATAATTTTAAATAATCAACATTTAGCCTAGCTTCATTGAGAGTTCACTACTGCAGAAAACCCTACAAGAGCCAGTCAAAAGTAGATGTCTTACAAAGCACTAATATTTCAAGGAAATGAATACAGGATGAGAGAGTGAGGGGAGCCCTCAGAAGCTACCAAATCCAGCCCTCCATCCCTATCACCATTTTCCAGTGCAGGACATTAAAGTAAAGGGAGGAAAAGTGACTCCTTTGGGATCACGCAAGGAGCAAGAGAAAGAGGTACAATTTGAACCCAGCTTTCCAGCTTGGGAGCCTTTTTTTTATTCATTTCAGTAAGAGTCACTTTCTCAGTGGGTTCACCCACCGGGGGGGAAAAGAGCAAATGCTTTGTAACAAATACGTGTAGTCAAGTAAAACAAAGTCTAGTCACCTCTCGCCTTTGGAATATTGATGTTGGCCAAGTCTCAAGTCTCTTCTCCCTATTCTAGTCAATATCAGTCCAACTCTAGTTAGATGTCAAAGTGATCTTCCTACACCACAGGTCTGACCACAACACCTTCCTACTAAATAAACACTAGTGGTTCTCTAGTATCTTTGGATATTATTAAATATCTATACATATAAAACCTTCTGTTTGTTTTGGAAAGTCCTTCATAAAATGGTCCCTTCCTACCTTTCCAGTCTTACACTTTCTTCCATATTCTCAATCGATTGACACTGGTCTCTGCTATTCCTAGAACAAGATCACCTTCCCTTTTCCCCATCCAGTTTTACAGAACAAATCCTTTTATAAAAGAGATTTGTTCAGTGAAGTTTGAGTTCAGTTAAAGGGCTGCACTTGAGGACCTAGAGGGCCCATGTGGCCTGGAAGCTGCCTGTTTTCCAGACCTTCACTGCCTTTTAGAACCCACTACCCTACTGCCAGACCATCAGATTCCTGAGGGATCTAATCACCTGCCAACTATAAGATTCTCCAGGCTGCTTCCACTCTACCCCACCCCCATGATTCATACCATTTCTTCAACTTTAACCAGTCTGAAAATAAGACCAAAAAGTCTCCTAAGTGTAGGCAATCTGAGGTTCCATTATTGGCCAGCTTTTTTTTTCTCTCACATTGGTGCCCCTTTGTGGCACAGTGGATGCCTGGAGACAGGAAGACCTGAGCTGTAATGTAGTCTCAGACATTTATGACCTATGTGACTTTGGACAAATTACTTAACCTCTGAGAGAAATCAATGTTATACTAGAACATTAATAACTCATTGTTACTAGTTACCAGTAATTAACTACATAAATTATACGATATACAATACATAATAAATTACAGAATTCTATAAATAGCAAAATTAATAACTAATCAATAGTTAATTAGTTACCTAAAAACTAACCCTAATGATAACTCATCGAGCCTTTTCCTCCTTTTTTTTGTTGAGACCCTACTCCTGAAAAAGTGTCAGTCAGTCAGCGTCTAAAGGATAGGACTGAGTGATATGATTACTCCAGACCCAAAGCAACAAGCTTGGTAACTAGGTTGAGCGGTCCCCTACCAAACTGAGAAATGTTATTTCTGTACACGGTATAAATGGAATCCAGTCTGCGTGAGTCCTCGGTGAGGTGAGTGGGAAGGAGGAACTGCTGTCATTAGAGTCAGAGCAGCCCTGAGCTCATGAAGGAGGAAACTAGCCAGAAATGGATTCCCCTGCCCAGGTGCCTTGAGCCTGCTGTTTCCAGACCAAGTCACATTCTCAGCCAGAGGAGCTGAAGACTTTTAGCCCACCTCCTCATTAAATGTCCACCAATCAGGGTTGAGTTTCACTTGTCAAAGGAGCTCTCTGTCAGAAGGTACACATTTGATTTAAGGTATTTCAGAGTCTCTCTTGGAGAGACCACTGACCATCAATTTACTGATTACTGGCTAGCTTCATTAATCAAATTAATGGATAACACTTGGAAACCTTTGTCTCTCACCTTGTTTCTCAGAGTTTTATTCTCAACACCTTTGTTTGCCTCAATTTCAAGAGTCAAATGAAATAATACTTGTAAAGCATTTAGCAAAGCGTCCGGCACACAACAAGGGCTATATTCATATTAGCTATTATTATCATCACCATCTCACTCATTCTCCACTTCAATGTTTTCCTCGATGCAGATGGCTCCCAATCTCTCTTTTCTAGGTTTGACTTCTATTCTCAACTTGAGAACATCATGTTCCACCTCTACCCTTACCAATCTATCCTATAGCACTGCCATAATCATTTTTTCCACTCAAAAGTCAGCAATGACTTCCAGCTACTTGTCCAATGAAGTTGCAGGTCTTAGAAACTTGAAGAGATATCAGGCCATGTAATGTTAGCATTCAAATCTACCTTTCCAACTTATCATATGAATTAATCCCTTTAACAATCCTTAGGCACAAATCTATACTCTTCCCATGTCCCTTATCATATTTCACTTATTGCATTTTACCTTGCATTTTAATTATTTATATACCTGCCCTATGTCCTTTACTTGATCCCATAAACTACTATAGACAATACCATTTATCTTTGCAACTCCTGAAATGCCTGGCACAATGCTAAATGAAAATAATCTCTAACCCATTATTTCTACTGGTATATTCCCTTTCTCCAAATATTCAAGATACCTAGATTGGTTTTAAGAATACTGTGTCAAAATTCTGCAGTATGCACTTCTTTCTCTCCTACTAATTTCTAAGTTATTCCTCTTTTCAAAATAATCAAGATACCTAAGCACTTTTGCATTCAGTTCCTTTCACTGGTTTTCAGTTAATCAGTCAGTCAACAATTATTTATTATGCACCTCCTATGTGCCAGGCACTGTGCTAAATGATGTTAAAATTTCTTCAGCATGCACCGCTTTTCTCCCCCACTTCCCACACGTTAGTTCAGTGCTCCCTAGCTATCTTTCAGTTGGTTCTCGCTGTGCTCATTAATCCTAATCCCTATGCCTGCAACAATTTAGTGTTCTATTTCTATTAAAGGGTTTTTTTCTTCCCCTCGAAATTCCACCTGTGGAACCACCTGCACTGCTGTTACTGCATCTTCCTCTCCTTCAACAGTCTTTCCCATGAATCCTTTTTAAAAAAAATATTATTAATTTATTTGTTTTCAGTTTTCTACACTCACTTCCATAAGTCTTAGTTTTTCTACTTCTCCCTCCCCTTTTCTTCCCCCTCCCTCCCCAAGACAGCATGCAATCTTATATGAGTTCTACACATACATTCTTACTAAACACATTTTCACATTGGTCATGTTGCATAAAAGAATTAAAATGAATGGGAGAAAATATGAGAAAAACTAAATAGTGTGCAATGAATTTTTCTGGTAGACTTAGTCCTTCACAGCAATGCAGGGACCTAAAACATTCCCCATGGACTCTTGAGGCAAAATGCCTTCCACATCCAGAGAAAGAACTATGGAACTGGATCGCAGAATGAAACACAGTATTTTCCCATGAATCCTAAATGCAGTCTTTTCTCTCATTTATCTCCTCTCCAAAAGGAGCAGAAAAATAAATTAGGATAAAAGGGGGGAAAATATTCTCTTTGTATTTCATTATTTCAACTTTTTTGGGGGGGAGGCAATCAGAATTAAGTGACTTGTCCAGGTTCACACAGCTAGTAAACATCTGAGGCAGAACTTGAACTCAGGTTTTCTTGACTCCAGGGCCAGTGGTTCTCTCCACTGCACCATCTAGCTGGCCCTTCTTGTATCTCATTTCAATGCAGACATGTTTGGAATCGTGTGGACATTTGAAATTAATCAATAAGTTGAGGGACAGCTTTTAAGAGCTGAAAATGAAATGCTACAGGAAAATTCCATCAATTCCTTAAGGTCATTAAGAAGTAAGAATAATGTTGAGGTTCACTTTAATAAGTAGGATGGTAAACTCTACTAGTGTTACAATGATAGAGAGAAAATAATAACAGATTGAGAGTCAAGTTCCATTTATCATTAACAATCTCGATGGACTTCTATTCTCTCATTACTAAAATGCCAGAGCTGAACTAAGATGAATTCAAAGGATTCTTCCCACTCTAGACGTCTATGATTCTGTGGTTTATCTTGAATACAAGGTGTTCTTTGTTAATAAGACAGAAGAAGAGGGGTGTCTGTGTGTGTATGTATACACACACACACACATATATATATATATATGCATATATACACAGAAGTGGGGATGAGGACTTTTTAAAATCCAAGATGTTCCCTCCAGTGATACCCCTGCGACTATACCCAACCAAAGTATTCTATAATTTAATTCCTTATAGCCCATGGTGATGGTCCCTAAACTCTACAACAGCAGGAATTTATAGACAATTATCTATATTCCATTACAATCAAAGAGTACACACATGCCAAAGGAAGACAGAGATTACCCAGCACCAAAAGCTTCTCTACGGGAGTCTAAAAGCATTAGGTAAAGTCCAACAAATCCAGAGCCTTCCATCATTTGTACTTGTATAACTGATGGATGTTTGCCAGTACAAGAACAGAAAACAGAATGCCTATTCAAATCTGTTGGGATTTGGTTTATGCCTGCCTAATCAGAGAACTGAGGAGCAAATGGAAGGAAGCAGATTGAAGGTGATCACAACTTTGCATTATTTTTCATGCAAATCTTACCACCACATGAGCCTGGGACCCGCAAAAGGTGATCAAGTCATATTTATGCAAACAAATAGGAAAAGAAATAAACACACTTAACTGAATACCAATAAACAGAGCAGAATGCATCCATCATGCTGAAAAAAAATAATTAAGGTTCATAAGCAATAAAATTGCGAGTTGAAAATTAGCTGTAAGGTACTCTACACAAGACATTAAATCTTGCAAAAAAAAAAAAAAAGAATAATATGGTCCATTTCTGCTCCTTCAGGGATTTACACAAATTCATGTCATTTTATAGCTCAGCCATTTCAAGTTAAATGCAAAATTCAGCATAGTAATCCTGACTTTAAGTCTATAATGAAACAAATCATCTTTTATTTATTATAAGGTAAATGTAATATGTAAAACATTAAAGTACTGGTTCAATGCCTCATCGTAGTTTGGAGGTAACTCTGTACTCTCAAACACTAGACCAGGACAGCTCTAGTGGGTTATCCAAGGTTAGCCTAGTTAAGTTACTGGTAGTTGACATCAGGTGATTTTTTCCCTCCCAATCACAATGCACTGAAGACAATCTATTAAGGGTTGCAATCTTCACTGGTGGAATGATTACATACACAACTAATGAAATCATGGATCCCTGAAATATCAAATAATGTTATTTAGTCTGGTAAAATGTTGCCTATTTAGTTATTGTGTCAGGGTGCAGGGGAATAACTCCAAAAGGGAGGCTGGCAGAAGAAATTGTAAAACTTCCTATTGGAAAAGTGTTGTTCCCACCACTCACCCACACCTGAGAAGTCATGATTATCCCTCTGTATTAGAAGAACATCTAGTGAGGTGATAAGAGACGCCATTTCTGTGTTTTGAGATCTTTCTCCTATTCAGACTTATTGAAAACTGATAGTGGCTACAATGATGAAGGCAGAGGGAGGAGGTAATAAGGACTATGGACTGCTCTGGATCTGAATTGTAAGGAGACTGCTAAACCCAGGGAAAGCTGCATCTTCTCTATTTTCCTTTAATCAATTAGCCTGAGAAAGGTGAGGGAATACAAATAGCCCATTTCCATTTTTTAAAGAAACATGGGTACATGTGCTTGACTATGTTTTCCTGACTGTGCCAAAGATCCATAAAAAAGAAGACATGACAGGAGAGATAGCTGCAACAGCTAACTGCTCAACTTGAAGAATGTTTACCCATCCTTTTGATGGCATTCTATGGGCAATACACTGGGTGAGGAAACATGTGGGAATTAATGGCATCCAAAGGGTGACCAAGACTCAAAAGAACAAAGGGTCAAAAGCCAAAAGGGCCAAAGAAATTGTCACGATTCTGAGGAAAAAGATGCAAGAGATTCAGGCAGACAAGATCTTCTTGTTTATCTGTGAGGACTGACTGAAAGGCCCAGGCTGGAAGTGTGAATAGCCACTGGTCACTAAATCAGATTTTGTGCCAGCAAAGCCTTTAGCTGAATTTGTACTCCACTGACAGACTGTCGTGGCCAATATTTCAAGCAAATACCACATAGATACTTCCTAATATACATATGCCTATATACACATATATATATGCATGTGGGCATACACATTTACACACACACACACACACACACACATACACCCATATGTACACAGTCACATACAGGGACTCTAAAATTGGTTACCCAGATAAATCACAAGTCAGACTCAGGAATTTCAGCAATTGTTTCATTGTACCTTACTCAGCATTTATATTTGAATATTTCAAAATTTTCATAAATCTACATGTGCTTCTCCTACCTATAACTTCCTTTAAAGTTTTCATGCCTTTTTTTTGCAACATGGCTAAAATGAAAATGTTTTACATGATTTCACATGTATAACTGATATCACATTTCTGGCCTTCTTGATGGGTGGGGGAAGGGACAGAGGGAGGGAATTAAAAAAAAAACAAAAAAAGAATGTATAAATATAGAGAAATAATGAATTTTTAAAAAACTAGATAAAAAACAATACATTGTGAACTCAATAATTTCCTAGAATTAGAGATGTTAAGGAGCTCAGAAGTCATCTGGCCCAAGCCCTTCTACTGAAGAGGAAACTGATGCTGGAAAGTTTCAGTGACTTGCTTAAAGTCACACAGGTAGTTTTAGAGGGGAACAGAAGAAGTATTTATTTGATAATTTTCAAGGATATAAAGGGATCCTGAAACCAAAAAAATTGAGAACTATTGCTAATCTAAAGCATTGAAGACAGGAATTTATATCATTTTTTTTGGCATGTGTCATTAACCCCTTTTAGTAATCTGATAAGATCTATGGTCCCCTTTTCAACATAATGTCCTAAAATTTTTTAGCATGAAATACATAGAACTCACAAAGGAAATCAAAGTTTACTGAAAAATAAAGATGTAATTTTTCCCCCATCCAAATCCATAGGCTTGAAATGTATCCACAGACTCCTTGGGGTCCCATAAAATTCAGGTTAAGAAGCCCAGCTCTAAGGTTACTTGATAGAATTGTTCAGTCATTTTTGCAGGCATGTCTGACTCTCCATGGCCCCCATATGGGGTTTTCTTAGCAGAAATACTGGAATGGTTTGCCATTTCCTTCTCCAGCTCATTTTACAGATGAGAAAACTGAGGCAAATAGGATGAAGAGACTTGCCCAGGGTCACACAGCTAGGAAGTGGCTGAGGCCAGATTTGAACATACAAAGATGGAGTCTTCTAGACTCCAGACTCAGCATTCTATCTACTGCTCCTAGCCCTAGCTGTCCGTTTGATGCAGAGAAGGTGCCAATTTGTAGGCCCAGTCCCTATCCCTCTCCTAAGGATAGCAAAGAAAGAGAAGAAAAAATGCAAGTATAATTTTGCAGAAATTTAGTTTTATAGTTAGGATTATGTAACACGCTAGATGCTAACTAACTGCCCTTTATAAAAGAGAATTTTACAGAAATGAGCTTCATCCTTTTTACCATGATTGTCCTAAATTTTTTTCTCATTCATCCAGTAGCACTTGTGATAAATCCATAATCATCAACCAAGCAACTAGTTTAACTTCAGAAGTAGATTGTTTAAAACACTCTACTGCATTTCCTCATTTACCACATTAACTAATAAGTGTTGGTGAAAAGACATCTCAGGCTAGCATCTGAAAGATGCAGGCAGTTAAAGCCAAAGGAAATGGGAAATACTGGATATAAGTGAACTATTGAGGTCAGTTAAAAAAGAGAAGAATCATTTAAAAATAAACAAGAGTTGTGCCACAGGTTTAGAGACTAAGGAAAGCAAGCACTGAAAAGGCCCTGTGGGGTAGGGAAAGGATCTGTCATGGATAGAGTCCAGAATCAACAATTAGATTAAAATATTTTCTTAAACTCAGCTTTCGCTCCTTTGTAATTTTACACCCACATCATAACCAAGGATTGCTCCTGATACGTGATAATAAGTAAAATAATTTCCAGAGTCTTGAAAATGTCCTCCATCACATCCTTCCTTCACTGTTGGACCTAAACCCAAGAAAACTAAGGCTGAGGCACTTTCATATTAAACCACCACAGTTTTTTCCTTAACAGTAGCAAGGAAGATTTATGATGTCACAAAATACCCAAGCTAAATATTTCCACCTAGACCCATCACTCATTTTTCTGGGGATTCACTGGAGCTAAGCCATATGGAAAAAAAAATCAGGATCCAGTACGGAATTATTAACGTTCTATCATTCTCTCCATGAAAACAACCACATGATCATTTTGGCTCAAAAATGCTGAGAATATCCTCAGGACCCAGGTGCTTGCAGTGCTTAGGTGATTTTCTCCAGCTTTCTCAATTTCCATTATCAATCAAAGTGTTCTCAGTGGCCAGAAGCCCTCAACTGGATGGTTTCTGTCTCCTCATCCATCTGAGGACATTAAATTGTTCTTACTAATATAGAATGCTGCTCTTCTAAGACCAGGTTGAAGTAAAAAGACCTCATCTTCTTGGTACTCAATATTCCTGGATCTATCAGAGTTCCCTTTTCCCTGTCCTAAAGAGAACATCAATCAGGAGATGTCCAATATGTCATTTCATCCAACCCCATCTCCTGATAACCTCTTCCTATGGATCCTCTCATTGGACAGGATAGCTAATAATAATCTAGTATTTATATAATGACTATGTGCCAGGCATTGCGCCAAACAGTTTATAAATATTACTTAATTTGAAGCTCACAAAAACCCTGGGAAGTAGGTGGTTTTATTATCCCCATTTTACAGATGTGGAAATGGAGGCAGCAAGCAGGGTTTATGTGACTTCCTCAAGGTCACACAGCTACTAAGGTGTCTGAGAGGCCAGATTTGAGCTCAGGTTTTCCTGACTGCGGTTCCAGTGCTTTATCTACTGCACCATCTAGAGAAGAAAGAACAGTGGACCTGGAGTAAAGGAGACCTGGGTTTCAGTCCCAGTCATGCTACTGATGTCATTCTATCAGGGTGTAACTTTGGGCAAACTCTCTAGGCTTCAGGCCCCCTGCCTAAAAAATGAGGAAGGATTTGATCTAAAAGCAGAGGTTCTGAACCTGGGGTCCATGAACTTATTTTAAAAAATATTTTAAGAACTGTGTTTCACTAGGCTTGCCTTCCTTTATAACCCTACGTATTTAATTTTATGCACTTAAAAGCACAAATCTCATAAAGGATCCATAGGGATCTCCAGACTACCAATGGGGCCCTAGTTCATTTAAAAGTAAAAAAGGCTAAGAAGCTTCCTGAGGGCCCTTCTAGAAGTTTTCAACCTATGGTTTCATTATTGCCACTGTGCTTCTGCCTCTTGATATCCTGGGCATTCTTCAAGGCCATGACCAGTCCCAACACTTCAAGGCCATGACCAGTTCCAACACTTCCATCAAGACTCCCAGGGACTCCAGCCTACAACATGGGTTGTTAGAGTTGTTGCTTGTTCTTCATTCTGTAAGAGGAAAGTGATGCCAGGACTTGCAAGTAATTGGATTTAAGTGAGTTAGGATTCTACAAGGTCACTAGTTTCATTTTTTTTTCCTTCAGAGTCATCTGGGTCAATTGACCAGATACAGCCTGGGATGACTACAGATGGCCCTGTATGCAGCTGGAGATTAGGCATGGGGTGATACATTGGAAAGAGGCCTGGCTCTAACTAGAGTTGGTGTCCAGGTTCAAATATTATCTCTGATTATTGTACCTGTGTGCCCTCACTTAACCTCCCTGTGCCTCAGTTTCTTTTTTGTATAGTTTTATTTATTTTTAGATTTCGACATTCATTTCCACAAAATTTTGAGTTCCAATTTTTCTCCCCATCTCTGCCCTCCCCCACCCCATAACATCTTGCATTCTGATTATCCCTTTCCTCAATTTGCCTTCCCTTCAATCACACCCCACCATTCCCTTATCCCCATCTCCTCTATTTTCTTGTAGAGCAAGACAGATTTCTATACCCCATTACCAGTATTTCTTATTTCTCACTTATTTGCAAAAACAATTCTCAACATTCATTCCTAAAACTTTGAGTTCCAACTTCTCCCCCTTCCTCCCTCCCCACCCACCCCACTGAGAAGGCAAGCAATTCAATATAGGCTATATATGTGTAGTTATGCAAAAGACTTCCACAATAGTCATGTTGTATAAGATTAATTATATGTCCCTCCATCCTCTCCTGTCTCCCTATTTATTCTATTCTCTCGTTTGACTTTGCCCCTTCCCAAAAGTGTTTACTTCTAATTACTCCCTTCTCCCATTTGCCCTCCCTTCTATCATTCCCCTTATCCCACTTGTCCTTGCCTCCCCTTCTTTCCTGTAGTGTAGGATAGATTTTCATACCAAATTTAGTGAGCATGTTATTCCCTCCTTAAGCCACATGTGAAGAGAGTAAGCTTCACTTTTTACCTCTCACCTTCTCCTTTTTCTCCTGCAATGAAAAATATTTTTCATATCTCTTTTATGAGTGATAATTGGCCCCATTCCATTTCTCCCTTTCTTCTCCCAATATATTCCTCTCTCATCCCTTAATTTTATTTTTTATAGATATCATCTCTTCTGATTAAACTCAGCCTATGCTCTGTATGTGTGTATGTGTATAATCCCTCCACCTACCCAAATACTGAGAAAAGTCTCAAAAGTTACAAATATTATATTTCCATGTAAGAATGTAAACAGTTCAGCTATAGAAAGTCCTTTATGATTTCTCTTTCATGTTTACCTTTTCATGCTTTTCTTGATTCTTGTGTTTGAAACTCAAATTTTGTATTCAGTTCTGGTCTTTCCATCAAGAATGCTTAAAAGTCCCCTATATCACTGAACGACCATTTTTCCCCCTGAGGTGTTATGCCCAGCGTTGCTGGGTAGGTGATTCTTGGTTTTAATCCCAGTTCCTTTGACTTCTGGAATATTCTATTCCAAGCCCTTCAATCCCTTAATGTAGAAGCTGCCAGATCCTGTGTTACCCTGATTGTATTTTCACAATACTCAAATTTGTTTCTTTATGGCAGCTTGAAATATTTTCTCCTTGACCTGGGAACTCTGAAATTTGGCCTAGCAGTTTCTCTTTCAAGAGGTGTTTGGTGGATTCTTTCAATATTTATTTTGCCCTCTGGTTCTAGAATATTAGAGCGGTTTTCCTTGATAATTGCATGAAAGATAATGTCTAGACTCTTTTTTAGATCATGGTTTTCAGGTAGTCCCATAATTTTTAAATTGTCTCTCCTGGATCTATTTTCCAGGTCATTGTTTTTCCAATGAGATATTTCACATTATCTTCTATTTTTCATTCTTTTGGTTTTGTTTTGTAATTTCTTGGTTTATCATATAGTCATTAGCTTCCCTCAGCTCCACTGTCATTTTTGAAGAACTGTTTTCTTCAGTGAACTTTTGAACCTCCTTTTCCATTTGGCTAATTCTGCTTTTTAAATCCTTCTTCTCCTCATTGGCTTCTGGACCTCTTTATCCAATTGAACTAGTCTATTTCTAAAGATGCTATTTTCTTCATTTTTTTTGGTGTCCTTTAGCAAGATGTTGATTTGCTTTTCAAGCGCTTCCATGGCCTGAGGCCATTGCATATTCATTTTGGAGGTACTGGATATAGAAGCCTTGACTTCCTCTGAAAGTATGCATTGTTTTTCCTCATCCCAAAGGGTGGAAGGAAATACCTGTCCACCAAGAAAGTAACCTTCTATGGTCTTACTCTTTTCCCCCTTTTTTGGACATTTTGCCAGCCAGTTACTTGACTTCTGAATCCTTTGTCAAGAGGAGGGTCTTAGTGCTCCTCCTCACCCCAGGACTGTGCTCAGGGATGAGATTTAGATCAGCTGCTCAATTCCCCCAGGGGCTTTATGCTAACTGCTCCAACAATGGAACAATGCATGGCCTGGCCACCAGAAACCTCTGCTGCCCAGCCTCCACTGCTGCCTCTAGCCAGAGCCAGGGATGAACCCTGCTATCTTCTCACTCTCTTCTCACTCACTTCTCACTTGAAAAAGCCCTCTCACTGACCTTTGGCACCTGTGGGTTGAGAGATCCATGAACCACTGCTGCTTCTGAGGATTTTGTCCCTGAAGCCTGCTCTGGTCCTACTCCTCCCAGAGTCACTTGGCCAAGGCCGGGCTGGACTCTGCTCCACGTCCAGTGTGACAGACCTTTCCCATCGGCCTTCCAGGTCACCCTGGGCTGGGAATCTCCTCCACTCCATCTTTCTATGGCTTCTGTTGCTCTAGAATTTGTTGAGAGTCTTTCTTTACAGGTATTTTATGGGCCATAGGGGAAGAGCTAGAATATGTATGTTTTTCTACTCTGCCATCTTAACTGCCCCACCCTCCACCCCACTTCCTTTATTTGTAAAGTGAAGTGATTGGTCTAGCTGGCCCTCTGAGGTCCGTTCTAGCTTTCAATCTATGATACCAATAGGTTTTTATGAACCTCATCACTAATTCTCTGTAGCGAACAACAATGTATTTCTAGGCACATTGACCAAAGTAATAGCAACATCATTAAGTAGCAACTTCTATGAATATGAAGGATAAGAATATCCATCTAATAATGAATGCTGGTAAATTACTACACAATCATCAGCATGAATATTTAATAGCTGTTCTTTCCAACTTTGCTTTAATGATTTTACAAGTTTGTAAAATTAGGGCATAGGAAGCTCTAAAAATTTTCAAGACTATGTGTTATTTGAGTAAAATGAACCAAAGTAAAAATATATGGTACTGTCCATTTTATAGCTGTTCCTTGATACATTTCAAGTCAATATTTTTTTTATTTCTTACACATGTGCTTTGTATCTGACAGTTTATCATGGGACGGATACTTATCTCAGCATCAGCAATTCTTTTTTCTCCTTAATTGGTCAGGAAGTAGGAAGGATCTGAACACATACAATGGACTTTGCAAGATGCCCCTAATCCTTTCATGACCATATCAGAGGGCTTATTCCAAGGAATGCAGCAAGAATAAATCTTACGAGCAATGGTCTGGAAAAGGGTCCTGTCATCCAGTTTCATTTAGGGACCTAGAATTTCAACTTAAAACTTTGTGCACCTAGGTGTATTTCAAAGATTTTTCCTATATTTCATGGTTTTCAAGTAAGTCTATTATTTATTTCCATGAATCTCTTCTGAAAAGTAGATTAATGAAAATTTTAGCTCAGGAAAGAAAGGCATGAAAAAGGTGTTGTTTTTTTCAATTATCCCATTTCACTCATGAAATCAGCAAAAACAGGATTAATATGGAGTAGTAAACAAAGCACTTGCTTTGGCATTAGATGACCTGCATCTGATTCACAGTTCTCCATTCTCTAGTTATGTAACTGAGCAGCTCTGTGGCACAGTGGATAAAGTGGTGGACCTGGAGTCAGGAAATCTAGCCTCAGACACTTACTAGCTGTGTGACTCTGGGCAAATCACTTAACCCTGTTTGCCTCAGTTTCCTCATCTATAAAATGAGCTGGAGAAGGAAACGGCAAACCACTCAAGAATCTCTGTCAAGGAAACTCCAAATCCGGTCATGGAGAATTGGACACAACTAAAAACGACTAAACAACAAAACTGAGCAAGTTACATCACTTTTATGGGCCTCAGTTTCTACATTGAGATTGAACTCAAAGATTTCTAGGTTTCCTTTGGGCTCTGAAGTCCCACCAGATGTCTATTAGCGCCCTGCTTGATGATCTACCTACTTTGACATACCTTTGACAACCTTACCTGTCAAAACTGTGCAAAAAAATATCAAAACTGAGGCCACATGATTGACTTTTATCTGTAGACAGTGACTTTACACTCACTTGAAAATATGTTCCTAAAATAAGCTCATTTACATAGAAAGCATTCTTTTTACTTTCAGCTCTCCAATGGAATCCAAAGGAGGATGTCACATGCTCCTCAGACTACAGTAGACTGTCTCTCACTGTAATCCTCCAAAGAAATAAAAATACTTTTAAAAAAAGGTGTATGTGTGTGTGTGTGTGTGTGTGTGTGTGTGTGAGAGAGAGAGAGAGAGAGAGAGAGAGAGAGAGAGAGAGAGAGAGAGAGAGAGAGAGAGAAAGAGAGAGAGAGATGGAAGGGAGGGAGAAGAAATGGAAAAGTACTGAAAATATTTACCAAAATTCTGCTGCTAAAGTTAACAGTCAAAACCTATTATGGAAATCATTGTTAAAAAAATTTAGTCTATATCAGAGATATCAAAGACAGAATATAGAGACCTGCACAAACACAAATATTTACAGTAGCACTTTAGGTCATAGCGAAAATTAGAAACTAAATGAGAATTTGGGAACAAAATCTGACCGAACTGTGGTATATAAATGGGAGGGAATGCTATCTTCCCATGAGAATTAATGAATACAATAGATCTAAAGAAATCTGAGATGATGTGCATGGACTGACAACTGATGAAGATCAAAACAAACTGAATCTGGAGAACAATTGACAAGATGGTCACAATAACGTCAAGGAAAACAGCTTAGACTGCAAGGCCTCAATGATGGGCACTGAATTCAGAGGACCAGGGACGAAGCATGCATATAACTCCTGATGGATCCCAGTGAAGGAGTTCAATCAGAAATGGTTGTTGGTTAAACGATTTTTAAAAAAGGAAGGAAAACAGTGCTGAGTCAACTTTAGTGATGAATATCTAAAATTATATGAACAAGTCAACCCAAAGCAATTTATTGAAATGCACTAAAAGTGTTCCTACACTAAGATTTAAAAGATAAAAATCTCAGAGTGCATTAATTAGGTCTCATGCCAGATTTTTCTTCTGAGAGATAATGATTTATTAGCATAATGTTAAGTAACACACATATAAAAATGCTGTCAAAATGTCATGTTTTTAAAGTATTATGTAAGAAAAGTACACTTTACAGTGCATTATATATTCCTAACTTATAAGATATTGTTATACACACACACACACACATGCACACATACTCACAAACATAAATATTCTAGGCTCTTTGAATGCACTATTACTATTGTAAGAGTTTTGGTTTCATGATCCCTAATGCTAAAGAAAGTATAGTCATTTACATTAGAAGAAGGGAATAATATTTGTAAAGGAATTGAATAAAGAAAACTACAAAACTCCTACCAGCTTGGTGGTGTTATGGATGGGGTCTTGGACCTAGACTTAGGAAGATCTGACTTCAAACCTTATTTCAGATACTTCCTATATGGGTGACCTTGGACAAATCACTTAACCTCTCTGTCTGACCCTGTTATACCATAAGTAAAATAAGGACAATATTAATAACAATAGCTGTTTGGTTCCCAAGATTGCTGTGAGTATCAAATGGGATAGTATCTATCAAATGCTTTATAAACCTTAATGAAATAGAGAGACAGATATGCATATGTACACGCACACACATATATATGTATATACATATAGCTGTATATGCATAGATTAGGGGTGTTATGTATGTGTACATGTATGTGTATAAGTACACATACTATATACACACATACATATATACTAGCTATTTTCCTTATTATGCGACTAAGATTAAAATAACTATTTGTTAAATCTTTACAATATTGCAGGCACTGCGCTAATCATTGGGAACGCAAATGTAAGAAAAAGGCTTAAGCTTTTAATAGAACCTAATATGTGTCAAGATTGAAAGTGACATTCATACTTGGAACAAAAAAAGGAGGGGAGGAGAAAAATACATTTAGGAGAAATTTTTTCCAACATCATCATACCATAAGCAGATGAAGAAATGTGGCAAAGCAAGAAATTAACAAGTACTTAACCCTCATTCTACACTAAGTAAAAAAATATTGAACTATCTCAAACAATTATATTATTATGCTATATTATATTACAAATAATAGATTTACATTTATGTGTATATGGGTATATGTATGTTATATATAAATATATATATAAAATATAAATATAAACATATATATATGTGTGTGTGTGTGTATATATATATATATATGTATATAATTTCCCTTTTTGTCCAGACCTTCTCCTTAACTTTCCTCCCACTCTCCCACCATGGGCTCCATAACATCAGTCCCCTAAACCTAGGCTGCTGATTTCTAGCAAACATCCTTCCTCCCAATTCTACTTGATGATCAACTTGATGCACTTTATGGTCACCAAGAGTCCCTTCCTAATTCCCCACAATGGTTAGTGCTCCTCTCAAAAATCAATTTCCATTGACTTGCTATGCATTTGGTATTTACTTAACTGGTTCCCTGTTGCTTCATATAGCCCAATCCCTCACAGTTCAGTAGAATATAAGCCCCCTGAGAGGATGATCTGTTTCTTTGTCTATTTCTTTCTTTTTTGAGGGAAAGGAAGGAGAAGAGTTTTGTGTCCCTATCTAGTATACCTTGACAGTGAAGCAGAGAGAACACTGGATTTGCATTCAGGAAGACCCCAACTGAATCTTGCTCCCATCACTTAATAGCTGTTTGATGCTAGGCAAATCACTTAACCTGTCTACCTCTGTTTCCCCATATGAAAAATGGGGATAATAATTGCACACCTACCTCCCAGGATTGCTATGAAGATCAAGAGATAATACTTGTAGAATACTTTGCAAGCCATAAAGTTCTATATAAATGCTAGCTATCACCTGCCCCATAATGGGCATTTAATAAATGCCTGTTGAATTGAACCAAGTTAAATTGAATTCAGACACAGTACAATTTGAAGCTTGACTTCTTCACGGTAAAGAAGGTGGCATGCCAGATGGAGCATGAGGCCTGAAGTCAGAAAGACCTGAATTCAAATTTGGCCCCCTACACTTATAAATCATGCTGTCTGCCTCAATTTCCTCAACTATAAAATGAAGATTATAATAGAACCTACTTCTCAGATGGGTTATAAGAATTAAATGGAATAATTTTTGTAAAGCTCTTAACAGAATGCCTGGCACATAGCAGGTGTTTAACAAATGCTTGTTTTCCTCCCCTTCCCATTTGTAATTTATATTTGATATGTCTGTTTCTGAGTGTGTGTTTTATAGGACAAAGACTATCTTTTACCTGTTCTTGCATTTCCAGTGCTTAGCACAGTGCCTGAAACATAGCAGGTGCCTAATTAAATATTTATGGATTGACCAAGAGGGCTAACTTGAGCATATAAAATAGAACCACAGGTTCAACAGAAATTAGATAACCAGAGTCTATGCTTTTAAAAAAAGGACATAAGGGAACTGGGATGGTATATATAAAGGGTGCAAGAACGGGAAGTGAAATAAATGAAGGATGAAGGAAATAATACAAAGAAAAATTAACCAGATAGAATGAGTTCTTGAAATTCCTTTTTGTGTGCTGACATTCATCCATTACTGCTAAGTATCACACAGGTTGTCATTTCTTATGACTGCTACATGCACCATTATCAAATTCTAGTCAGCAAGGCTTACTGCCCTCATATTTTCCTACAGACTGATAAGTTACCATGTTTCTGCCTCCTGAATTTCTGTCTGCTTGCCAAAGAGAAGCATCTGTATAAATCCATCTGTTTTTGATGACAGCAGCTTTTTTGATAAACTACCCATGTGTAGGGAGGGACAGAAAGATGGAAGAAGCAAATGGGAGAAGACTTTTTCCCTTCTCCAGATTAATGTACGTGGAGTATTCATCTGACACCTCATCGGCACTCTCGGCTGGTACCCCAGCAGGCAGACACTCACTAAGCATGTATTCTGCCCACTATCTGGTTACTCAGGGAGAAGCGGCACCAAGCCAATTATCTGAAGTGCCCAACGTGTCTGGTTCAAGCAGCACAACTATATTTAGCCGAGCCAAGGAAAATGAGCTACTTTGGGCTAAGAATTCATCTCCTAACCAAGAGAGTAGTTTGCAATGCTTAATCTGTCTGTGACATTAAAGGAACCACAGACAACATTTTTACTAAAGGCTGTACCTGCCAAAACATAAATAACCTCATTTATATCTCATTGACATCCACTCAAGTAAAGGTCATAGACATGAATGAATTTCCTGCGTACTGGCAACAGTCTGCCATATTGTATGAGGAAGTACACAGCTTAGGAAGTCCTCCTGTACCTGTATCCTATCTTCTCATACTTGAAAACACACATCTCCCTGAATTTCATTATTTTTCCAGGTAGCCACAAGATACCAAAGATCAGTTTGGTTTTATAATTAAAAAGACCAAGTTTTCTTGCATAGGATGTTAACAACCCTTCTACAATGGCAGCAAAGACAACTACACAGCTGCTTTCACTTTTCTATAGTCTTAGCCAAGATAAACAGGATGTGTTTCATTTCCAAATTTCAAGGCTGATCAAAACTTCTTGGAGTTTCAAAGAACTTGGAATTCGCAACAAAGAAACAAGATCACACAAGGTTGTGGTGAAGAAACGCAATAGGTTATACATTACAGCACAGAGCGGAAGTATTTCAGTTTCACAGCGAGAGGATTTGGTCAGTTTCCCCATGAATAAAAAAGAGAGATGGGCGATATACAAAATTGCCCATGGTGAGCAATGTTAACCCTTCCACACCGTTCTCCAGGAAATCAAAGCTCTGGTTCTCTACTGAAAATGGCCTGTAATCATTTCCATACTTCTTAAAAATACTTTTCTATACTTTTCCCCTTTACTTTGTATCCCCTATTCTAGTCTCCCTAAAGACAGAAGAATCAAATATATGACCTTTCCCCACTATGTACTCTTAAGACTGTTTGTACTAAAAGTTGGCACATAACAATGTATCACAAGACTTTTAGCACTATAATTGTATGTGATGTGTGGGACAGAGACACCTGACCTGAGACAAGAACTGAATAATGAGCAAATGAAGATAAGAAGGGACCAACCTTTCCTGCTGTTATTATGTACCACTGAAGTAAAACAGCTTACCACTATTTTCCCAAGATTACAATATGTGCATCAATAGAGGTATGGTTAATAAACTTGATCAACAAGTAATAAAAAGTATCGACTGAAGTTAAGTGAAACTGAAATGAAAATTACAATAATCACAACCTTTATAGCACTTTAAAGCCTGCGTGTGTCTTAAACATCAGAAATAAAAAAGAAAATAGCACTTTAAAGTTTGCAACGTGCTTTAAACACAAGAAATAAAAAGAAAAAGAAAAAATACATTTTTATAGCAGGGTTAAAATCCAAAGATGTTAACCTGACATCTATGATGCTAGGGGAAAATAAAGCAACATCTTATACAATATATACTCCCAGCCCCAGCAAAATGAAGCTCCTTGAGAACAGAGACTTTCACAGTTTTGGGTTTTTTTCTTTATCCATAGCACAGTTCCTTTCACATAGTAGGCACTTACATACCATTAGATATTAAATCACTTCAGTATTTTTGATGTCTTTCCTTTATGCAAACATCTCCAATTTAAATATTGGCAGTCGGCAAACTAATGAGAAATTCTGAGCAGTAAATAGAATGTGGACACCCACAATTTTCTGTGACTCCTCATTTGTTTGCTCCCAATGTTTCTCAAGATCCCTCTGATCCTGTATGCTCAACATCAAACAGAAACTTCAGCAGAGAATAAATGTTTCCTTTGTCTGGATACTTTACCTCAGATACCATCATCCTTCCTGCGACTCTCTTGCTTAAACCAGCATGGTAAGTGTTATCACTGCCAAGTAAAACCAATTATTGTTACTATGAAAGGATGCAGGAGCAATACTATAGTTTTTAAGAAATCATTTTTTACTTAAAAAGTTGCTAGCTGAAAAGACTTAAAATTCTCAAATGGTACAGGCACAACTATACCTTAAGCTTTAATGCATTTTCTAGAAGAGAAAAAAAAAAGATGAATTTGACTTCTTACTACCTGGGACTGAAAACACAATTAGGTATAAACTCTACATCCACAAAAGAAGGATAGATCAGATTTACAAATGGCAGCCTCATTGAGCATGCACAAAAGGTCTTGAGAAGAGCAGTTCAGCCAACAAAAACTTACTTGGGTACAGTTAAAAACATAAAACACTTAAGAAATGAATCCATAGTCATTAGAGCTAAAAGGGACCTGAAACATTAAGAATGACTCATAGAAGCATAGATTTAAAGCTGAAAGGAAGCAGAGAAAATAGATTCTAATTCCCTCATTTTACAGATGAGGAAACTGAGGACACCATCATTGTTTTACATAAAAACTGGGGCATTGTGAAGTTAAGTGAATGGTCCAGATCCCCATGTCTAACTAACGCAAAAGTCAAGGTCAGACAAAGGCCTATTTAAGTTGTGAGGCGGTGTGGGGGAGCATTTAGTCAGGAATTCTGGATTTGAGTCATTTCAGACATTTAGTAACCATAGGCAAGTTTCTCAGCCTCTCAGACCCTAAATAAATAGAGACACTATCTATTTCATGGTGTTACTATGAGAACGGTGCCACCAAACCTTAAAGATCTATACGAATGTGACTGGTTTTCCTCATTTAACAAAATATGACTCCCAATGCGAAAGACTCTAGATAAGGCCCTGCGTAGATTTATGTATGTCTTATATATTGTTCATGACAGAGTTGGAGGCCCATCTTCCTGTGGCAGATGTTGCCATGGCCACACAAATCCCCATTCACCACATTTAATAGAAATTAAATACAAAAACCATTTTATAGCCTTTTTTGTTGCACAAGAGTGTAAAACCGGGAACCTAATAGAAAAGGGGCCTATTAGATAACAGCTCTAAATGCTAAGCGCAAATGCCATTTTTATAGCCTCTTTTTTACACAAGAGTGTAAAACCTGCAACCAGAAAGAGGGGCCCATGAGATAACTCTAAATGGGAAATGTGGCTTGATACACAGATTGTTTTTCAATGAGACCTTTTCTTTCTGCTCCATTTTATTGGCAGATTTTTGTCGTTGCCTGGTAAGCTAACTGGGAAGAGGAAGTCATGGGAAATATGCTAAAGGACATTTAACAAGGGAAGAAATATCAGGTAATTTAAAGTGCACATTTCCCTCACATTCCTGGACATACTGCTCATTTCTAGCAGGCAGTTATTAATCATTTAAGTTATTAATAATTTGATAATTTAATTCCTCCTGCCCAGGTTAAACATGATACACAAACCAAAGGACAGACAGCATATGAAAACCTGTAATCACGCATGTCACAGTTATGTATTTCTCTCCCCCCACACTCACTCTGACCCTGAAATTAACCATCTTGTTGCATAGGATCCATGTCCTTTCTTTCAGGCTTGAATGAAGCCTGCTTTTCACTCACCATGCTAGCCGTGAGGGAAGGAGCTGACTGACCAAGAGCCTGGCTTCGCATCCGGATGAGGTTGGAGGCCTCTGCAGCTGCCTGCCATGACTGCTCTGCGATGGTGTTTGGAAGTAGGTACCTCCCTGTTGGATGCAAACAAAGAAAGCACAGTTTGAATGGCAGCTAAGGATACCATCACTGGTTCTGTCCCCCTGCTTCCTAATGGCCTGGAAGTTTTCTCTTGCATTTGTCAAAATCAGTGATTGTTTTTATGGAGTTGGGAGTTTTTGGTGCTGAGAGAGCAACCAGTGAGGAAAATCCCTCCACCAATAATTCTAGAGTAATGTTCTTAAACTTTTTTTTTAGTATAATAGGCCCCGTTGATAGGCTGGTGAAGCTTACAGAGACCCAGTATTGTTTCCCACATTAATTACTGAAGGAAATGCTAAAATTGTTAAAAATAAATAAAATAAAGATTAATCTTTTTCATCACAGAAGCTCAAACACCCTAAAATCTATTCCTAGATCCCTTGCAGGTAACCAGATAAAGCACCCCTGTGAACTTCCTAAGGTTCTAAGAAACACATGGTATACGTCAGAGGCAGGTCTTTTACACAAGGTCTCCCAATTCTGAGGCTGGTCTTTTATCTCCTATGTCATGCTGCCATTAAGTTGGGAAATGCTGTCACCAAATAGAAAAGAAATTTTAATCTGAAGTTAAGAGAGTCAAACTTAGACTTAAACCCTGAATTCCCATGTAAACTGGAGCAAATCATATTTCTTGGACCCTTAGTTTCCCTATGAGAATGAAACCTCCCATTTTTACATCTCTGATCAGTGGTCCCTACCATGCTACCGAAACTGTTCTCTTACGGTTAGCAATGATTCACCCCAGCCTCCTTATCCAGGCTTCTTAAGAGATACTCCTCTTCAGATACTCTGCTTCAGTCAAAATGGTTGAATTCCTTTCTGTCCCTTATACATGACGATCCATCTCCTGTCTCCCTGCTTTTGCAAAGGCGTAAAAAACAATCCCCCTTTACCTAGACCTCCAAGGGTCTCACGCTTCTATCATACTCAAAAGCTCCCAAGCACCTCTCTTCCCTGCTAGTGCTTGCACCTCCCACCCCCAAATTACTCTGTATTGAATCTATTTGTACTTGTGCCCACGCTGTCCTCCCATCATGCTGCTGTACACCCTGTGACCTTAGACTGGGACTATTACAATCACCTTCTGGGTGTTCTCCTCATTTCAAGTCTCTTCTGCCTAGTCTAGTCAATCAGTCTGTCCTCCAGTTAGATGCCAAAAGGATCTTCCTAAACCACAAGTCTTACCATGACACCGCCCTACTCAATAAACACGAGTGGTTCTCCAATATCTTCAGATATTTTACATATATAAACACACACACACACATACACAGGTGTATGTGTATATATATACATATATTTGGATGTATACACACATATATGCCCATATCCGTATATGTGCATATACATATATACATTCGTATGTGTATATATACATATACATACGTACATACATACATATACATGTAACCTTCTGTTTGGTTTTAAAAGCCCTTCATAAAATGGCCCCTTCCTGCCTTTATACTCCAATGCCTTCCATATACTCAGTCTATTAACACTGGCCTCTTTGCTGTTCCTAGAACAAGACCACCTTCCCTTTTTCTATTCCAGGGGTGGTGAATCTGTGGCCTTGAGGCCACATGTGACCTCCTAGGTCCTTGGGTGCAACCTTTTGACTGAGTCCATGTTTTACAGAACAAACGCTTTTATTAAGGGGGGATATGCTCTGTGAAGTTTGGATTTAAAGGGCCATACTTGATGACCTTGAGGGCCACACATGGAAGTTTCCTCAACCTTGAGGCCTATTCCATGCATTTTCACCTGCTACTCCCCCTCCCTGGAGAACTCCTCCTCCTCCTCTTCTCTACCTCCTGACTTCCTTCAAGTCTCAGTTAAAGTCCTATGGATTGCCTTCATCAAACTGACATCTGGGAAAGACCTTAGCTTAAAAAGACCAAAGTCTCCCACTGCATCAAGAGCCATCTCCAGTTGTCCTGATCTATATTTTGCCACTGGAACCAGACTCTGGTGACTTTGCACAGCACTCCCTCACTTAAATCTGATTAACTTTCAAGTTATGACATCATCTTCCTGATGCCATGGCCCTCTTTGAGAATGGAGATCAAATGACCACTTGTGTATAGTCCAAGCTGCCCCACTGGAGACTTGACTGGACAGATCCAGTTGGGCAACTCAACTCCTCTCCTTCCTTCTCCTCTCTTTTCTTCCCTTTTCCTCCCCTCTCTTCTCTTCTCCTCTTTAGACTGTGAGATCCTTGAGAGTAGAGCCTGTTTTTCAAAATTTCTGTCACCCGAGCACGGGACCTGGCACCATAGTTAGCACTGAATAAATGTTTCCTGACTTGCTGTAAGCCTATTGAAGGCCGAAACTATAGTTTTGTTTTGGTTTGCCTTTGCCATGCAGTAGCATAGCCTAGTACAATATTAGGCACTGTGGCAAAAAGGAATTGCTTAATAAGTGTTTTTGGATACAAATACCTAATTCCAGAAACATCATACTCATAACAAATATTTATATGATTCTTCCAAGTAAACTCTATAACTGCATCCTTTTAAATCTCTTTTCCTAACTCATCTTCTTCAAGTATGCTTAATTCAATTTATTATTTTTTTAGGCAATCAGGATTAAATGACTTGCCAGGGTCATACAACTAGTAAACATCTTAGACCAAATTTGAACTCAGGTCCTCCTGACTCCAGGGTTAATGCTCTATCCACTGTACCACCCAGCTGCCCCTGTTCAATTCAGTTTAACAGAATTAACACTAATTAAGCAGTACTCTATCATGTTCCCAAGGTTATGTCTTTGTCCTCTCCTGTCCTATCATCTCAATGCAGATAGATCATCTCTTAGGCGTTTCAGGTTCTTATTTTCAATAGTTCATTTCCACTTCGGTATCCTCCTCTCATTTGGTGTGAGACTTGAAGAAGGTCTTGTGCTGTGACACTAAGGCAAGAAGGGTTACGGATCCAGCACAGAGGGCTTGAATGCCAGTGACAACTGGCAGCTCTGTTATTTGTACCCCTAGACTGGGTCACAAATCTAGAGTACTATGAAGAGACTTAAACATAGGGTTGCTCACACAGACTCACAGGCAGAAGAAAACCAACAACCAAAAAGCTTAATTATTAGTGTTAGGAAAAACATTTCTTCCTTTCCCCAAAACTAGGCAGCCTGGTAGAAATAATTCTCCTTGTGGAAACAGCCATGATCCTAGAGTCAAAAGATCGAAATCCCAGTTCTGGCATTTTCCTCCTTTGCTTTGTGATCACTCACTTAATATCTCTGCACCTCAATTTCTCCATCTGTAATTGCATGTAATAAAAATTGTATTCCCTCTCTCATAGATTTGTTGTGAGAAAGGCACTTTGTAAACTCAAAAAAAAAGGAATAAGGATAGAAGAAAGAGCAAAGAAACAACAAAAAAACCGAATCCGTCTTTAAAGAAGAGACACTCAGGACATGCCCAAAGGACAGAATGACACCAAAACATCCAGAAAAGGCAGTAAAATAACACAGTAGATGCAGCCCTGGACCAGGAATCAAATATGAATTCATATCTGCTCTCAGACACTTACTAGCTGGGTAAACCATAGGCATGTCTTTTAAACTCTATTTGCCTCAATTTCCTCAAGCATGGTCAAGTCACTTAACTTTGTTTGTCTCAGTTTCCTCATTTGTAAAATGAGCTGGAGAAGAAAATGGCAAACCACTCCAGTGATTTTGCCAAGAAAATCCCAAATGGAGTCACAAAGAGTCAGACATGACTGAAATGCCTGAACAGCAACACACCTTTGGAGTGTAAACTAAAGCCTTTGGATTATAATAAAAACTCCTCACCAGATTTGACTCTAATGTGCCTGCCCTCTATGTTGCAGCTGAGCTGGACCACTAGTCATTCTTCACTCTCATCCCGACCTCCCAAGGCCATGTGCAGAATACCCTCCCTTCACATTGCCACTGCAAGAGAAGAGATTCTTTTCTTCCTCCAAGTTCCAAACTCTGATGTCATCTCCTTCATAAAACTCTCCCTTAGCCCTTCTCTGCTCTCAACTAAAAGTGACCTTCCCCATCTTACATCTCTAAAAAAACAGTTTCAATCTTTCTTTTGCACTTAATTCATCCTTCCTCATGTCCTACTTATTTACGTATACATAATACCCTTCAATACATTTAACTGGAAGCTCCTTGCAGGCAGGAGCTGTTGCTGACACTTTGCCTTGAACATAAAATAAGCTCAATAAATGCATCCTGTAATTAACTGAGTGCAAAGCATCCTGAATTTCCATCAAACATTGCATGTACAATACAAGGTATCATATCAAATATATTAATACAGGAGTCTCTAGGCAGGGAAGTTACAATCTAAAATTAAGATGACTGAGACCCAACACAAGGCATGACACTCATTCAAAGGGAATAAAAGGACATTCAACTTGTCCATTCTAGTTCCCCTTCCTTTAACTCCCAGGAGACATGTAGCTGTCCAAGTGTGCCCAAAGGTGATAGAATTTACATAAATTGGCATAAATCATGACATCAATAGTCTGGGTTGAACAATTGAATATTGAATAACTTTTTCATCTAGAGCATGTGCTAATGCACATGTTCATATGCTCAAAAGAAAGCTAAGCATTGCTGTATTTCCCTGTTGATAACATCACCATCCTCCTCCCTGAGAACCAGACTTGAAACCTCTATATAAGACTACATCCTCTCCCTCATTCACCACATTCCATCAGTCACCAAGTCCAGTCAAGTCTACTTCTGCAGCATCTGACAAGTTATCCCTTCCTTACCACAAGTCAAGGTCAGGGCCATCACCTCTACTGAAATAGCCTCCTACCTGCTCTCTCTGCCTCTTAGTCTATCCTCTCTCCAATCAATCCTTCACACAAGTGACTGAGGAATCTTCCTAACACACAGCTCTGCTGACATCATTTCTTTGCTCAAAAATTTCCACTGGCTCCCTACTGCATGCCCAGTAAAGTCCCTAAATCCTATATCTGACATTAAAGTCTTTCATATCTAAGACTAAAATTCCTTTCCAGCCTCACCTTCATGCACTTCCTTCTCCCCTCTTGCTGAAAATCTCGCAATCCACCCTGACTCTTGTGTAGCATTTTATACAGACTTTTCTTTGACAGTTATTTTTAACTGCTACTACACTTCTGTGTAATCTTCCTCTATTGGGTCCTAAGTTCCTTGAGGAAAGAGATTATGCTTTGCTATGTTTCTTACATGTTTGATTGCTATGTTCTGCACCCCCATCCCCAAAACCATGCCTTGTATATAGTATGTATTTAATATCTATTGTTTCTAGTTGGATGAAACTATCCTTTACTATTTACCTAGCAAATGCCAAGGTACACTTTAAAAAAAAAAGTATAAGAAATTAGGCTCCTGCCCCCGTAAAGTTTATTTACCGAATTAATAAGCATGAATATTTAATTCAAACAATTGATAAGAACTCAGTGTTTCCCCAGAACCTTCCCCTCTTCCCAATTTTCCTATTATTGCACTGCCCATTCTCAAAACCTTAGCATTATCTTTGGCCCCTCACTCTCACTCATCCTACAAACCCACTCCATGGCCTAATCTTTAAGACATCTCTCATGTATGACCCTTCTGTCCTTTCATATATCTACAACCTCAATGCAGGTCCTCATCTACTCTCACTTAGATCACTGCAACCACCTTTAACCATCTCCCTGCCTCAAGTATTTCTCCACAACAATCCATTCTCCACTAAACTGCCAAGGTGATTTTTCTGAAGCCTAGGTCTGATCATGTCATCTACCTTATCAATAAGCTCCAGTGACTCCTTATGTTACCTCCAGGATCAAATACAAGATCCCTGTTTTTGACATTCAAAGCTCTTCATAATTTGGTTTCCTTCATCTCCTCCATGAATTTGACAATCCAAATTTGGTTGCTGCTCAGTTGTTTCAGCCATGTCTGACTCTTCCTAAGCCCATTTGGGGTTTTCTTGACAAAAATACTAGAATGGTTTCCCATTTCCTTCTTCAGTTCATTTTACAGATGAGGAAACTAAGGCAAACACGTCTAAGTGAGTTGCCCAGAGTTACACAGCTAGAAAGTGTCTGAGGTCAAATTTGAACTCACAAAGATAGACCTTCCTGACTCTAGGCCTAGCATTGCACTACCTAGCTGTCTTCCCTTTCCTGTTACCTTCATCCATTCTGTATTTATCTTGGATCTAATGAGTTATGTGCATACTGTCTTCTTCATTAGAGTTTGAGCCTATCTTTGCAACTCAGCACCCAGAACAGTGCCTGGCACCTAGTAAGTATTTAATAAATGATTACTGATTAACTTAAATATATAAACCTATGTGTATCTTCATAGAAGCCTTACTCTCATGTACTGGGGACTTGAGATCTATGCCTGTGCAGATAAAGTTCCAGGAAATTCTATGAAACAACAAAGGTTTCCAAACTACTTCTGTTGCCAGGAGGAGTCCACTCTCTTACCTAGCAAAACACAGAAAGACTCACGATCAGAAAGCTGGCCACAAAGTGACAAAGCTTTTGTCTGTGGTGAACAAGTATTTACCAGCTTTCATAGGTTACAAAATCCAGTAGAATGGACAGAGAAACTGCTTCTCAGGTACAAAATGACTGAAGAAAAGTACATAATATACTAATTTTTTTTTAGAAAAATAAAAGAAAAAAGATGAATTCTCCAAAACTACTATTAAGACGGTAAGCTTCCCAATTTCCATTAAAAATCTAAAAGAGATTATATGAAAAGGATTATTTGTGAGCACTCAGCAAGTAAATCCATTATTAATATGAGCCATACCAGACCCATTAAGAAGCAATCATATCATACTAGCCTCATTTCTTTTTGGGCAGGGTCAGTAATGAAAATGCTATGCATAAAGTCCCTCATGATATTTGCATAGGCAAACAAAAAATGTAAACAGAAGTATATAATTAGGATGCACTTAACTATCTCTTAAATTAAGTATAATTATTGCATTGCCATGCTCATTTTTTGTTGTCGAAAAGGACCACGATATCAGAGAAATGATGACATGACTTGCACTTGACTTTGTTATGAGTGAGGAAAGGCTGTGCAGGTCACCAAACTCACTTTCTCCCCCTGAGCCATCTGGATCCAGTGACCAGATATTCATCAGTATAACTGGAGGTGGCCCAGGATGCACTAGGAGGCCTTGGCCTTCTAGGCTAAGACCCTCAGTATAATTATATATATAGCATAACTATAATATAAATGTAACTAATTAGCTTTATGCATTCTGAACTGGTTGTCTTCTAGACCAAAACAAAACAAAAATGCCAACTGATGGAATGCCATGAAAATCCATCCTTTGTCCTTATTGTGTTCAATATTTTTATCATTAGCTACAAGACAGCATATAACTAATTTATTAAATTTATAAATGACACACAGCAGCACTGATGGAAGCATAGGAACAGATAACAGTGGAGAGTAGAATCAGGATCCAAGGAGATTTCTACAGAATGTAGGATCAGATCAAATATAAGACAATTAATTTATATGGATAAATGGATAAATATAACAGCCTATACTTGGGTTCAAAAAAAATCAATGGCAGAAGTGTACAATAGAAGATATTACCAGATAGTAGTGGAACGCAAACTCAGTATGAATTAACAATGTGATATAAGTTTTGAAAAACTATGAGATTTTAGACTTCATTATCAGAAGCAAAGTGTCCAAAATACAGTTTTAATAACCCCATGTCATCACAAAATTCTAGGTCTAGATGTGTGGAAGATGCTAAGAATATCAACAAATTAGAAAGCCTAATTCCAAAATAGCAGTGGCATCCCACCCATCCCATATTCCTTCCTGGAAATTCACGCAGTGGCATCACTGTCTGTTTTGCTGCTGGGCTCTAAGGACCATGAGATCTTTCTATCCGAATTGCAGCTGAAACCTTCCTTATATGTTATGGCCCCCCATTAGAGTGTAAACTCTCTGAGAGAAGTTGCTTTTTTTCTCTGTGCATTCCAAGGACTTAGCACAGTGCTTTTTTTTTTATTCATTTGTGACTACTGGTTAGAGATGTGGCTGGGACTGATACTTCATTCAAGGTTTAAATGAAAACCAGCAATGAGGACCCAATAACATGTCCCCTGCATTTCCATCTCCATGACTTTGCTCATATGGTTGGTCTATATACCTCTGCATCTGTTCAATTCCCACTTAGTCACCTCCTCCAGGAAGACTTCTTTGGTTTCCATTGGCTGGAATCATCCTTCCTTCCTCAGCTTCACATAGCAACTACTCTGTGGCACTTTGTGCCTTTCTGATGATCTTAAGCTCATTCTATTTGGGATTAGTTACTTTTGTAAGTATCTACGAGGGCAGGGATTTATCTAGAGATCAGTACAATGCCCTGCCAAGGACTGATTTACCAAGTAAATTCATTATTAATATGAGCCAGACTAAATCCATTAAGAATCAGTCATATCAGGTTTGCCTCATTTCCTTTTGGGCAAGGTCGATCATGAAAAATGCTAGGCATAAAGCCCCTCATAATATTTTTGTAGGCAAATGGAAAAATATAAGCATTTTTAAATGCCTTTAAAAATTTAATTCAATTTATTCAATTGTTTCACTGGCACCAGGTAGTGAAACTAACTAGCCTACCTGTGTTTAATATCATGATATCAACTGGGTCCTGATTAGTGTGAATAATGAATCCCCTGAAGGGGTAGCATTATTAGAATTCACATTGCATATTTCCATTGGACTAGACCAATTACCATATTTTAGATAATTATAACTTTGAATAGTAGCAGCTTGAATACATGGAACCACTTCAGGGGATTCATGTGCACAAATCCAGACCTAACTTCCTAAAACCCAGAACTAGAAAAAAAAATGAACTTCGTAATATGTTGAAGCCTACCTCACAAGCACTTTCTGCATTAAGAAGTCCTGACTTTTACTTTGAAATGCTTTTAAGAAATCTTACTTCTACTCAGAAACAGACTTCTAGTTTCATTGGCAAAATGGCTTATCTGCATGGTTCTGCCTTTGAGCCGCCCAATAAAATGCCAATGATAACCCAGAAGTGTAGGTTTATTGAAGCATAAAGTCTCACTTAAAATTCTACTACTTCCCTCTGTTGGAGTACTGGTTGTCAGCTCAGAAAAATCTGGCTTATGCAAGATATTAAACTTATGGTCCACTTATCAGCTTTTTAGCCAAAATACTTTTGAAATATAGATCAAGGAGGAATGAGGGAATAAGGGCATAAAGCGGGGTGGATTGGGAAATCAAGTCTATTGTACCACACTTCAGGATACTTGCTCCCTTCAGCTCCCAAAGCAGAAAGGTGAATACTGAGGTGAAAACTTGGGGAAAGTGGCCCGGGGCACTGTCATCAGAAAGGCCATTGTTGGTATGGGTAGGTCGGTTGGTTGGTTGGTTGTTGTCCTTTTCTCTCGAAGAGAACCAAAATGACATCACCATGATAAAGTGAAGTTTCAGTGTGTCTGACTGTGGCTGATCAGACCAATATGAGCTCAGAATGCTCTACCACAGGTTGGGCACAGATAGTCCCTGAGAATATGTGGGGTGGATATCCCAAATTTGTGCATCCTGTATTTACTTTGTGCTGTCTCAATTCTGCTTTGCTCATAGGGCACAGAACCCTAATGTGGGCATGCCATGCTGAGCAGTCCTGTGCCAGTGTCTCCCATGTCACACAGTCAAATCCAAAGTTCTTGAGAGAGACCTTGAGAGCGTCTTTTGTATCGTTTCTTCTGGCCACCATGTGATCACCTACCCCATGCGAATTCCCCATAAAATAGTCTTTTTGGCAAGAGTACATTTTACATTCAAACAACGTGGCCAGCCCATTGGAGATGTGCTCCCTGAAGCACAGTTTGAATACTTGGCACTTCAGCTCGAGCAAGGACTGGTACCTTATCCTGCCAGGTGATCCTCAGAACCTTCTTAAGACAGTTCAAATGGAAGTGATTCAGTTTCACGGCATGGCACTGGTAGACTGCCCATGTTTCACAGGCATACAACAATGAGGTCAGCACAATGGCTCTGCAGACCTTTAGTTCGGTAGTCAGTCTAATGTCTCTTCTCTCCCACACTCTTCTTCAGAGCCTCCCAAACACTGAGCTAGCTTTGGCAATGCATGTGTCAACATCATTGTCAATGTGTACGTGCCTGGAAAGTACGTTACCAAGGTAAGTGAACTTATTGACAGCATTCAGAACTTCTCCATTTGTTGTAACCAATGGTTCCATGCATGGATGGTGTGGTGGTGGCTGATGAAACACCTGTGTTTTCTTGGTGTTAATTATTAGGCCAAAGTTAGCACAGGCAGCACAGAACTGATCCATACTTTGTTGCATTTCAGCTTCAGAGGCTGCACTGAGTGTGCAATCATCTGCAAACAGAAAATCATGCACCAGCAGTCCCTCCACTTTGGTCTTGGCTTGTAGCCTTTTCAGATTGAAGAACTTACAGTAGCTGACCTTGATGCCGTGTTCATCCTCATTGAAAGTATAATGATAATAGGGACAGATATTTACTCAGACATTTACTAGCTGAGTGAGCCTGGGCAAGTCACTTAACTTTGTTTGCCTCAGTTTCCTCATCTGTAAATGGAGAATCATGATAGTGTTTACCTCCCAAAAATGGTTGGAAGGATAAAAAGAGAGATTTGTAATTTTGAAAACTTTAAAGGGCAAAATAAATGTTAACTATTATTACTGATCATCAAGTTTACATTAATTTTTAAAAATTTACTGAGTATATAAAATGTAAAGGGAGATGACCATTCTTTTTCCACCAATGTTACCAACTTAATTTTTTTAAAATTAGTTTTTTGAATCCAAGTATAGGCTGTTACATTTATCCATTTATCCATATAAAATTAGTTGTCTTATATTTGGTTCAGCTTTCTCTCAGCATCAGGTATGCCTCTGATTGATTACATTGTTGGAGAGCTGAAGGGATAGCCTTCTACCCTCCTTCCCTCTGCACAACCCATAGCTTGATAATAAATATTTCTACGGATATAAGAAATGTGGAAATGGAGTCTCTCCTCTTCCCTTTCCTGATTCAATGCCACAAAGTCAACCTGGGCAGCAGGCCATGTAGGTAAAACATACTGTCTGTTATGGAAATGATGGCTCCTAGGATGTGTCCTAAGCATATCCCTGCCCAAAAGGGCGAGTGACACCAAATGTCCCTGTGTTCTGACAGAGGTAGGGCCCTTTTGAAAGAATGTAAATATCTTGATGGCAACAACTCTCATTTCTGTCGGTATCCCAGGTGCCTGACATTTGAGGAAGGGGGGGTATTGTTGTTAACATAAGTCTGATTTCACTGATGCAGTAAAACTTAGCAAGAAAATACCATCGGGACAACTAGATGACACAGCGGATACAGCACCAGCCTTGGGATAAGGCAAACCTGAGTTCAGATCTGACTTCAGACACTTTTAGTTATACAACTCTGGGCAAGTCACTTAACCTGAATTACCTCCCAAAAAATAGACAGAAAGATAGAGAGAGAGAGAGAGAGAGAGAGAGAGAGAGAGAGAGAGAGAGAGAGAGAGAGAGAGAGAGAGAGAGAGAGAGAGAGAGAGAGAGAGAATATTATCTGTCAAAGTAGGAAGACACCTCCTCTGCAACTTCTGGTTTTAGGAGTGTTTCCTGGTGACTGACCCAGAGTCACATAGCCAGCAGGAGTCAGAGACTAAGTTCTTTCTGGCCCCAAGGCCAGCTCTTGAATCACAGTGAAAGACTGCCTTATGGACTGGAACTCAGTAAGTACTTAATACATTGACTAATCCATTAAATGCAAAGAGTATCCATAGAGTGCAACATACTATTAATGATAGGTTTAAATCATTAGCAGCAAATCATGCAATGCCTTGCACATAGCAGTCACTAAATAACCATTAGTTAAACTGAATAATCACAGTCTCTGTGAAGTTACTTATAACAAAATCCAACAAGTTAACCTTTAAAAATCCCAATGTATCAGCTTATTTTTTTCTTTTTTCCTTTGGATTTTGTGTCCAAAATTGAAGTTCCTTTGTTTAATGAGCTTTTTGTATGTTAAGTGGTTTATCAGTGGAAAGAGGCTGAAAAGTAGTAGAGAACTTCTGAAGTAGAAGGTGAGGGTAGATATGTTTCTGTTTTTAATATTTATGAGGAAGAAAGAGAGAGAGTGCGAGAGAAGGGGGAGGGGGAGGACAGGAAAAAAGGAGAGGGAGGAAGGGGATGGGGGAGAGGGTGAAAGAGAGAGAGCAGTAGAGACATAAAGAGATATATACATATACATCCAAAGTACGTAAATACACATAGATCTTACCTACTGTTCTGGTTGGGGCATTTCATAGGTAATAAAGTTCAGGATGGATATATGAAAATCATTAGAAAATTCTGTATTAAAATCACCTACTGAAATATTACAATTATTATTAATAGGCTCTGTTGATACCTCTTGTTTTTTACTAGATTTCTCCCTGCATTCTCTCCCCTGTCCTCTTTCAGAGAACCATCCTACATAGAAGAATTTTTTAAGAAAAAATGTCAGTAAGCTCACCTTACAACAACAAAAATCTGACATTTTATAAGCAGTGCTCCAGCCCTCTTCTCCCCCAATACGCACACCTCTCTAAATGAGATGGGAGAGGTGTTCCCTCCTGTGTTTCTGCTGGGGCAATGCTTGTTCATTGCAATTTTGGACCATTCACTTTCACTTGTTTTGTGGATACTCTTTTCATTTCCATTGTTACAGTCACACTATATTTCCCTGGCTCTGTTTACTTCATTTTGCATCAGTTCAATCACATTTTATTTAAAAATGGAAGGATACACTATTCTTCCACAATGTAAGCCAAATGGATGCCACAATGACTGCCAAGGATCAAAGGTTGTTCAATTTAAAGCAAGAAAACCCTAGACTTGAGAGCGAAGTAAGCCAAGTTTTAGGACCTGTTCTGCTAGTAGCTGACAAGTTCCATAAGCCAAGACTTTGCTTCTGCGTCTTCAAAAGGAGACCATTAGACAAGTGATTTAAATCTTCCTTCTGTTGACTCCACTCAGTTCTCATCTTATTCACTTATCATTCGTTTGCACACAATTTTAACAACTCCATTACTTATTATTTCCATCTTCTAACCCCCATTTGGGGTTTTCTTGGCAGAGATACCAGAGTGGTTTGCTGTTTCCTTCACTTGCTCATTTTCCAGATGAAGAAACCAAGGCAAAAAGGATTAAGTGACCTGCGTAGGGTCACAGAGCTAGTGTCTCAGGCTGGATTTGAACTCACAGTGAGTCTTCCAGACTCCAGGCCCCATGCTCTATGAATTGTATCGCCTAGTTGCACATTCCACCCTCTATATATTTTTCTTGATTCTCAATTGGGCAATGAATTCCCTGGGTATCCACATTGGTGCTCATCTTATCTCTCCCTCTGTTCTAGCAAAATATTTTAAAAAGCAAAAATTCTAAAGGGTGACTCAAGAATGACAGTCTGACTTGCATGAACTGATGCTGAGTAAAGTGAACAGAGCCAGGAGAACACTGTACACAGTAACAGCAACATTGTTCGATGATCAACTTTGATGGACTTAGCTCTTCTCAGCAATGCAATGAGCTAAGACACCTTCAAAAGACTCATGATGGCAAATGCCATCCCCATCCAGAGAAAGAGCTATGGTGTCTGAATGCAGATCAAAACAGACTATTTCTCTTTTTTGCTGTTGTGTTTGTTTTTTTCCCTTTTTCATGGTTTTTCCCTGTTTCGATTCTTCTTTCACAACATGACTCATGTGGAAATATGTTTAATATGATCATACATGTATAGCCTATATCAGATTGCATGCCATTTTAAGAAGGGGGAAAGACAAGGTGGGGAACTTAGAACTCTGAATCTTATAAAAAGCAAATGTTGAAAATTAAATACAACACCACCAGAACCAAAGCATAGAGTCCTAAAACTGAATGAGCCTCAGAAGTCATCCAAACACCTTCATTTTACAAAGAAATAAACTGAGGCCCAGAAAGGGGGAGTCACTTGACTAAAGTCCCCTATACAGCTTGTACATTTATTTCCCCCATTAGGTTGTAACACCTTGAGGGCAGGGACTAAAGTAGCCTTTCTTTGTATCTCCAGTGCTTAACATAGTGCTTGGCACATAGTAGGCTCTTAACAAATGTTTACTGACTTAATAAATGTTTATTATATGTATATTGTTCTCTTCCCACTATTGCCCTCTCCTTAGAACATAAGCACAAACTGAGGGCACAAACTTGTTCTATTTTTATCTCTGTGGCCTCAAGGCCCAGCACAAAGTAGGCATTTAGTAAATGCTTGTTAACTATACATTTTTCTGCTCCAGCCACCTCCTTTCTACCACTTGTGAATTCCTTTAACATTTATTATTTGGACCACACAATTTTAACATTTAATTTTATTTTATACTGTATTGCTCTCCAATATTCCTTATGTCTCCACACCAATATCTTTTAAGATCCTTGAGGGCAAGACTAGATTTCATTCAGTTCTAGCCACTCTTGGTGACTGCCATTGTTGTAGGTGTCAAGGATAGGTTCCAAATTTACCATCATGATTTTTGACTTTCACTGAACCCTGGAATGCACCCTATTTACTTTTCAAACCTAATAGAGACTAAAAATCTCAGTCCTCCCCAGTAATGGTAATAAATAATGACCTAGCATTTCAGGATATCACAAAAGCATTAATGTTCCAAAAAAGCTTTACGGTCTCTACACTGAACAAAATCCTGGGATCTTTATTCCTTCACAAGACTCAGTGTTTAAGAACAGAGATGCTGTAAGATTAAGGCCTGACACTATCACATAAAGGTCACTTTATTCATGCTCAGATCCCCATTAGTGTTAACAGAGATGGAGAGGGTAGGAGACAGGTTTTTCTGGCAAATATAAGAAGCCACAAACATCATGCTTTACTTAGTCATAATTACATCAAACTTTATATAAAATTGATTTCTGATGAGGATCAAAAGTCAAAAGAAAGTGCTGCTGTTTTAGTTATACATCATTGGCTGCCCATGACTTGAGAAAATTAGCATCCATCAACTGCATTTCTCAACTGCATGTGCTGGAAATTAAAGGACAACAGTGGGAGCTACTCATATTTCAGAGGTTAACTCTGCCACCAAAGTTATCCCTTCTTAATACTAAATTGAGTCCCTTACAACTGAATAAATGGTTTAATTTTTCTCTTCCAATTCAAATAACTTCTAGTAGATGAAATATGATAATGTGGATAGAAAACCAGATTTTCAATCAGAAAAATCTGGGTTCAAATCCTACATCTGACACACTCTGGCCATATTACTCTGGGAAGGTCATTCAACTTCTCCATGGCTGTCTCTGCAAGACTAAATTGTAGCACAGTTTGCAATCTGCGCTGGTAAATGAGGATTCTTCACTGGGAGTTCCCTGCATCAACGAAATTGGGAGTCCAGGCCAAAATAAAATCAAGTTAATAAAATTTCAATATATACTTCAGAACATATTTAAATATTTTCTAATTTAAGCAACTGGAATTTTGAAGCAACAACTACAGCTGCCAATTCCTGCTCAGATATGGTAGTGGATGGGTAACGTTTCATCCGAGGACAATCATTTATTTTGATGTACTGCTTTATAACCTTTCCCAAACACAGTGGCAATGGTGGTGTTTAGTCTATAAGACCATCTTGTTAAAATGGATTACAAAGTCTACCACTAGTCTTTCCCCAGAGCCTTCGTAATTTGTCACACAGTACTTTCTCTGGGATTTGCACCTGTTGTCCTTTGAAATCTGCTCCATGGAGAGACAATAAACAAGCCACAATAAACAAGAGTCCTCTACTAATGTAACAATTCTGATTATACTGATGCATTGTGGGAGTATCTCAAAATGCTCCCTGTGGAAGGTAAGTATGAAGCCAGCCACAATTTCAGCACCATCCCTATTGAAAGAGTCAATGCAACCTTGAAAGGCACCTATCAGGGCATAAAGAAAAGAGGGAACTTGGGCTAGATTTCAAGATTTAAAAAACATACCATTAAATATCCCCTAAGACCTACATAGATAAAGCATACATCCACACAATGCTGATCTCTCTTAAATTTACAAAAGAAATCAAAAGAAAGAGGTACAAAATGCAAGAAGGAAGCTAATAATTTAAAACCAAATGTGAGTATATGATATGACTAAGCCTATACCAGTGGTTTTCCTTTTATACTACTGAAAATTATTGATGACCCCAAAGAGCTTTTGTTTATGTGAGTTATAGCTATCAATATTTACCATATTAGACATGAAAACAGTATTATTACAAAAAAATAATTTTAATCTCACAGACTCTTCCTGAAAGGGTTGTGGGGATCTCCCAGGGGACCTTATGCCATACTTTGAAAATTGCAGGTTTCCACTAAGAAAATACCTTCACCAGACTAGCCTGCCCTTGCATATTGGAGCTGATGTCCCAAAGAGTCTAACACAGGGAGTAGCTGATATATCAGAAGTTCCTGCTTAATGTGCATTCCCTATAGATTTCACAGATAGAGACTAGTTAAGAGAGCAGTCAGCCCCTGACTGCATCAGGAGTGTAAGCCATGACTCAGCAAGCATACAAATGAAACAGTGCTCCATCCTCATTAGAACATGGCTTCTCATTCCTATTCATGCCCCATTGCTCACCCACAAACAGTTGCTCCCTCTTGCTGGTGACTGTTATACTCACAGGCAATTACAGTCCCCCCCTTATTCATCATTTAGCTGGGCTACCGTAGTACACAGACTTGGCTCCTTTCATCTCCCCTTCCCCACGGGTGAATGACTTTCAATTTCTTGCCCAGAATGCAAGGGAATGACTATAGTGGCAGAGAGTCAACAACACCACAAAATCACTACTCTTAATGACACAATTAATATAATTGGAGAAACTGAGAGACTTGAGGAAAGAGAGAAAAAGGAAGGAGAATCAGAGAGAAGAGGGGAGAGGGGAGAAAAGAGACTGAGAAGAAAGGAGAGAGAGAAAGGAGGGGAAAAGAAGAGGAAAGGAAAGGGAAGAGAGGAAAAAAGGAAAAGAAGAAAGAAGGAGAAAGAAAGAGAAAGAGGAAGGGAAGAGTAAGACCTGGCGTTCTCTGACCCCTCTACAAAACTAGAGACAGACCATGAACCTAAACCTGACTGCTAAGAGGCAAGTTATATTATTTGCCTTCCCAGTCACTAATTTCTGCTTTCTCTAATGTCTCAGTAGGGTCACTCTAGAACCCTCTACAATGTCTTACTCTGTCCAAATCACTCTCCTGCTCATATAACTTCAGAGGTTTCCCAGACTACAAACTCCTCAACCTTTCAACCCCTTTCACAATTTGGTTCTTCCAATGGACTTCTGCATTTTATGCTACTATCACGTCACAATTCTCACCCACCTTACTATTCACTGTTCCCTTTTCCCATGTTGACTCTAAGTGTATTTCATTTACCTCCTCAGAATCAACACCCTATAAATCTCCAATCAATCAATGTGCATCTATGAGAGCAGAACTCTGCTCTGTGGCAGGTAATCTTCTAGACAATGAAACAGTCCAAAGTGCTGGTTTAAGAATTAGAGGATGGGGTAGCTAGGTGACCCAGTGGATAGAGAATTGGCTCTAGTAGCTGAATGACCATGGGCAAGTCACTTAACCCCAATTTCCTAGAGCAAAGAAAAAAAAGAGTCTGAGGACTACTGTCTCTGCCATCTGCTATCTGTGTGACTTTAGCCAAGTCATTTCATTTTCCTGGCCCTCAGTTTCCTCTTATAACTCTCTCTAATCCTATGCACATATTCTCAGTACGAATGTGTTCTCAAGACTATATGTTCTAAAATACAAAGACAACAGTGAAATAGTCTGGCCTCCTGAGGACTTGACAATCTATCTCTCCAGCTTCTCTATACCTTTTAACATCCTTCCCTTCCTTTAAGGCCCCTCCGAGCTTTCACATTCTTCAGAAAGCCTCCCCTGACTCCTCAGCAAGAAATGATCTCCTCTTTCTCAAATCCCTCTTTTACAAACTTAGAACATTAAAACTTTCATCATGTTATGTCTGGCCTCTCCTCTCTCCTACTAAACTTTAATATGTTCTGGATAGGGAGAATTTTGTATTCCCAGCACCAACAGGGTGCCCTGGGTATGTAGAAGGTATTTAATAAACATTTACTGAATGTCAACCAGCATTTATTAACCATTAAGCATCCATTGTAAAAGGACAACTACCACCAGAGCAAACTTAGAAGTGCTAGAGATCTGGAGTCAAAGAACTCGTTTCAATCTTGTCACTGTCACTTTCTGCCTATTTGACTGCAGGGACAAGTCATTTAATATCTCTTGGGCCTCAGCTTCCTGATCCATAAATCAAGGGCCATACAGGACCTCTGAGGTCTCTTTCACCATTAAAGTTGTGATCCTAATCTTTAAGATTGCACAGGAGAGCATCCAAAAAAAGCAGATTTGCTGAGGCGTTGGGAAATAGCAGTGGTACCCAAACAAGGCTGGTGGGTATACACTGCTTCCAAATAGAGGCATTGTGTGTGGTGAATAAAGTGTTCAATTCAATTAGGAGAATCTGGGTTCAAATTCTGCCTCAGACACTTACTAGTGACTTGACCTTCTGCCTCAGTTTCCTCATCTGTAAGATGTGGGGTGTGGATCAGATGACCTGAAAAGTCCCTTCCAGCTTGAAATTTGTTATCCTATAATCTTCTGCCTCTAAGCCTTTTTATAGGCAGTCTGTATCCCTACCTCATTCTCCCCTAGAGATTACAAAATCCTTCAATTTCTCTATGGCTCCATTCAAGTGCCACCTCCTTCAATGAAACTCATCCAGATGCCCAACTGCTATCGACCTGGCCCCATAAATTATTCTACATGAATTGTATATTCAATTCAGATAAATTCAACACAGAATCCCAACAGACCATTAATCTGAAAGGAAAAGTCTGAAAAAAAAGTTTTCTACTCCCCATTAGAAGCTGAATTCTTTGAGAACAGGGATTGTCTCCATTTATCTATTCACCTATACCCCCCAAAGTTGGAGAACATATTTATGTACTTTGCACATAGTAAATGCTTATTAATTTTTTCCCACACATTCATTCACTGAAACAAAGTGATAAGCTATAGCCTCATAGTAAATACAGGCTTACTGAACCATGTACAATACCTCGTAGCAGATCAGATCCTACTGTGTCTCTTCCTCAACACCAACAGAGAACTTTCATTGTGAATATTGTCAATGGCTAAGAGAAGGCCAGCCCCTCAGAAGGGCATGGACGTACAGAAGACATTTAAATACGGTAAATGCTGAAGATGCTCCAAAGTCCCTTCCTAAAGAGATCTTCTCTTTTCATCTTTTTCTTCCCATATTTTTCAAGTTGCAATGACTATTTTCCTCAGGCAAGGTGACCACCTTCTACCAAATTCTAACACAGCACTGCTATTTGTCAGTCTTGAATCCACAGACTGCAAAGTCTCCTCTTAAAAAATGACAATAAAATAATACTCTCCCTTATCCCCCACCCAAAAAAAACAACAACCCACCTCAAAATTCAGCCTGGGTCAGGGTGACTGTCTTCACAGGGAGCTGTTCCTGGACCACCAGGGTGAGCTTGAGCTCCCCCTTAGGTGGTTGTTACCCAGATATAAAATCCTTATTAGAAATAAATAATGGTTTGCCCCTAAGCCTCAGCTGCATAGTCCAATGGCTAATGTGACAACTCAAAATTGATTTTTTAAAAAGTATTAAATACAGTCTGCTGAAGTCAGTGTGATAACAAGAAAATAGCAGTGTGCAGTGTTGCTTAGAATGTATGTCTGAGTGAGGTCAGGTTGCTCACTGGGTGGTGGTGTCTAAGTGATGCTGGAGCACAGGTCAAAGTTAACATCTGCAATTCTGCCTCCCTCTGATTCGTGTATTGAAATATAATTCAGTAGAATGAATTGCTAGACATGTCTAAACTCTCTGAGAAATGACAGATATTGATGAATGCTGCTAGCAAGATATATGGACGGAAACAGCAAATAAATAGAACGATTTTTTCTAGGAGGCAGTCGTGGATGTGTGGAGCAGCTGCTAAAATACTTGCAATTTCACTGATTTTTCTTCTTCCTCCTCCTCCTCATTCCATCTGCTTTTTCTACCCTCCTCAACTCTTCCGGGAAAACCTCTCCAAAGAAAGCTAACTAAAAACTACCTAGTAAGAAGGAGAGCAGTTTCTTTCTCTCCAACCTCTCTTTATTCCAATTCTTTTAAAATGCAACTGACAAAATGTGCTACCAAAATATTCCTTTCTATGAAATTCTACAGGAGTGAGGAACCTGTGGCCTCAAGGTCACATGTGGCCCTCTAGATCCTCAAGTGGGGCCCCAAGGACCACATGTGGCCTTGAGGATGCAGGTTCCCCACCTCTGCTTGAGTAACCAGGTCACCCTTCACTCTGTGGAGTCCACTGCCACCCCTCTTTTGATCTACAAAATGGTCCAAAGATTTTCACCAGCTGATCCCAATCTACCTAATGGCAGTCACTTCCCACTCTTCCACATTATGATCCGTTTTCAGAGATTTATTCTTTACTTTAATGCCTTGGAACACCAAGATGACATAGCTTTTCTCATTCATCTTTTAAAATTTCTTTCTCCTATATTTTCCGCATTGGAACAACACTTGATCCCCACCATACAAACAAGCCTTTTGGGTGACCATCTCTCCCAACCCAATCACAGAAGCTGCTTACCTGTCACCTGCTGCATCTTACATACATAGTTCCAGTTTTCTGTTCCTGTATCCATGGATACAAACACATAAAGTGCATTTTACCTATGAGCCAACTGTGTTCCATTTAGATGACAAGCCTCCTGCGGGATGGAAGCTACATGCCAAATCATCCCATGATCTGTTATTTGAACTGTTATTATAATTAGAGGGGCAATCTAATCATGCCCCAGCAAAAACTCTGATAATTTTTAACTTGATTGTTTTAAGACTCCAAAGAAGTGTTTCCATTACTCCAAGGACCAGAGTAGACTATATTCTGAAAGTACGTTATATAACAGCAATACATAAGAAAGTAACTCACACTTCTAATGTGGTGCCTTGCGTTTTGAAAGGATTTTGAATCAAGTCCATAGGAATAACCTTTTGCAGATTCAAAAATTTGTTGACATATCCAAATTACCTAGGAAATCCTACTTCTCTTCTACCACACTAAGCACTCTTGACATTTGCCCTAAATTTAAACAGTCAGGAAGAAGGCCAGGGACTTGTGTCATTACTTGTCGTTAGCACAAGGATCCAGAAAACAGAAAAACAAGAAAGCAGCCGCAGGGAGGTAAGATTTGAGCCTCACTCAGTAGCAGAGTTTAAACAGCAGAACCAAACAAAGATACGTGTGTTGTCCCTTGTTAGAACTTCACACACAACAGCATGTTTCCTTTCAGGGTCTCTCTTTTAGAGCCTTATATACACACAGGCTGCATCATAAAGACTTCCTTGGGCTTTCCTGGAGGCTTCCCTAAAAAGAGCTGGATGTCTTTGATGTGGGTCTTTTCACTCTCTCCAATCCTCCCTATCATCACCCCCAAGTTTGGAAACTCAATATATGTTTATTAAGTAGGTGCTGGGGATACAGAGACGAAAAGGAAACACTTCCTGTCTCCAAAGGCCTTATAATCTACTATGAGACACAAGCAAGACAGATTATTATGAAACAAGTTAGGAAGTGAAAACTTAAGAGAGAGGAACAGTTTCATTGGTACATTATCGGAGGCATGAAGTTATGAAGACCAAAAAATGTTTTCAGGGAGCTAAGATTCTATTGAACCGTAGAATGTACACATATATATGTGTGGCATTTAGCTACATTATATAATATGCATATGTTCATATAATGTGATTCTTATGTAGAGGCCACCTCTGTTGATTCACTCCACTCCTTGTTAGGGGCATTTGCTCCTATTAGAGAAGTAACTGGGGCAAAATATCAATGGAAGTGGAAGGTTTTATTTTGTGATTCTTTTTTTCCCTAAATCTCCTTTCCCCCCTTGTTCTTCGTGGGCTTCAGGGCCTTGATAAGCCTCCATACATGGGAACTATCTGAACTTTCTGGGGGTCAAAGCAAACACATGGGCCATCTCTTCTCAAACAATATCTCTCCTTCCAATCCATTCAGAGCTTCATATTTCCTAATCCTTTCATTTTGTTATACACTGGCCTCTTGCTTCCTGTGACTGGGGGGGGTTGGGTGGGCAGTTGGTTAATGTTAAGGGCCACTTCCCACACACATCTGAGAGCAGTATCTCATAATGGTAATAGTATTAGTATTAAGATAAGAAGGTATAGACTATAGGGCTGGTTCTATCAGTAAATATGACCCTGGGAAAGTCACTTAATTAACTATTTATAAGCCCACAGTTTCTTCATATGTAAAACAGAGATAATACCACTATTACACCCCCTACCTGACAAGGCTATTGTGAGAACAAAACTTTCTTTTTAAACCTTAAAACACTCTATGTGTGTGTATGCACACATATGTATGCATATATGTGTGTATGTATATGTAATGTCATTATTAGTGAGCAATAAATAAAACAGTATTAATATTCCTTGTAATTTTAAATTAATTGGAAAATTTTATTTCATTTTTTTTCTATTCTGTTTGGCTGAAATCATTCTATATCACCAGTTTCATAACTCTGCCTATTCAATGCATTCTCCTGCCACTGGTGTACAGATGATCCAGCTTTGAAAATGCAAGGTAACAATCTTAGTATTGTCCCTCTTTTTACAAAATATTCCCCTAACTGGGGAGATGATCAGGGATTCTTCACAGAAGTAACAGCAACACTGATAAATTGAAAAGGCAGAGCTGAGGAGGGAATGCCATGCAGGCATGAGGAAGGGCTGGCAGGAATGTGCTGCCACCTGAGCTGAGGAAACACCAGCAGTGGAGCTGGACTGGACCAGAAATGGTTGGAGAAAGATGGTGAAAGGCTAATGAATTTGCATTTTATTCCAGGGGAGGAGAAGAGAGGAGAGGACAGAGGAGAAGAGGGAAGGAGAGGAGAGGGGAGAAAGGGAGAGGGGGAAAGAAAGAAGTGGAAGAGGAAAAGTGGTTAAGAAAAAAGGGGAGAAAGAGATAGAGAGGAAGATAAGGCGTTCGAGAGGAGAAGAAGAAAAGGGAGAGAAAAGAAAGAAGATGGGAGAGAGATTAAACATTTAGATTCCTTTAAGTTTCTACACACTTCAGGTTTTTAAAGGGGTCAGATACAATATATATTCAAGTTATATATATATATATATATATATATATATATATATATATATATATATATATATATATATATATATTTTTTTTTTTTTTTTTCAAATTTCTCTTGGGAATCAGCCATCAAACCAGGAATACTTACAATTCTCCCTTCTCCCCCCTCTCAGGAGAAGTTAGTAGTATCCCCACCAGCCCCCGGCCCACACCCACACACAGGGTTGGAACCACAACCAGAACTCCACCACAGCATTTATACAGTGCTTTGAGGTTGACAAAATGTTTTCTATCAGTTATCTCATTTGATTTGTACAACACTAGGAGGGAGGGACTATTATCCTTTTTTTTTTTGCAAAAATGGAAACTGAAACTTTCCCAGCTAGTAAAGGATTCAAATTTAAGTCTTTCTATCTTCAAATCCCATGTTCTATCCACTGTGCCACCCAGGTGCCAATAAAAACTATAAGATATAGGACCTTAAGAGTGCCACACCAATGGCTGCTATGCTCTAAAACATCTGCCATCTCACTGACAAATCAGTGTTCCTTTCTATGAGGCATATCTCAATGCAGCTGTGGGTCCATGTACTATGCGACCACCTTCTTGTTAAGTCCACTCAATAGGCTGAGGCATTTAGTCATGTTCCCTGTATCTTGCTAGTAGCTACCAATGGAGAACAGGAGCTTGTCTGTGGGCATCCAGTTTTATATCATTTTGCAAATACTCTGACAAAACCCGAACAAGAACAAGGATGTTTTAAAAAGGATTATACACTATCATTCTCCTATTGCCAAAGTAGCCTCCTTTGTCTGTTAGCACATCACCTACAAGTTACAACATTTACTATCTAAACTTCTGGTCCATTATTTTGCCACTGACTGCCTCCGAGAAGTCAAATGTCAGGATGTGATTAAATTTCAGCTAATGCACAAGCATGTTACCTCATGCCTATGTTAGAGCGACACTTCCACTGAGAATAAGAACCCCTCACATTCCTTTAAGAAATCTCCTTCTGTGTGCCAAGGGTCTGCAATGTACTATGCAGAGGTATATGGCTATGTACTTATTTCAATCACTTGCAAACCCAATTCTCAAGAGAAAAAGACCGTGATATCACTTTTCTGCCCATTCTGTTAAAATCATTTATTCTCTGTAGGCTCTCCTTCACGAATGGTAATAGAGGTGTTGAATAGAGGGGACCGAGGGAGCCACAAAGGGCAAATTCAAACAGCCTTTTCACATGGCAAGAGCATGAAATCAGATCCAACAACCCGGCAACTGGAGATAGCAGGGCAGAGTGTATGCTCAATAAATATTTGTTGAATGGATGAATGATCGATCCTAACTCAAATAGGATTGCTCAGTTTCTGAAGGAAAGCACGTGCATGTGCAGGCACAGGCAGAAGCACACACACACAGCCCCTCATTCTCTATATATTGACTAACTGCAATGCTCTGCATTACTTCTATGCATACCAATATCTGCCTAAATGTATGTACCATAAATATCCTGTATGCATATGTATATATACATATATGTTCAGCTGTTCAGTCACATCCAACTTTTCATGACCCTGTATGGGGTTTTCTTGGCAAAGATATTTGAGTGGCTGCCATTTCCTTCTCTACATATACATGAAGATTTGTATAAACTCAGGTGCACCTTAGCTAACTTGTGACTTTACTCTAGCACCCTCATTCAGCCTCTGTGCCCATCCCAATATCGTCAGTAGTACAGAATGGACAGAGGATGAAGAGGATTATTTCTAGTAGCTTCCTGCTTAGACAGAAGGAGGCAGATTCCCAAAGGAGCTTAGAACATTTTTTACAGACTAGAAAACACCACTGAACAAGTCAGGAAGGAGTTAAAAACAAAGAAAAGACTTGTCCTCAGCTCTCATTTGAGGACACCATGCAATGATGTCAGATCCAGAGGCACTAATGTCAAAGAAAAGAGAAATCATCAGGCGAGGCAGACATGTGAAAATAAATTTACCCTTGACAATACGGGTTGATTAAGTACTTGAATGACAATGGAAAATGACAATGACAAATGCCAGCTACCACCACCAGGGCCCTGAATATCTCAGAATCGCTAAGTTTTATAAATCTTTAAACTTCATGGTGGGTGGCCTTTATAGTTCTTCACATACTTTTCATGTGGATCATATACATGAAATTAGTCCTGTTTTTAAGCTTATTACCCAATAAACACAAAGCCTTCTACTTATTTTATCTTCTGTCAGTCACCAAAAATGAATTTAAAACATGAGGAGGCATGCCTGGCTTGCTCAGTCAGCAGTGGACTTTAGGGAGTGCTATGAAAGTGACATTCCATCCTCAGAAAGTGAGTGGGGAGGGAAAGTACTTGAAAATAATAGGAGCGGGGAGAGGGCAAGTAAGGACCTTGGATAGAGGTCTGATCTATACAGGAGGACTGAGATCAAGGGCAGCACTAAGGCACCACCACCCATCTGTCAAGTCACTTCATTTCTAACTTTAAACTAAAATTGAGTTATTCTATGAAGGTTTCCCAATTAAGTACATCTGGCATCCAATGCTTTAGTGACTCCCAAATGACTACCACATCTCATGTGTTTCTGTAATTATCCTGGGCACTTAGAGATACATCCCTAATAAACTCAGTTACCCCTAATTATTCCCACTGCAGATTTTCGGTTCATGACTCAGATGGCACCAAGAGAAAGCCCACAAAATGTTGTGCCCAACTTTGCATACATGCAGAGGTAAGGAGAAACATAGGTAATACAGAGGATTGAGTGCTAGACTTGGAATCAGGAAGAACCAAATTTACGTTGTACACCAGATATTTACCACTAGATATTTACTAGCTGTGGAACCTTCCCAAAGCCTCTGGTTTCCTCCTTAGGGAGTTGGACTAAAGCATCTCTAAAATTCCTTCTAGATCTAAATCTATACAGTCTTATGACTAGATAAGACAGAACTCATTACTCTAAGAATTGAAACTAGGGGCATCTAGGTGCTACAGTGGAAAGAATACCAGGAGAATGTGAGTTCAAATCCACCCTCAGACACTTGACACTTTCTGTGTGGTCCTGGGCATGTCACTTAAACCCATTGCCTCGAAAAAAAGAAAAAAAAAAGAATTGGAACTAAAGCCCTAGCCCAGTTTATTCTAATTTTCTATGATCTGTGCTGACACAGTCTTCTACCACTTCCCAATGTCCTGACTGAAACCTGCATTTTCTACAGTATATATTATTATCCATTTTATCACATCTCCCTCTACGTATATGTAAAACTCTAAGAAGACAGGGAACCATGTTTTTCTCCTTACAACCTAGAATAGTATTCCATGAAGATTTTGTCATAAAGATGAAAAGTCCTAAGTTGCATGATTCCAAGACCATGAATAGACACAGAGGACATGTTATTGGGCAGGAAAGCATCTGCTCAAAAGAGTAGGCCCTTGATAGCTTCTGACTGCTGCCTCTTTTAGAGGTTTGTCTTCATGCACAGAAAAGTATGAAACAGAGCACTTTTCAGAGACATATGCAAGGCATCAGTTCAGCTGACTCCAAACAAAAGAAACCTATTCAGTTCCTGAGGGCTACTGATTATTTCCCCTTTGCCCTCTTTATAATTTAATTTTCTCATCCCACCCAATATCTTCCCACAGGGAAGCTGTGTAGTTTTCAGCAGGCTATTTTAAATTAAAATGCTGGACATTCCAATGAAAGTTCCTTGAGGGCAGAGACAGTTACTAGTTTGTAACTTTGTATCCCCAGAAAATAGTACAATAACAATACCTAGTATTTTTTTTCACTCTTGGTGATTCTGTTTAGGGTTTTCTTGACAGAGACACTGGAGACGTTTGCCACATCCTTCTCCAGCTCATTTGACAGTTGAGGAAACTGAGGCAACCAAGGTGAAGTCATTTGCCCAGGGTCACACAACCAGGAAGTGTCTGAGATTAAATTTGAGCTGAGGGAGATGAATCTTCCTGACACCAGGAGGTGTTCTATCCAGTGCACCACCAAGCTGCCTTCCTAGTAGGTCATCAACAAATGTTTGTTGACAGATTCAACTAAATTGATGGTAGAGGAAGGGGAAAAAGTGATAATGATGTAAGTTTAATGTCATTAAACCCTACGGGAATCAAATTCAAATTTTACCACAAAATTTTCATTTTTTAAAAGTTTCTTTAAAACGAACAACGTGTTCTTTATAGGAGAGAATTAGGTAAAGAGTAAAATACATTTACAAAGAAATGCCTACTCTGTGCCCCCTAGATAGTGAAGTGAATAGAGATCTGGCCCTGGGGTAAAGAAGACCTGAGATCAAATCTAGCCTCCAATACTTCCTAGCTGTGTGATACTGGAAACACCATTTCATTTCTGTCTATGTCAGTTTCCTCAATTGTAAAATGGGTTTAGTAATATTGATGGAGTGCTTGGGTGCCAGCGCTTGGACCCCAATTTCAAAGTCACATTTCTCCCTCACTCAAAACACTGTCCCTGGCAGTTTCTCCCCAGCTCTAGGACAGCATGCCCTAGCAAAACATTTCCCTCTCTTCCTGATACAGTAGTCAGCTGTACCTATAGAATTTATTAATTTGAACTGGCTTTGTACTGGCTCATAAAGATATTTACTACTCACCGGACTATCATACGTATCCTGGACTACTCATTATGTGCATCCTAGACTTAGACATATGTACACTCCCCACATTCATCTTGTAAAACAAGGACATGGATGGGGGCAGCCTTGGTATTTCTCAGTCAGCCTTGATCATTAGTTGACTTAGTGATGTTACACACCTAGAACCACCCCTCCAGGTGGTCCCCACTTTGGGCTGTTTCCCTAGGTAAAACGCTTGCACAGTAGTTACTAAAAGTGCATGTTCCTTTAAGAACTGACAACTCCTTAACACACCCTGAACCACCTAGTTAGCATATTTGGCACTTGTTTTAGTATAGAGTATCTATATAAACTTTAAATATACCCCTTTTAAATAGAAATTCCCCTAAGAACTCTTGCCGGCTGAAAAGAGTAACAATAAATCTTTGCCGTCTTGACTTCAAGAGTCCGTGAATCCGAGAATTCATTCCAGACACCCTCCACTGTACTCCACTCCTTGAGGGGTCCCTGAATCCTCCCCCCTTTCAAACCTCATCAACATCATCTGCCTCTGAGGATTGTTGTAAGAAGCAAATGATATAATGTGTAAAGTGTCTAGCAGACAGTAGGTGCACCACAAAGATTTCTTCCCTTTCTTCTCTAAATGAGAACTTAGGTCTGTAACAGAAAGAACCACATTAGAAGGCGAAAAGTAGAAAAAAATCCAGAAACTGAAAACTTTAGCTTCTATGTGATATTAATACCATGCATATTGCTTTGTTGGTTTGTATTTTTTAAACCACCACAAATGCAGTTTGTCCAGTTTGACAGGTATTTTTTGTTATTGTTCAGGGGTAGCTAGGTGGTGTAGTGGATAGAGCACTGGGCCTTGAGTAAGGAAGACTCCTCTTCCTGAGTTCAAATCCAGCCTCAGGTACGTACTAGCTGTGTGACCATGTTCAAGTCACTTAACCCTGTTTGCCTCAGTATCCTATGTAAAATGAGCTGAAGGATTACCTAGATATTTGAATCTGATTAGCTGCAAATACAGATTACCAAACATCCCCCAAAAAGAACTTTAAAATGGACATAGTCCCTGACTCTTCCATAAGAGGTCTTAGTCAAAAAGGATTTATTAAGCACCTGTTCCATGCTAGCCACCGTCCTGTAAGTGCTGATTTGTCACAACTCCCTTCCAATCGTCATATACAATTAAGAAATCCAATACAGTTATCCCTTCTACATCTTGAGGGTTAGGGAGTTGATGCCCCTGTGATTTAGAAAATCGACATAAAAGTTTTTGGCTCTCTCTTTGTACCAGAGAAGTCTGAACTATTATGATATTAAAGGAAAAAATGTGTTGATATTATGCAGCTGTACACATATATTTTATGCATTTCTGAGTTTCTAAGCTTTTCTGTGTTGTCTATAGCTTCCACAAAACTCCCAAAAGATTTCCATTTAATTTCTCATGCTGACCATCGATATACTGAAACCCCAATATGGAAAATCGTAATGTGGAAGGGATAACTATATATTGCAAAACAGATGTTCTTAGAGAGATATCTGAACAATCTGAGGCTTTAATTCTCTAAGGCCTCTAGAAACTTGGGTCCAAATTACTTTCCTTCTGCAGACAGTACTTTCAGAACCACAGGACAAACCAACATCCTTGGAAGTCACTCTCCAAGAAACATTTATGAAGTGTATCATGTGCCAGGCACCAGGCTAAACCCTGATAATATAAAAAAAAAAAAAAACCAGTCTCTATCCTCAAAGAACTTACAATCTAATTAAGAAAAGAGGCAACACATAAAGAACCACAGCATGTACCAACAAGGTATTCAGAGGATAAATTGGGGGTAATATCAAAGGGAAGGCATGAAGAGTAAGGAGGGCTGAGAAAGGCTTCATGAAAGCACGAATTTAGCTAACATTTGAAAGAAGTCTGGAGACAAAGAAGAGGCAGGGAGAGAATTCCAGCCAGTGAAAATGCCCAGCATCAGAGATGAAACCTTTTGAGAAGTCCATGTCTCTAGATCAATGCATACAGAGAGGGCAATAAAGAATGAGACTAGAAGAGTAGGAAGGGAGGCAAGCTGTGAAGGGCTATAAAAGTCAGAGGGTTTTATTTTATATTCGATCCTGGGAGGAACAAGGAATCATAAGGGGATTGACTAGGGGAGTGACATGGTCAGACCTGCACTTTAGCAGCTAAGTGTAGGATGGACTGGAGAAAGGAGAGACTTAAGGCAGGAGGACCAACCAGCTGGCTATTACAATAATCCAGATGGGAGGAGAGGAGAGCCTGTACCATAACAGTGGAAGGGTCAGAAGAAAGAAAGAGAAAACATAGGAGACTTTACAAAGGTAGACGTAACAGTCGATTAACACACATTACTCCATATAATTAGTTTTAAATCCTTCAGAATATTAAAATGGGATCCCGAAAGGGACAAAGAAATTTGCTGATAGAAAGTGAGACTTCCTCCCAAAGTAAGGAAGCTTTCAGAGCAAACTCTAGGCCCCCATGAGTTCTCAAACTCAAGCAGGGCATCAACTCAGCTGGCTCCAAACAAAAGAAACCTGTTCCTTCCTAGGATGCTTCATTTAGTTTCTATTTCGCTCTTCTTACCTTTTTTCTATCCTTACTTGGCATCTTCTTTTGAGAAAGCCATAGAGTTTTAATATTTGAAGAAAAGAGATGAGCTTCCAAGAGAATTCTCTGCCTGTCTGGTTCTGAAAAGGGTGGCCATTTGGAAGTTCCTAGTCATTAGGCAACCTCAATTCCTGGAAGGAGTGGTGAGGGAAGGGGAGGGAGAGTTAAAACAAGCAATAACTCATCTTGTGGGCCATCTGTATGGGAAATCAGACTCAAAGTTAAGTCTTCCTGACAGAAATTCATTGAGAAGTAGCATCTGTCCAAAAACTGTGGAAGATCTGGATGTCTCATTAGGAAGGTCTCCTAAGACCAAAGCTTACTTTCAAAAAGGAAAGAAAAAGAAAGAAAGAAAGAAAGAAAGAAGGAAGGAAGGAAGGAAGGAAGGAAGGAAGGAAGGAAGGAAGGAAGGAAGGAAGGAAGAAACAGAAAGAAAAGAAGAAAGGAAGGAAAGAAGGAAAAAGGACGAAAGAAAAGATACAATAGACAGATACATGTGTTCATTTTCTAACTATATGACCCAGATGATCAATAAAATATCCAAGATGGAAAATGATTTATAAGCATAGAAGCAAGAAATATTTCAAAAATCTTATTACCAAGGCAAAAATGCTAGTCCAATGAGTCTACCCGTTGCTTAGAGACTCAAATAAGCAGAAATACTCTTCAATTCCATACATTATTTCTGTTAAGCTATATATTTTTCTCGGTTCTAAATGGGCTTGATTCAGCGGAATCAAGTTAAACCAATTTCTTTCCTGTGTTATGGAGAAGGATTCACACTTTTCCCTTAGATGTATACTCTCAACCTAAATGTATCATAAGTTTGGGAGAGAAAATAGCAGACAATAGCAAGAACGGTCTTTATAACAGGCAAGGTTTACCACAAGGTGAGGCTGGTGCTGTCTTTTGTGGGTCTGCCTGTGTACAATGAGGTACACACCATAGCAAGAAAAGTGGAAACCAGGAATAAGAATGGAAAACCCAAATCTGATATTTTCTTAGGAAGGAAATCTTGGCATTTCTTTCAAAAAGCAGACAATAATCCATCTTCCACAATGCTATCAAAATAACATTCCTAAACTACTTGTCATTTTCTTTCTCAAATAGCTGCTTCAATGACTCCCTATTACCTCTGAGATAAAATAAAAACTTATTTAAAGCTCCAACCAAGCATAGTTGGCATTATTTCCCAACACTCTATATTCCAGACAAACTAGCCTGCTGGCTATTCTCCAAACTCATGATTCCATGCTTTAGCATAGACGACCCTCAAAAGACGACCCCATGCCTGAAATTGACCCCATCTTCACCTTTGCCTCTTAGCATCTTTTGCTTCATTCGGATGTTAGCTCAAGGACCACCCTCCTGATCCCTCTCATTATCCATTCTGTCTCCTACCTCAAATTACTTTGCATTTCCTTACCCGTGTACCAGCTTTTTCCCACCATGAAAGTATAATTTTGTAGGTTAGTGATTGAATCTTGTTTTAATCTTTGTATTAAATAGCTCAGTACCAAACACAGCACCTAGCCTGGAGAAGGCACTTAATAAATGTTTTGAATTGAATGTTTTCTATTCAGATCTACCATTAGCCTTAGAGGAATACAGGGGATACAGGGATAAATGAGATCCTAGTCTGCCCTTATTAACTATTCATGTGCATCTGAATTCATCTTTTAAACTCTTGTATTCAAGCCCCATCCTTGGCAAGCCTTTCTTTCTTAAACAGTAAGTGATATGTATAGTGCATCCTAGGTTTTCAGAGGCAATATTCACTCAATGCCAAAGCCACTTATAAATAGCCATATTTTAGTTAGATTTATCCACATCTAAATTCCTTTAAAGTTGCTCTTGGAGTTTAATGAGGCACTTGGATGAGAAACTATTCATGCACAACACAGTACATTGGCTAGATAAACAAGCCTAGCTTGTGGCACTCTGCTGTTCCTGTGCTCATAACATTCAAACATTTGTTTCGACCAATAAAGAAATTCCACCCAGACTCCTACCCTGTTGACTACGCAGAGCCTCACATTAGGAGTGCACTGAGCTAATTGTCTAACCTTGCCCTAGTTAAGATTGTTGTAATATTAAGTTCATCCATGAGACAAGATAGGTGGTTCAGAGGCTAGAATGTTGAGCCTGGAGTCAGGAAGATGAGTCTTCCTGAGTTCAAATCTGGCCTCAGACATTTACTAGTTGCATGACCCTGGGCAAGTCACTTAATACTGTTTGGTTCAGTTTCCTCATCTGTCAAATGAGCTGGAGAAGGAAATGACAAATCATTCCAGCATCTTTGCCAAGAAAATCCCAAATGGGGTCACAAAGAATCGGACACAATTGAAATGACTTAATGACAAATTCATTAACAAAGAGATAACACACAATGTTTGAAAGCATCCTTGAATGACCAATTTGTTAAAAAATATTTGAGGTATTTCTTTTTGCTGGCAAAGAAGTGAAAATTAATGGTGAGGGATTCTGTCAACTGGGGAAATATAATGCAGCCCTATCGTGCTGTGAGAAACAACAAAGACCTTTTCGGAAAACGTTGGAAGTGTTGTGTGAACTGATGCAGAGTTGAATGAGCAGAAACATTTATATAACAACATCAGCTACAAAGAAAAACATGACTCCCAAGAAGAGATATGAGAAAATACTCCCACACCACTACTTTGCAGAAGTGAGATTTCCATGTGTATGTGATACGGGGCATATATTTTCAGGGTTTTTTTTCCAATGTACTGATCTGTTTTGCAGATAATTTTTTTCTTCCTTTTTTTTTTCTTAAAAGATTTTACTTATTATATCAGATGGAACACTGGAAAAGGTGAGAGATACTGAGTGAAGTTCTGGTGACACTAAAAGATATTAAATATCTGATGATATTAAAAGATATTAATAGCTGGCGATATTAAAAGATATCAGTAAAAATCTTTGTAAACTCTGAAAGCCTTTAGAACTCTGATCAACACAATGATGAGCTGCAGTTCCAGAGGATCAACGAAGCAGACTCCCCATCTCTTGACAGAGAGCTGATAGACTCAGGGTATAGATGAAGACCTTTGGGGGAGGTGGATAATGCAGCAATATTTTTACTAACTAACATACTTGTTACAAGGTTTTTTGTTGTTTTAATTTTTCCCCAGTGTTGGGGGTTGGGGAGAAACAGGAAGGAGAAAGAGAAAAAAGACTTTTATTCATTGAAAAAAATTAAAATATAATAATGAAAAATAAAGGAGTGCTTCCATGTCACTAGAAAAATGAGGAGGAAAAGATTAGGTCCCAAAAGGACATGATAAAACTATTTTTAAGGGGAAGCTAGGTGGCTCAGTGAATAGAGCACTGGCCGTGGAGTCAGGGGAATTTGAGTTCAAATCTGGCCTCAGACATTTGACACTTTCTAGCTGGGTGACCTTGGGCAAATTACTTAACTCTGTCTTACCTTCCCCCTCAAAAAAAATTAATTAATTCAAAAAAATAAATACATAAAACTATTCTCAGTCAGAGACCACTGGCCTGTGAGGTGACTGGCCCTGAGACCTGATCAGTCCAAAGCTGCTTTCATTTCCAGAGATAGACAAATGAAGCCAGAGGGTCTACACAGGAATCCCAAGTAAAGACAGCTCATCGGTTGAGATGTGAGAGTAACCATTTTACACCCTCCAGCTTTCTAACATCAAATGGAAAGGACCTCAGGGGCTTTGGTACAACTTTTCAAATCCCCAGTAGAGGTTTTCAGTATTCCAAGACTAGTGTATTTGTAACTTTTGATATAAGAAATTTAAATAAAAGCTAAGAACTCCAAGTAAACAAAATCACTTTGGTCTCAAGGATTCTTAGAGAAGAGGGAAGTCCATTCTAACTCCACGCTTACGGAGTTCTACAAGCACAGTCCACTGGTTTTGCATTTTCTTTTCTCCCCAAAGTCATTTACTCAAAATTGGTTTCCCCCCGTATGTCATTATTACTTCCCATACTTCAGTAAAGAACAATACTTCAATTGCTTTTTGCACAGAATGTAACACTGCAACATTAGTCCAATATGAATTCTGATTTACATACTAATACTTTATTTCTTACTGTTTTTCTGATTAGATGTGTGTATATGCATGCACAGAACATGTATACATAAGTATATTATATATACAAATGACTATCCAACGTGTGCAGTGTATTCACAAATGCATATAGCGTACATGGATGCATGCTTTGCACAATGTACATATATGTATCTATCGATTGTGGGTTGCTTACTTGTTCTTTGTTCACAAGGAGGCATACAGTGCATCCAGCTATGGTCGATCAGACTGATATGAGCTTGGAAGGCTCTGCCACAGGGTGGGGATAAATAGCCCATATGACATTTGGAGTGGAGTCTATCAATTTATGAATCTCACATTGCTTTTGAGATACTGAAATTCTGCTTTGCTCATGGAAGACAGCCCCTTCTTTGATATGGGCACGCCATACTGTCCTGTGTCCTGTGTCAGTGTCTACCATTTCACACAATCAATTCCAAAGTTCTTCAGAGACATAGACATATATACCATGCATACATTTACATATGTAACACACTATAAATTCTGTGCACATAAACATATTTACTTATGTGTACATAATACACATGTACATATGTATATGTGAGAACATGTGTACTGCATGTGCATTGTGTGCATGAATATACATGTATACAGAGAACTGGATAGCATTGTATGTGTGCTATACTGTGCTGTACATGTATGGGTATTATTTAATACCTATAATACATTTGTGGTACTTATGTATAATACATATGTGTGTATTCCACTCTCCCTCTATTCCAAACACTCAAGCATTAAAAAGAAATGCTGCTTCTCTCTTTATAAAGAAAGGATCTATGAAGTCCATGAAGCAGACCCCAATCCCAGGGACTGTAAATGGTTTCTGGGCATTCATTTACACATCAAGGAGCCAGAAGTCGACATCCTGAGGTTCCATTTCTCACTCTGTAACTTCCTTGCTGTGAACTGTCAGGCATACTACAACATCTTCTGACTGCACTTTATGGGTCTGAAAAATGATTAGAATACTGCCTCATCTCCCTCACCAGGGTACTGGAATCTCAGTAAATGTTTACATAGTACTTTTAAGAGACCTTGGCATACTGGGGTGTATAAAAAGTAAATCACGTTCCTCCTCCTTGCCCCCTCCTCCCAAATAACCTCCACCACCGGATGATAAGGTACACAATAAACTGCAGCCCTTGGGGTCCTATTGTTTACGTGCCCCCAACCTCTGACCAGCACTGAAGAGAAATTGTCCAATTTTATTTTTAATAAAATATCTCTAGCTACTGAATCAAAATGGTAGTCAAGAAGAAACGATTTGTATAGATTGTTTCAAGGACAAAACCTTGTCAATGATAACTATCCCACTGGGTCAAGGTGGAAAGGAATGACAGACCTTTTCTCTCCCCAAAGCTAGGTTTTTGCTCAAGGATTCTACTATCCGTCATTCAATCAACAAGAATTGATTACGCAGTCACTCCTCCCTTCCCCCTCACCCACTTGTCTCTGCTGCTGGACTGCTTTGTCCTTAGAAGAGTGTCTAGTTTCAACAGCCATATTGTGGGATCATGGAATTAAATTATGTATTCTTAGATTAGGCACTCAGATGGCACCCAAATTAAGCCAATGCCATATTCTCAGGAGATCTCCTCCCACCACCACCTCTTATGACTGATTCCAAGTAGTGAGGCTGAAGTTTCAAGGTTCCCAGTAAACAGAAATCTCAAATACTAATCTAGGACATTTTCCAGTGAGAAAATGGGATAACTTATCAATTCACGAACAAATATTTATTAAGCATCTCTTTTGTGTTAGGCACTGTTCTAGTGCTGAGAGGAGATAGCAATGACTTAAAAAAGAATATTTAGAATAAATATTTAAAAATACAAATAGATATAAAACATTTAAATAAAAGGCAAAAATACAACATTTAAATAAAGAGGCTTTAGGAACACAAGGGATCAGGAAAAATCTTTAGCAGGAGGTAGAGCTTGTGAAGAAAAAGTCAACTTGTGAAGGAAGAGATAGATTTTCAGGTATGAGGAGGGAGTACACTACAAGCAGGCAGCTAGATGGTGCAGTGAATAGATCCCATGGAATCAGGAAGACTCATCTTCATGAGTTCAAATCTGGTCTCAGATACTTACTAAATGTGTGACCTTCGGCAAGTCATTTCACCCTGTTTGCCTCAGTTTCCTCATCTATAAAATGATCTAGAGAAGGAAATGGCAAACCATTCCAGTATCTTTGCCAAGAAAACCCAAAAATGGGGTCACAGAGAGTTGTATACAACTGAAATGACAGAACAACACCACCAACAACAGTATGGAGGACGGCCACTCAGTGCCATATGAGGGACAGAAAAGATGGAATGATGTAGGGAAGGAATGAAAAGAAAGGCAGTTTGGTTAAATTGTAGAGTGTGGGAGAAAGAATAAAATACAATGAGGCTGAACAATAAACTGACATAAGGACTTTAAAAGCTAAATAAAAGCATTTATAATATTTCATTTTAGGGTCAATAAATAGGGAGCCACTAGGAATTAAATGAGTAGGACAGACACATGGTCAGAGCTGAGTTTAAGGCAAATCACTTTGGTAACAGTGTGGAGAATGGATTGATGTGAAGAAAGATTTGAGTCAAGTAGACCAAGGAAGAGATTGGTGCAATAATGTAGGTAAGAGACCAGAACAAAAATGGTGGTTCTGAGGGCAGACAAAAGGGATCCAGGTACAAGAGATGTCTTAAGAGAAATAACAAGATTTGGCAATTGAGAACATTATGTGGAGTGAGAAAAAGTGAGGAGTCTGCAGTAATGCCAAGGTTTGGACCTGGCAGCCCAGAAGAATGATGACATCTTCAGTAGAAATAGAATAATATGAAAGAGGGTTGAGGGGCAGTAAATTTGGTTTTGGATATGGTGAGTTCAAGTTGTCTCCAGGACATCTAGTTCGAAATATCTGGTGGGAAAAATTGTATTAGAAATAGGAATTTCCAAGTCATCTAGACAAATGTTTCAAGCCCAAATAGGAAAGGATCTCTGCTGGCCATATACCGACCAGAAAATTGACAATTAACATTACACAGGGAGTACTGCATTCTTTACTTATTTTGTTAAACATTTACCAATTGAATTTTAATCTGGTTCAGGCAGTTTGGAACTAGCAGTAAAGGTGACTTCTCTGCTCTCAAGTATCATCTGGAGACTTGTCTTCATTTTCACAAAAATACTAGGAAATTGTTTATATATCAAGGGATTGGTGCTGGCCAAGAAGGCTTGGTTTTCTGGATTATGACTTGAGATACAGGTATGAGAAGTGATAGAATAAACCCCACAGAGATCAATACAAAATATCTGTCTGGAGACTTGCAAATCTAATCAAGAGGTCTGTAAATTGAATATGGAGCAAGAGGAAGAAAATATTCATATACATATATGTGTATGTATGTCCAGACAGAATGGAGTAACAGTTATAACACAGTAAGAAAACTAGCAGTAAAGAATTTGGTTCATTTGTAAGAAATCAAGAGCCAGAAAGACAAGCAATAATACTCACAGCATGAGAACACGATGATGATGATGATGACACACAAGAGTGCACAAAATGAACAGAACAAAAAGGATCATGGAAGTAAATGTGGCCTCAAAGTTATGACCAAGACTTGGTACTCAGTCAATAAGCATTCATTAAGGATTTGCTCTGTGCCAGCCACTGAGGTGAGCACTGGTAAGAAATAGAAAGGCCCCCCAAAAAATCTCTGATCTCAAAAAGTTCACAATCCAAACAGGGAGAAAACATGCAAACAACTACACATCCAAACAAGACATATACAAGATAAATTGGATGAAATCTCAGAGAAAATGCACTAAGACTACGGAGCCCTAGGAAAGACCATGTAGAAGATGGGACTTGAGGTGAAGCTTGAAGGAAGTTAGGAAGTTGGGATGAGGAAGGAGACAGGACCATGGATAAGGATATAGAGCCATAAAAGGGAGCAAGGGTTTAGAGAAAAGAGGAGCAGGCTTAGACCTATCCAGAAAACTCCTACGAAAAAAACAGAAAAACCAGACAGGCCATAAATATCCTAATTTTACATTTGAGGAAACTGAGGCACATAGAGATTAAATGACTTGTTAACTATCATAGTTAGTCAACAAATGTTAATTAAGTGCTTACTGTATGTGTGTGTGTTCATCCTTTGTTGCCAAAGAAGACCATGCCATTAGAGAAATAATGACATGACTTGTACTTGACTTTGTTTTGAGCGAGGGAGGGCAAGTGCTTACTATGTATCAGGAAAGAGAATGACAGTTCTTGCCTTGAAGGAGCTTATATTCTAATGTAAAGGGAAGGGAAAACATCTTTCTGTCTAGTGTTTTCTTATGGTGGAACAAAAATCCTTCCAGTTGGTCTTCTTGTAGTAGTAACTGTTACTCTAAATGGCTTAATAGATACATATGAGAGATCTCTCTCTCTCTCCCTCTCTCTCTCTCTCTCTCTCTCTCTCTCTCTCTCTCTCTCTCTCTCTCTCTCTCTCTCCCTCCCTCCCTCCCTCCCTCTCTCTCTCTCTCTCTCTCTCTCTCTCTCTCTTCCTATGTTCTACACAAAAAAGGGAGCTGAAAAGCAAGAGTAGGAAGTGAAAGGGTGGGCTGCAGGGGCAGAGGAAGAAGGCAGTTGAGGAATGAAGCTCAGGGAATGAAGAGTTGGCTGGTCTTCCCCAGAATGAGGGTCCCAAGAGGAACTCACGAATGGAAAAATAGGACCATGGAGGCACCGAAAGATGATGGATGAGGCATGGTGGTGACGATGAGAAAATTTAGTCTAAGGCAGAATTCCCATTTAGGCCTTCCAGAAGTTCCTTATTTTGTTTTAGTGTTTGTTTTTGTTTGGGCAAATCTCATCTGCCAGTCTACTTGGGAACCTGTTCATTTCCAATGAACCAATTTTCACAGCTAGACCTAAGCCAAGTAAGAAGCAAGCTGACTGAGTGGATAAAGTAGACTTGGAGTGAAGAATAACTGGGTTCAAATCCCAGTCTTGACCACTGAAATTAGCTATATGCCCCTAGTTGTTATGTACCTCAGATGGCTCCTTAGGAATTCCCTGAGTCACAGACTAGTTGAGATTCTAGCGATGGAAAGAGAAGTTTGGACCTAACAGACTACTTTGGACTCTTCAAAGGAAAAGCTATGGTAGTATTATACACAATCACATCCTGGCAAGCCACCACCCCAGTACTCACCAGTCAGTGCACCCCCAAGGCTCCCTCGCCTCAGCTGTTTTCCATCTTCACTCAGTTGTCTTTTAAATTTCAGTGATTTTCCAGGCACGGCAGACACATCAGGGTTGCTGCATTTTCGAAAAGGCATAGGCGGAGGGGACAGTATGTGATCGAGCTGCAAAGACAAAAAACAAGTGTCACTTTCCGAGGGATCACATTCCCTCCAAGCCCAGAAGGCAATACTAATGAGCTATTCGCTTCCCATTTCCTTTTCCTCTCTCCCCATCCCATTCTGTCTTCAACTTGATTGGTTAGTTCTGGGAATTGCAGAGATCCAAGGTGGTGTTTTTCATCTGTAAGACTCTCTGCCTAATAGCAAAATGAGCTTGTGGACAATTAACATACATCTTCAGTTATTCACAAGAGGGAAAGTTACTTGTAGATCGATCCTTGGATACGTGCAGGTATTTTCAAAGTGCCATCAACATACAGATTCATCTGTCACCACACAATACTTTAAAGGAAATCTGTTACAAGGAAAAAGAAAAAATACGATGTCTGGTTTTTGGCTTTGGGTTTTCAATAGACAAAAATCACTTGAAGAGAGGCCATATGAGAGAATAAAAGAAAATAATGGACTTGGAATGAGGGTAGATCTGGGTTTGGATCTTTTTGCTCACATTTATTAGTTCTGGAACTAGGCAAGTCACTTAACCTAAGCCTCCATTTCCTCAGCTATTAGAAATATTTATTTAAAAAAAAAAATCCCTCCTGTCACACCATTAACCATGTTGACTTTAATGATACCTGTAAGAAAAGACATCGATTCGAGAAGACCTGATTTCAAATCCTGCCTTAGAAGACCCTTAACTTTTTTCTCTCAGTTTCCTCATCTGCAAAACAAGAAGTTGAACTCGACCAAAAAGTCTCTAAGATCACTTCCAGCTCTAGATCTGTGATGCTGTAATTTTATGAATGAATGAAAACTGATAAGGAACAATCTTTAGTCAGTATGATAAAGGTACAAGTACGAAGTTTTAGAACCTGAACAAGTCATTTAATCTCTCAGCATTCTAGGGAGCTCACTAAGGCTGTAAGTTGCAAAATAGTTGATCTGCATTGGTGAAAGGGTAAAGAGGCAGCTAGATGGTGCAGTGGATAGAGTGCTGGGCCTGGGAGTTCAAATCTGGTCTCAGACACCTACTTGGCTCTGATCCTGGGCAAATCATTTAACCCTGTTTGCCTTAGTTTCCTCATCTGTAAAAAGAGCTGGAGAAGGAAATGGCAAACTATTCCAGTATCTTTGCCAAGAAAACCCCAAAATGGGGTTATGAAGAATTTGAAATTAATGAAATAACTGAACAATAAACTGGTTAATGGACTTTCTTCATTACAGAGTTCTGTACCCTGATGAAATCACAGGTATAGACAAAAATAATTTTTAAAATATCTGCCCAGTTTTCAGGAGAAAAATTTCCCAGCTTGAACAAAAGTATATTTTTCTTACATATTTAGGAGAAATATACTTTCAGATATGCAAATGCCCAAGCAGATATTAAAAAAGCATACACTGTACAAAAAAGGCACATTCATGTCCTCGAAATATACCCAAATTCTGATTCTACTGGTGTGGATGTGCTCACTTTAAATGAAAACATTTACTACATAAGACATAAAAGTTCATATTAGATCAAGGTATTAGGATTACAAAGATGGAATTTCTTTTTTCCAATTTGCCTTTCCTGTTACAAATAAATAAAGAGGGAAACTCTTGTCACCACAAGGTGGCAATGTGCCACTGACGTTCTTCAAAGTATTTTGGGACTGGGCATATTCCAGTCCACAAAGACTCAACGGCCCTGGAATTCAAACACTGAAGGTGGGAAACATCCACCCAGCTAAGGCCTAGCTCTCCTTACAGCATCATTCTATGTGACAGCTACACAAAATGCAAATGTTTATTGTATAAGGTTCACCAACTCTCACATTTATTTTTCACCTGAAGTTAAATTCCTTTGCTTGTAATATTATATTTAATTACCATGGAGAAGATTATTGTATTAGAGATTAGCAGCGTAGAAAAACAAAACAGGTCAAGGGAAGGTAATTCTTAAGACAGCAGGGATGTGGTTTTCCTTACATATCCTTTCTGGGTCATTTCTCTTCCCTACCATGCCAGGAAAGATATAAAATGGGGGAGACAGGAAAATGAGACAGGAAATTGTCAAAAAGAAATTGTGTTTTGCTATATGACTGCAGAACCAGGATTTTTAATCATACTCAACCCCTCTATAGGATAAGAGAAATGATTGTTTACATCCAAGAAAATGGAGAGGAGGCATATAGCTCTGGAGGAAAATATTTGAAAGAACAGAGCCAGGCCCTTGGAACCCATTCGAACCTAACCATCAGATCTCACTCCCACCAGGCCTCTCTCTAAAGAGGCCATTTTTCTAAATTTTCCCTGGCTTGTCAGTGGCTCTAACATTTTTCTTGTAATTAGTCACAGCATCTCTAAATGGTCCACTGCAGCCCTACCATTTATTTTTCATTTTCAGTACTGAATCGAACACTCATGATCTCTTTAAAAACATTTCATCACACCCAGGAGCTTATGTGAGACATCAAGCATGCCACTTTGGGCCCTCCACTTTAAATGATATCCATTTAATGTTTTCCAACTTTTTCCAAAGGCCCAAAGCCACCATAACACATGGGGGCAATGTACATAGCTCAGCACTGGAGCACAGAGGCTGGGCTGCCTTCAAAGTTATCATTCACAGGACCCTCAGAAGACCACTTCTAAGTACCTCTAGCTCACAATCTCCTACTGAAACTTTGAAAACTCCCAACAGGCTTTGGGGTGTCCGGACATTCTCCTGGATGGCAGAGACCGAGTCACAAATTTATTTCATATTTTCCATTTGCCTGACGTGTTAAATACCTCATAGCTTCTGAAAACATGTTTGTTGGAATGAATACTGCTCTTGAGAAACTCCCTCCTTTGTTCCCTCAGCCCTGGTTTAGTAAAAAGAGATCTGGAGTTAAGACCTGAACTCAGAACACTGTAACTCGCTTATCCACAGAGGCATGCACAATATAATTTGTTAGATTGCGCACCCAAGGCACTTTTTTTTTTCAAATGTGAACCTTTATGGAACAGTACTCAATCACATAGGTATTATTTTCTAGCACTTAGCACCATGCTTGGCACATAGCGTCCTTGGAAAACCCTTCTTGGCTTCCTGGCTTTTACCAGTCAAGCTAAAGGAACTAAAATTTAACTGTTTAAAAAATTACCTAAAGTTTATGTTATTTCTTAAAATAAGGCATAAAATGCCATTGGCAGGACTTTCGGGTGTGCCTTGGCAGACATGCTACACCAGGGATGGGGAACTTGTAGCCTCGAGACCACAGATTTCCCAGCCCTGTATCCTTGCACCTGCTTATCCATGCAACCTTGGCCAGTACTGGTCTTTACTCTCTCAGACGAGATTCTTACCTTCTTTTTTTGTATTCTGTATCCCTTTGGCATTCTGGTGAAGCCTATAGAGCTCTTCTCAGAATGTTTTTAAAATGCAGAAGGGAAATATATAGGGATGAAAAATAAAATCAATTATGTTGAAAGACAGTTATCAAATTTAAAAAAAAAGCAAACAAGTCCATGGACACCGAATTAAAAACCCATGGACTGGGTGGTCTCAAAAGTTCTTTTTGTGTTCTAAATCTATGACCCTATGCAACATTCCATATCTGGGTTTTCACTCCTTCCTCTATTGTAAAATAAATGGTCTTGGGAATATCTGCAAAGGGAATAACCTTTCCTGATGGCAGTTTAACTATCTGAAACATACTTTGCATTGTCCTAAAAAGGGAAGAATTTTTTAATATCCTTGAGGCAACTTTAAGGGGAAAAAATTCTAAAATTCTTAGATCTGCAGAATTTGTACTTAGTTCACAAATTCTGACCTGCCTTTCCTAAATATATCACCTCTGCCCATTCTCCTCAATTTTCTAAATAATGACAGCTTAAGAAAACACAAGAATTTGTCTGTTCTAAATACACTCAAGGTTGTCTCTACAACAAAGACCCATGAATCCTAACCAAAAAAGAGACCTTGCTCTATGCCTTTTTAAGTACACATCAGTTTCTTTCAGTCTTCCCTCATGGAGTCCACCAATCACAAACATTAACTGCCAACTATATCCTAAACTCCGAAGATTGCAAAGCTTCCATTATAATGAGGAAGACAATTTGTACCGGACACATTATTGCTTGGTAAGCAGCAAATGTTATCAGTGAACTTGAACATTCTTTAGTGTTCTTTAGTACCTTCAAATGGAGGTAGGGCCAGGATCTACTGAGTTTCACAACTAGGAAGAAGCATGATATAAGGAGGAAAAGATACCAGCCCTGAAATCAGAAGACCTGGGTTTGATTCCCAACTAGGTCAAGGGAAACAGTCACTTCACCATGGTGACCCTCAGTTTCCTCATCTGTAATATGGGAATAATGGGGCAGTTAGATGGCACCATAGTCCATAGAGCACTGGGCCTGGAGTCAGGAAGAACCTTCTTCCTATATTCCAATCTAGCCTCAGACACATACTAGCCGTGTGACCCTGGGCAAGTCACTTGACCCTGTTTGCCTCAGTTTCCTCATCTGTAAAATGAGCTAGAGAAGGAAATGGCAAACCATTCCAGTATCTCTGCCAAAAATACCCCAAATGGGATAATGAAGAATCAGACACAACTGAACAACAACATGGAGAATGATGTCTTGCTCTCTCATGGTGTTATTGAAAGGGTCAAGGATCTGTTGTCAAGTGCTTGGCGAGGCTTCACCTGCCATGTAAATATCTTCCTCTGGCACTAAAATGATAAACTAGGTAAAGAGGAAAACTGGATATTTCAAACAAGATAATCTTTAAGTAAACACATTTCTTTACTTTTAAATACTATGTGTTTTGAAGAATATTTCTATTTTATTTTCTAGATTTACATTCCAACAACTTTCAAATACAAAAATAAACAAAAACAAAACCTGCAGGCTCTCTCTGTCTTAAAATTCAGGAAAAAGTGCAGAGCGACAAGAATTGAAGTCTTGATGGTGTGGCATAGGACACCATCATTACCAGAGATGAGAAGAAAGTCCAAAGACCTGGGTTCAAATCCTGGTTCTACTACTTGGTGCCAGTGAAAGCCTGCAGTCACTTAACATTTGCAATACGATGATCCTGTTTCCATGTAATATCTGCTACTTAAAGGAGGGATTGCTTTTGGTTTTTATTTGTGTGTATTCATCCTTCGTTGCTTAAGAGGACCATGCCATCAGAGAAATAATGACCTGACTTGCACTTGACTTTGTTTTGAGTGAGGGAGGGCTGTGCGGGTCACCAGCCTCACTTCTCCTCCAGAGCCATCTGAATCCAATGACCAGATATTCATTAGAATGACTGGAGATGACCCAAGATGAGGCAGTTGGGGTTAAGTGACTTGCCCAAAGTCACACAGCTAGTAAATATCAAGTGTTTGAGGTGAGATTTGAACTCAGGTCTATCCATGGCACCACCTAGCTTTCCCCTAATAGTACAGTGCCTGGCATACAGTAAATGCTTTAGAAATGTTTGGTGTTCCAGATAAGTAGTAAATACTTAATAAATGTCTGATAGCGCATTGGAAAAAAAAAAAGGAAAAGAAGGAGGAAGGGAGAAGGGAAGAAGAGAAAAAAGGCAGGAAATTCTGGCATGTAGAACAGATCTATCTCCTCTCCCCACTTCTCTCACTTTCTCATTTTTTCCTCATAGCTACCCAGTAAAACTCTAGTGTTTTTCTTAATCAAAAATCATATACTTAAAATCAGAAAAATAGTGCATCACAAAAGGCAATAAATAGAAAGAATCTGGCTTTCCTGAACTCTTTCCTATCAATAGAATTGGCTTAGCAATGAGAAGGACAGGGATTCAAGAGATCCTGAGTTCTAGTCTGGGCACAGCCAGTTATGTGACTTTAGAGGATTCTGTTAACCATTTTATGCCTCAATTTCCTCATGTATAAAATGAGAGAATTAAGCTAAAAATAATCTCTAAGGTCTCTTCTTGAACTAAAATTCTGCAATTCTATGAAAAATGTTAATATTTTACATCTAAGTTTATTAATTTATACCCTGAGAACCCTAATAAATGAGAAATCAGAGATGCTTAATCTGTGCAAATTACCACTGAGGTTACCAATAAATCCAGCTGGAAGAAAATCTACTATTGTGTAAATCTACTGAACTCTAAGAACAAAGTGCCTCCATGAATTAAAGTCCTTCATTAACTCAGCTAAAGTCTAAAAATGGTAACACAGAGCAATAGAGCCTTACAGTTTAGTTAGAAGGCAAAGAATTAATGGTTGACAGCAAACTGGCAAATATGAAAAGAGACAGAAATAGTCGATGTTGGAGGGGCTGTGAGAAGACAGGCAGACTAATGGAATGCTAGCAAGCAGCCAGGTGGTACAGTGGGTAGAGAGCTGAGTCTGGAGTCAGGAAGATCAAAATTCAAATCTGGCCTTATACAGTTACTAGCTGTGTGACCCTAGGCAAGTCATCTAACCTCTGTCTCAGTGTTCTCATCTGTAAAATGGGGATATTAAGAGCACTTACCTCCCAGGGTTGTTGTGAGAATCAAATGAGATAAAAATTGTAAAGTGCTTAGTGCAATGCCTGGCACATAGCAAGTACTACATAAATATTAGGTGGTGGTGGTGATGGAGGAGGGGGGAGGAGAAAGAGGAGAAGGAGGGGGAGGAGAAAGCTAAACGGCACAGTGCATAGAGTGGCAGACCTGGAGCCTGGAGAACTCAACTGTGTGAGCTCAAATCCAGCCTTAGATACTAGCTGTATGACCCATTTTGCCTCAGTTTCTTCATCTGTCAAATAAACTGGAGAAGGAAATGGCAAAATACTCCAGTGTCTTTGCCAAGAAATTGCCAAAAGGGGTCATTAAGAGTCAGGTACAACTGATATGACTCAACAAAAACAATTTCTATAATTCAAATTAATATAGTCAAACTATGTAATATATTATACATCAGATTAATGTATTATCAAATCCTACCAAGAACACAGAGGCTCTAACCCCTCTGATGCTTACTTCTTTGGCCTTAGACAAATCATTTCCTCAGTTTTCTCATCTGTAAAATGAAAGGTTGAACTAGATAATATTTGGGGTCCCTCCCAGCTTTAGCTCTATAATCCTAAATCTTAAAAATCCACTCCATTTTTAATGGTTATCTTAAGGATGCAAGCCAATACATTGTCCCCCAAATACTAGTTACCATGTTTCCTACTTTGTGCACAGAAACATTGTTCCTATATAACAAAATGCACTCCTGGGACACTTTCATCTAATGATGTATTTTTGCAACCAGCAGTGATAGGTGGTGGAGGCTGCACAGTTCTGAGAACACTGAGGGACTGACTCCATGAGAGTGTAAATGAGGGAAAAGGGGCATTGAAGGCTTGCTCAAAAAAATCTCGGACCTTGTTATCCTCATTCATTCTGTCCCCTCCTCCCCAAAAAAGGCATGAGGAGGGTGTTAAAACACCTACATTTAAGCTTTACCATTGTTACAAAAATGTTATAAGAATAATCTATACAAGACCAGGCATGGTGATGAGGGTCTGTAAACCAGCTACTGGGAAGGCTAAGGCTGGAGGACTGCTTGAGCTGAGGAGTTCTGAGCTGCAGAGGGCTAAATTCTTCAGTTGCTAAACTAAATCCAATTGCAATATAGTATTCCCATAGAGCAGGAAGTTCATAAGGAGGGGCAACCCAACCCAGTTCAGAAATGGAGCAGGTTAGTAGTGAGGAGTAGATTCATGAGTGAAGGATGCACTTGAGTGACAAGGAGATTCCATCTCCAAAAAGGAAATAATAAATATTCCATACATATGCATTACAGGCCTTGTGGATTACAGTATTACTGAAAGAAGTATTTTATAAATAATTCCCTACAAGAGACATTTTTATGGTCTCACAATTGATGGTAAGGTACAGGGAAGGCAAGAGTACATTATGCGTATGGTTTGTTGACTAGAAAACAAGTCTTTAAATTCAATAAAGCAAACAGCTCCCTCCAAGGCTCCCAAACAAAGTGTCTACCATGAATATATCAAATTCATGCAAGATTCCTTGAAAGATATAGAACATTAAATGATCCTCTCATGATTAATATAAAGCAAAGCAGAAAACAGAAAAACTTACTGGCTAAAGTTATCTTCTACAGTCAGGAGGAATGTCCAGCACAGAGTCAGGACTGAAGAGGGATTTCACTATCTAGGGGTCCTTAAATTTTTCCATTTTTCCTCATGGACCCCTTGAACAGTCTGGAGGTACCTATAGATAACCCTTTCTCAGAAGAATGCTTTTAAATATATACAATAAAAAGTATAGGATTACAAAAGAAACCAGTTGTATTGAGAGACACAGACTACCAGTTAAAAATCTTTGATAGAGACTATGACATATAGTTGAATAGACAACCCACAAAGCAATTCTTCTGTATAAAATCTTAGGTAGATTGGATATGAAGCACAATCAGTACTCACAAGTGATCAAGGGATAGTAACCTAGATTAGCTTTGGGGAAATTTTGGGAAATTAGAGAGGATATTTTATGATCCCAAAGTTTTCCCTGAAGGAAAGGGTCATCTTTCACAAAGAACAAAGAACATTCTGCTAGTAATGCTGTATGGCTTCAAGTCATGAAAGGCCACAGTACCTGGTAAGAAACACAGGTGAAGATTTCCATAGTGCAATGGTCAGATAAATATATGAAGAGTATGTGATTGCCAAGTCACTTCTAGAATGAGGTAAGTGAATGACAGTCCATGGGCTCCATCAGCAAATCTGTAAATGTCAAGAGAACTAGAGGAGGGAAATAGCAAAGGAAGGGGATATAAGGAGCAAAACTGATTTTTGAGGAGGAATAGGAGAGGGAGAGAAGGAAGGATGGAGAGAGAGAGAGAAAGATAAGAAAATAAGATGTAGGAAATGCAGTTAGTAATCCTAACTGTGAATGGAATAGATTTACCCATAAAATGGAAGAGTAAACAGAATAGATTAGAAAGAAGAATTCAAAAATATATTGTTTACAAGAGACATACTTGAAAGAGAAAGACACATACTAAGTCAAAATACAGGGCTGGAGCAGATTCTTGTATGTTTCAGCTGAAGCAAAAAAGGCAAGGGTAGCAATCACAATCTCAGACAAGGCAAAAACAAAAATAGGTTTAATTTGAAGAGATAATCAGTGAAACTTGATTTTTCTAAGAAAAAGAGGGTACCAAATACAATGAAGTAATATCATAAAACATAACAGCAAGTGTCCCTTATAAAAGCTTCATTTCTTAAATATATAGGAAATAGAATCAAATTTATAAAAATAAAAAACATTCTCTAATTGATAAATGGCTAAAGGATAAAAACAGGTTGTTTTTATCAAAGATAAAAATTATAGATTAGACTGATGAAAATTAAAATAACTTTGAAGTACCATCCCATACCTATCAAAAATAACAAGTGCTAGAGGGAATAAGGGAAAATAGGCACACTAATAAATTATTGGTGGAGTTGTGAAATATTGCAACCATTCTAGACAACAACTTGGAAATATACCCCAGGGGCAATAAACCTGTGCATAACTTTTGATGCAGCAATACCACTACTAGGTCTGTACTTCAAAGAGAGTAAGGAAAAAAGGACTTGTTGTTACAAAAATACTTATAGCAGATGCTTTTATCTTGTAAAAGAATTGGAAATTGAGAGGATATTCATCAATTAGGAAATGACTGAACACACTGAAGTATAAGATTGCGATGGAGTACTACTATGATGTAATAAAAGAGGAAGAAAATGGTTTCATAAAAAACATGGCAAGATTTATATGAACTGATGCAAAGTGAAGTGAGAAGAACTAGGCCCTAGTTACTAGGAGATCATGCATATTAACAGCAAAGTTATAATGATGATCAACTGTGAAAGACTTGGCTACTCCGATCAATGCCATAATCCAAGATAATTCCAAAGCATTAATAATAAAAAATGCACTTGAGAAACTCTGAGTGCAATAATTTTATCTCTTTATTTTTGTGTATGATATAGTTAATATAGAAATATATTTTGAATGATTTACATGTATAATTGATCTCAGCTTGTTTCCTTTCTTACTGGGTGTGGGAAGGAGGGAGAAAATCTAGAACTCAATTTGAAAAGAAAATAATGTAAAAAATAAATAAAGTTTGGTTTTTTTACAGAGAGAACTGGGTGGGTGGAGACAAGATGGCAGAGTAAAAGCAGGGACTTTCTATAGCTCTCCCCCCAAACCCAGTCAAATACCTAAAAAAATTACTCTAAACAAATTCTAGAGCAGCAGAACCCATAGAATGATGGAATGAAGCAAATCCCTACTCCAAGACAGCCTGGAAAGATGATGAGAAGTATCCATTTTGTCTGGCTGGGCATAGAATGTAGTCCATAATGGGCTGCAACAGCACAGACCAGACATGAGTAAGCCTCAGGGGGACTGAATCTCTGGCACTTGTGGCAACTTCTGGACTTTACAACCTCAAAACACTAAGCACAAACTGGAAGATCAGTGAAAAAAACCTGTTGTACCTGTGTGAGAGAATAGAATGGTCCCACCCCAGTCCCAGGGTGGTGGAGAGGGGGAGGAGCCTACAGCACCTGCAGCAGGGGCAGAGGCAGTGGCTGTTTCTGGAGCTCTAGGCCCACAGTTTATAGGGGGAACAAGTGGCTGACAGTCCATCTCCCTCCCCTTCCCCCCCCCCCACACACCTTCACTGGAAGCAGAGAACTACCTTTACAAAGAGATCAAAAGTCAAATAAATGACTGGGGAAATGAGCAAAAACCAGAAAAAGAATCTGACTATAGAATCCTACTTTTGTGACAAGGAAGACCAAAATATACAAATAGAAGAAGACAACAAAGTCAAAGCTTTTCCATCCAAAGCCTCCAAGAAAAAATATGAATTTGTCTAAGGCATGAAAGAGCTCAAAAAGGATTTTGAAAATCAAATAAGAGAAGTAGAGGAAAAATTGGGAAGAGAAATGAGAATGATGCAATAAAACTCATGAAACTCATGAAAACTGACTCAACTGCTTGCTAAAGGGAACCCAAACAAATGCTGAAGAAAATAATACTTTAAAAAATAAACTAACCCAAATGGCAAAATGGATCCAAAAAGCCAGTAAGAAGAATGCCTTAAAAAATAGAATTGGCCAGACAGAAAAAGAGGTCCAAAAGCTCACTGAAGAAAGTAATTCCTTAAAGATTAGAATGGAGCAGATGGAAGCTAATGACTTTATGAAAAATCAAGAAATCATAGAACAAAACCAAGGGAATGAAAAAATTGCAAACAATGTGAAATATCTCATTGAAAAACAACTGACCTGGAAAATAGATCCAGGGGAGACAATTTAAAAATTACTAGATTACCTGAAAGCCACGATTAAACAAAAAAAGCCTAGACATCATCTTTCAAGAAGCTATCAAGGAAAACTGCCCTGATATTTTAGAAAAAGAGGGTAAAATAGATATTGAAAGAATCCATTGATCACCTCATGAAAGAGACCCGAAAAGAAAAACCCCTAGGAATACTGTAGTCAAATCTCAAAGCTCCCAAGTCAAGGAGAAAATAACACAAGCAGCCAGAAAGAAACAATTAAAGTATTGTGGAAACACAATCAGGATAACACAAGATCTAGCAGCTTCCACATTAAGGGACCAAAGGACTTGGAATATGACATTCTAGATGTCAAAGAAGCTAGGATTAAAATCAAGAATCATCCACTCTGCAAAACTGAATATAATACTTCAGGGGAAAAAATGGTTATTCAATGAAATAGAGGACTTTCAAGAATTCTTGATGAAGAGACAAGAACTGAATAGAAAATCTAATTTTCAAACACAAGAATCAAGAGAAGCATGAAAAGGTAAACAGGAAAGAGAAATTATAAGGGACTTACTAAATTTGAACTATTTACATTCCTACATGGAAAGATCACATTTGTAATTCTTGAGACTTTTCTTGGGGTAGTTGGAGGGATTATATACCCACAGACAGAAGGCACAGGATAAGTTGAATATGAAAGGAAGATATCTAAAAACATAAAATTAAAGGTTGAGAGAGGAATATATTGGGAGAAGGAGAAAGGGAAAAATAGAATGGGGTAAATTATCTCTCACATAAAAGAGGTAAGAAAAATCTTTTTCAATGGAGGGGAAAAGTGGGGGAAGTGAGAGGGAAAGAGTTGACCTTACTCTCATATTTTGCTTAAAGAGGGAATAACATATACATTAATTTGGTATGAAAATCTGTCTTTACACTATAGGAAAGAAGGGGGAAGAAGATAAAGAGGGACTGAGGGGTGGAGGCGATGATAGGGAAGGCAAATGGGAGGAGGGGGTAATTAGAAGAAAACACTTTTGAGGAAGTCCAAGCTCAAAAGAGAGAATATCATAAATGGGGAGCAGGATAGGATGGAGGGAAATATAGTTAGTCTTTCACAACATGACTCTTATAGAAATGTTTTGCATAATTTCACATGCATAAACTATATTGAATTGCCTGTCTTCTAAGTGGGGATTGGTGGGGAGGAAGGAAGGGAAAGAAGTTGGAACTCAAAGTTTTAAAAACATATGTTTAAAATTGTTTTTACATACAACTGGGAAAAATGACATACAGGCAATAAGGGTATAGAAATTTATCTTTCCCTACAAGAAAATAGAGGCGATGGGGATAAGATAATGGAGGGATGTGATAGGAGGGAGAGCAGATTGGGGGAAGGGGTAATCAGAATGCATGCTGTTTTGAGGTTGGGGGAAGGGAGAGATGGGGAGAAAATTTGGAACTCAAAATCTTGTGGAAGTGAATGTTGAAAACTAAAAATAAATATTTTTTTTAAAAAAAAGAAAAACTAGAAGATGCCAACATGTTGAATGCTTCCCCCTGCCCCTACTGCATAATTTGTAGGAAGGCATAAATAGGAGTCACCCAGGATAAGACAGTATGGATAAGTCACAATTTGTGTCAATAGAAAGAATATGCACTTCAAAGGATTCATTAAAAAACCAAAGTATCTAAATCAAGTATTCCTGTACCTTTCAGAGGGAGGGCAGAATAAAAGCCTACTCTGATAAATAACCACACATATTCTGGAAACTGTTGGGTAAGCCTGAGAACTCAGCAAAGTTAAATACAGCCTTAAGGTAACTCCCCAACAACAGGATGAGTCAAGTCATTCTATTGGCATTCTATTGGATCGAGTTAATCAACAACAAAGAGAAACAGCATCGTGTCATGCGCTGACTTGTGTTTGATCTATTTTCTCCAGTCCTGCTCATGCTCATAAGAAGGCAGATAGAAGAATATGCTTACAGTCCTCCAAGAAAGGCTTCTAGGTCAATACGCTTGGCAATCATCAAAGATGTTTGAAAGAGTCATTTAATGGTTTCTATAGATTAACTGTACTCACACTTGTTGTCTCTCTCTTATACAAATTTTGGTTTTGTTTCTTCCCCTCCATTTTACAAGCGATGCTTGGTCATATGTGGCAACCAGAGCCTCCTTAATGGGAGGTAGAAAAGGCAGTGACCAATGTGATGAACTGAAAAAATAGGGAAAAACACAAGCAATCCTGCCAAAGGAATTTAAATTCTTCACTGAGCTGAGTTTCTGCTATATCTTCCCTACCTCACTTTCTCCACCTTACTTTTCAGACCAAGACCACCACTTCTAAACCATATCTTGGAGAGAAGCACCTTCCCCTTTATGTGTTGTCTCCCTCTCCCTCCCCATTATAAGTACAAACTCTTCAAGGGCAGACACTATCTTCCTTGCTTGTGTTTGTGTAACCAGCACTATATACTGCCAGGCATACAGAAAGCACTTAATAAGTGCCTTGCCTATTTACTTTTCTGTGTATGCATTATTTCCCTCTAATAAACATAATGTTCTTGAGGCAGGGACTCCCTCTTCTGTTCTTTCTTATTTATTTACTTGATAATTAATTCATTTATATTATCAATAGCTATCAAAGGACCTGGTACACAGTAGGGACTTAATAAATGCTTGTTGAAATGGATTCCACCTCTACTGTAAAATGAGATGTCTGGGTTAGATGAATTCTGAGGTCCTTTCCAATCCTAGGTCTATGATCTTAGGATACTATGAATGAATGGAAAAATAAGACTCCTGCTAAGATAAAAATCATTATTTGGGGCGGGCAGGTAAGGTGTCAAGTTGTTATCATCCAATAACATCTCAGTTTGAACACATTTTTCAGATTTCAGTCTTCTAACAGAGTCCCAGAGGGATAGGACACTAGGCAACTCAATTTGAAGGATGAGAGAAGAGTTGAGAAAGGTCAGTACTTACCTAAAGGGCAACTCTATTTGAGTCATCACAACATCCATCTCTCTGTTCTAGGAATTTTCTCTAACTTTCCCCCTCTCTCTGCCTCAAATGCTCTCCTTCTTCCACTGTACCTTCCTTTAAGTTCCAACTAAAGTTCCATCTTTTATTGGAAGCATTCTCCAACCCCTCTTAATTTTAATGCCTTCTCTTGGTTAATTTTTTTCCTTTTCACCCTGTATATAGCTTACCTTCTTATATGTTTGTTTCCCTCATTGGTTTGCAAGTTTCTGGAGGGCAGGGACCATCTTTGGCCTCTTTTTTGGATCCCCAGTGCTTACACATAACGGGGACTTAATAAACGTTGGCAGATTGATTGATGGAAGTGGTAAGCCAAGAACAATTAGGGATGTGCGGAGAGAACTAGTAAGTGGAGAGGCAGGGCAAAACACTGCAGTTTTTTATTCAAGTTGGCGCTGATGCTGACAAGGTAATCAATAATACAGTACTAGGCAAAAGTCAGTCTATCAGTATAGACTATTGAGGAAAAAAATTTGAAGCCAGAATCATGATAAAGGAGGAAGGTCCTAGGAAAGATGAATGGATTTGGAGTCAGAGGTCCTGGATTCAAGTCCAGATTTTGCTACTTATCCATGTAATCTTGGAAACCCTGGGCAATGACTTAACCCTGTTTGCCTCAGTGTCCTCATCTGTAAAATGAGCTTGAGAAGGAAATGGCAAACCATTCCAATACAATCCCATCTGGGGTCATGAAAAGTCGGATACAAATTAATAACAACACAATCATGGAGAGGGAAGCTAGGTGGAGCAGCAGGTAGAGCGAAAGACCTGAAGGCAAGACAACACAGCTTAATGGGTTCAAATCTGACCTCAGACACTAGTCATGGGACCCTGTTTGCCTCAGTTTCCCCATCTGTCAAATGAGCTGGAGAAGGAAATGGCAAAGCGCTCCAGTACCTTTCCAAGAAAACCCCAAATGGGCTCACAGAGAGTCAGACAGAACTAAATAACAACAGAATCCAAAAGACGTTATATTAAAATAAAGATTCAGTATTTTACACAACCAAATTCAAGAAGCAGCCCCAATAAGCATGTAGATCTAGGAGGAAGAAGGGACAGCTGCCAAGGACACAGTTTGTCTGGGGTTTGAGGTGGTTCTTGCCCCTCCCCGCCTCTAACCCCAATCAAGAAATTTTCAACCTCAGAAGAGGTGGAGGACTGCAAAATGGATAGAGCCTTCAAAAAATGTCTCTGACCTGAAACCACAGGACAGAGTCAACAGGATAAACATAACTTTCAGAACTAATAAAGAAAAAACTCTCCCATTGGCATTGCCTTCACATATAGTGCAGTATGCCACCTACCTGGTTTGGTGTTGGAAACAGACATATATTAATTTGCAATTTATAAAAACCAAACAAAAAACCCAAGATTCATAGAATGTTTACTATGCCCATGTGATTTAAATATTAAGATCCTCTGGACATCATGGAAAGGATTTTCCTTTTTGCTCTTTTAATCATTGCTAAGAATATGAGAAAGCAAAAATGCTGAGAAAACACATTGTAAAGGGGTTTTGTTTTCCTTTAAAGAAGTGGAATTTTTTAATGTCAACTTATGGCAAAAAAAAGAGGCTGAAAAGGACCTTCAGTTTTTAATTCCTTCAAAGTTACTGAAGCAGCAATTTCTTCCCCAAACTAAACACTTGACTTCAAACTCTAAAGGGGACACGAGGTTAACAATCAACTTCTTTTCTGGAGACATGACTTTCCCTCTCCTAAAGTCATATGTGAACATGCTGAACAAAACCTTCTCCTCTTCCTTCCCCTCCCCTTCCTCCTTCACAGAGGAGTAACTGAACTGCTTAACTTCCCTTCAATCTACAAATCCTCATCCCACCAGCATCTTTCACAACTATGCCAAGTCCTTACCACCAATTCATTTTTGCTGTATTTTCTCAGCCACTCAGAAAGTTACATCTCCCATATTTTAAAGTTGGTGAACACTCTAAGGCCAAAGTTGATTAACTCAAAGGTATTAGCTAGGTGACAAGAATGGATAGAATGCCAGACCCAAGGAATGCAAAATGCTTTTCAGTCATGTCCAACTCTTTTTGACCACAATTAGGGTTTTCTTGGTGAAGATACTGGAATCATTTACCATTTCTTTCTCCAGCTCATTTTACAAATGAGGAAGTGAGGCAAACAGAATTAAGTGATTTGCTAGTAAGTGTCTGTGGCCAGGTCTGAATTCTGGAAGATGAGTCCTCCTGACTCCAGGCTCCATCCACTGGACCACCTACCTGCCAAGGACTGGAAGACCTGAGTTCAAATCTTGCCTATGGCATTTAGTCCATGTGGGAACCTGGGCAAATCACTTACTTTCTCTCAATCTGTTTCCTCATCTTTGAAATGGGAATATAATAGTGTCTACCTCACAGGTAGAAAATGTGAGAGTCAAATGAGTTAACATATCCAAAGCACTTTGCAAACTTTAAAGCGCTATATAAATGCTCTTATTACCCACATCTTCTGCATATATGACAGTATACAGCTTCTTCCCTCCCTCTCCCCCTTTGTCAAACTAATGGGATACCAGAGAGGCATATCCTAGAAAAAAATCATTGTTATTCCATTTCCTGATACCAAGAAAACTAGAGATATTAACATGTGTTATCATGAAGAAGGGTAGATCTTCTGCTTGTGATTCATATTGCTTTCCCAAGAAAGATATTAAAAGCAGATTGCTTTGCATTGAAATAGTACTATTTTACCTCAAAATGTGTCATTTTCTGCCTCGGTATTTTCCTTAACTAATACCATGGTCAATATTTTAATTATTGCACTCAAAGGGCTCTCCATGAGCACAGCAACACAGTACAGACTCACACAAGAATTATCTAACCCAAACTAAATTTCCCAGCCAAATATTTAAGGAATACAGCAATACCAAGCTGTTTTCAGTCAGAACAATTATCCTAAAAGAGAAATGTCCTCATCAGGGATGGTAATACCTTCAGATAGTGAATGAGAATGCAGACAAGTCACATCCAGAGGGGAAAAAATCAGTGCTGAATTTAAAGGAGGTTGTGCCTATGTTAACATACTTTACTACTCCACTTTTCAGAAGCTATTTAATGGAGAGTGTTTGTAAGATCACTTAAAGTTCTCCAACCCCACTCACTCAGGAGAGAGAAGTTTTGGTGCTAAAATACTTTAGTGGTTATGGAATAGATTGAGGCACTAGGAAAAATGGGAAAATAGTTTATATTTCTATGATAACATTTAAAAAATTGCATCATATGTGGAATCTAAGGAAAAGGAGCTAGGGTAGAGAGAGCAGTTAAGAGTGGCCGCTAAGGGAGAAAACAAACCTTGAGATTTCAAGAATGATTGATGAGAGTGAGAAGAGTGTTATAACTGGAGAAGAAAGGAAGGGGCTCTGCTTCCAGGTTATCAGTCTCTCAATTTTCCATACTAAGTCACATCCATGATTGCCACATCCAACCACTTGCAGGCCTCACCACCTCATTTAGGGATCAGGAAAGAGGCATTTAGGAGGAGATTTAGTAAAGAGGCATATGGAAATGGTTCTATTTAGCAACTTAAATAAAACTATATCCTTATAAGTCAAATGAATGAGAAATCAGATTTCTCCTTTCCTTTCCATATATGTAACAATAAATGCTTCAAGGTCAAGGAAAAAAGGCAGGCAAAAAAGTAAAAATGGTTTAGAATCGACAAGTCCCTTTGCAGTCCTTGAAAAAAAAGATAAATCCATCTACACCAAACAGTATCCCAGGGGCCATCGGTGGGGTAGTGGGGGGAAATAAGCATTTCTATATCACCCATGATGTGCCAGGCACTGTCATAAGCACTTTTTTTAATTAATATTATTTTTATTTGATACTCCCTAACAACCCTGAGAGATAGGTGTAACTGATCCTCATTTAAAGAAGAGGAAACCAATGCAAAGAGGTTTGAGTTGACTTGTCCAAGGTCACACAGCTAGCATCTTTTGGATTTGAACTCATGTCTTCCTGATTCCAGAATCAACTTCTATTCAGTTGTGGTTGTCATTGTTCATCTTTTGTTTCGAAGAGAACCAATGAGATTATGGGTGATTTCTTGACCTTCAAATGAATTGGACTTAAGTAAGGCAGAGTTGCACAAAGTTCTCCATTTCACTCTCTTTCCTGAGTCATCGAAGTCCAGTGGCAAGACAAAAGTGATGGCCAGGGGATGGCCAGGGATGAAGTGAGTAATGTTGACATCTTCCACATCTGACCGAGCTCTAAGCGCTCCACCTATCCAATGTCGTCAGCTGCCTCTGGTCCAACTCCTATCTAAATAAGAATGATCTCCTCCACAATAAACTCAAAGACTTGATCTTTAGTAATGTAGGGGAGGGTGCCGCTTCCTCCTGTAAGAACCAGTTTGATTACTGAACAGGTTTCGGTCTGTTTTGGTTTAGTTTTAGGGTTAATTTTTTTTAATCAATATCTGCTTCTCTACCTAACAGATGTGGAGTCGCCCAGCAGAAAGAGCTCCAGATTTGCCCTCAAATAACCTTGGTTAGGATCCTGTTTCCACCACGTTACTGCCCTAGTGACCCTGAGCAAGCCATCTCATGGTTCTAGACTTTGTTTCCCCAGGTGCCTGTGATTTCTGCATTATAGGAAACTCTCATATGAAAAACTCTCCTTACCAACACAGGTGAGTACCTTCTCCAGAGTTTATTCTTAAAGATTTGTCTAGAGCATTGGGATGTTAAGTGATTTCCCTATTCCCATACTCAGTGTGAGAAGTGAAACTTGAACCCAAAGCTACCTCTCTATCTACAATACCACACTGTCATTCATATGCCTTTGGGCAGATAACTAGACCACAAGTAATGTTTAAGTCAGGAAAATTCCTGTAGCATTTATGCTTTTTAAAATATATTTATTCTGAAAGAATCTTTTCAAGAGTATTTATAAAGGAGAATGGTTCATATTCTCATATCAATGAAGCTACCTGGGTTCTTCCATGGACATCCTCCCAAAAAGGGAACCCTAGGAAAGAAAAGAATTTACAAATAATACTGAGTTTCTTCCCTTCCCTATGCTGGAAGAAAGGAAATAGCTATTGTTAATCCACTTATTAAAGCAAAAGTAAGAAAACTGCAAAAAGCTTAAATGACCTTTCCCAGGGTTACAGCCCAAGAGCTGGGAAACCATAGCTCAAACTTGATTCAGAGCCAAACTCTCAAGTGTATCATTTAAATAATCCTCAGAATCCAATTGCCTGAAAAAGGGGAACCAGTCTCTATTGTGCTGGTCACACATTTAAATTAATTAAAATGCCAAAATTCAGAAGCTATATTCCGTAAAGTCAGCAAATATTGTTCAATTTAAATTTCAGCAAACCATCCAAGTACTATATTTTCAGAAAAACACTTAACTGTCAATTGTCGACAAGATCTGGCATGTGCAATAATTTCCCATGAAGAGTTAATCTGCCCTAAATATATTGTTACTTTAAAATAATTCCTCCAATCGGTTTCCTTCTGATGAAAAACATAGCAATGGTATGTATTTAAAGCAGGGAGATAGACAAGATAGTCCCACATTTTTTTCATCTTTAATTTCATAATTAATTCTTTGTGCTACAAACAAACTTCAATTAGAGCTGTATTAAAATATCTCAGACACTTATTCCCTCCAAGCATTATCTTATAAACCCTAAAATACATTACAAGATCAAACTACAATTTCATCCACCTAAAAAAAAGGGAACTGTACCAGTTTGATCTATTAAAAGAATTGATTTTCTTTCCTTCCTTCAGAGGGAATATGTAAATTAGAACTTTGATATCACCATCTTACTTTTGTCTGTCAATTGGACTTGAAAAAAGTCAATCTCTTTCCTTACTGAAAAGAAAAATAATTAAAACAACATATACAATCACAGAACAATGTCATGGCCCCAAGCATAGGGCCACTGCCCAAAAGGGACTCCAGAAGCACTTGATAGTAACTATGGGTCCACCTTAAAAAATAAATCAGCCCAATGAGACTAATGTTACAGCCCTGGTTAGAAACATGCTATTTATATATGTGGTTGTTCAAGTGTGAATCAGATCTAAAAATTTAGTAAAGCACAAGAAATGCTGCTTGGAAACTACCACTGGGAACCTGCATCATGAATCTATTTTCTGTCATTTCAATATTCTACATATTTCCCAGACCTTTATTATACGGATTTCATCTGCTGCTGGAATTGTTTACTCAACAGAAGTCTCTATTATCCCTGATGCCCTCATATCCAGATCACCTACATAATTAAAGATGTTGACAGTGGTTAAACAAGTACCAAGTACTGCACACTTCTGTGACCTAAGGCAAAGTGCAGTAAGTAAGCATTTGGGGGAGGAGAGGAAGAGGAGAGAGAAGTGGGGGAGACGCCTAACAACAACAATGATATAAACATAAAGGAAATCTAATTGAACAGCATCACGTGTAATTATCATGACCAAGCCTGGCTTCTCAGAGAGAGTCCAGACAACAACTCCATCCCTTCTTTGGAGAGGCTGGAGACAAAGGACTGCCAGAGTAGATGTGATGACTTCTCAATGCTGCTTCTTTCTCTTCTGTGAGATTTTTGGTTTTTTGCTTGAGACTGGATAAGGAAAGGGAAAATAGAGATAGATAGATAGATAGATAGATAGATAGATAGATAGATAGATAGATACATACATACATACATACATACATACATACATACATATAGATAGAAAGTAGAAACATGATACATAGATACAAAGGAAGGAAGGAAGGAGAGAGGGAGGGAGAAAGGAAGATTAGAAGAAACAAAGAAAGGAAGGGGAGAGAGAGAGAGAGAGAGAGAGACAGAGAGAGGAGGGAGCCCTCAGGAAGGGAATAAACATTAATATGGCACCTACTGTGTGCAAGACAGAACACATTATCTCCCACCTACTCCCACTTGCCAACACTCCCCTTTCCTAATCTTCCTCCTGTTGTTAACACTGCTGTCCCCAAAGTCACCCAGGTTTGCAATCTCGGTATCATTCCTAACTCCTCACTCACACACACTTCTCATTTATCCAGTTTCTTCTCAAATCTTGTCATTTCTACCTTCACAACATCTTTCACGGGCGTCCCGGTCCCTCCACTCACATAGCAACCACCCTAACAGGAACCTATCACCTCTGACCCTTCCTAGCCTCCCAGTCATTCTGGGCTTTACTTCCCTCCACATTCGGTGGGATTCAGGGTCACAGACCTCCTTGCTGTTTCCTGCACATGGCGCTCCGTTTCCTAACTGCCTTGGCCCTGGCGGTCTCCCATCCTAGAATGTTCCCCTGCTTCTCTTCCTCGTCTCAATCTCCTAACTTCCTTGGCTTAAGCCCACCTGCTGGAGGCCTCTCTCAGGCCTCCCTTCCCTTGCTAATGCCTCCTCTGGGAGATTACCTTCTATCAATTCTGAATGTATCTTGCATTGTTATTTACACGTTGTCTCTCCCTTTAAAAAGTGAGCTCCTTGCGGGAAGGGACAGTTATTTGTATTTTCAGAACTTAATAAATGCTTGCTGACTAAATGGAAAGCCAAGTGGGCCAACCATGCAGTAAACCAGGGGGTTCTGGTTGACTTCAAACTCCAATATTATCCACTCAGTAAATATCAAGAAGTTCTTACCTAAACGCTGGAAAGAAACAAGCACTTATTAAGCACCTACTTGTTGGCCCGCAGGTCAGACACTGTACCAAGCGACTTGAAAAATCTATGTCCTCTAAACTTCACAACCCTCAGGGGTTGCAGTCCATATCCCCATTTTTTAGAGGAAGAAAATGCAGCAAATAACAAAAATACAGAACTTGCCCAAATACTTTTTTTAAAAGATTTTATTTCCTTTCAACAATAAAATACTACATAAGAAAATGTCATTTGGTTAAAAGTAATTTTATGCTGGTTTATAGTTACTGGTAAAATGGATAACACTTGATTCAATCTTTTATGAACTGGAAGAGAAAGTATTTTCTAAAACAAACCAACCAAAAACCCCACAGCTAGGAAGCGTCTGAGCTCACACTTGAACACAGATCTTCCTGACTCCAGGTCCAGGAATCTGTCTAACTTCACATCACCTAGCTGCCTAGCTGGAGAAGAAGAAACTCCCACTGTGTTAGAAGGTAGGATTTGGGGGCAGGGGGAGAGGGAGGCATGGACCAGGGATGCCCAGAGATCCTGCCATCTAGAGCAGAGGTGTCAAACATGCCTCCAGAAAGCAGCCCACAATACTCTCAAGTGTCAAGCAAAATATATTAAAATATAACTGGGAAATATTTAACAAAATAAATCAAAATATCAAAAAAAAAGCTAAATTACATTTTAAAACTAAGTCAATATGTGGCTCACAGAGATCCTTATGGTCCCCATTGGTTTTTGAGTTTGACACCACTGGACTAGTGCAAGTGTTCTTGTATGTGCGTGCATGTGTGTGCGTATGGGTGTGTGTGTGTGTGTGTGTGTGTGTGCATGTGTGTGTGTGTATGAGAGAGAGACAGACAGACAGACGGAGACATGACTCCCTTTGACAATCTATTGAAATCTATGGATCTCTTCTTAGAAGCATGTTTTTAAATGCATAAAATTAAACACATGGGCTTACAAGGGCAGTCAATTATATTAAAACAAAGATGCATTTTTTTTCTCCATTCCACTTCATGAACTCCCTGAAATCTGGGATTCCAAAAGGCCATAAAGTGTACAAGTTAAGAACCCCTACACCAGAGGGAGCACTCAGTGAGGCCAACACGCATTATCACACCCTCTGCCATTGGCTCTTCTTTCTCAATTATTTCACTCAACACTGGCCTCACATGGCATTGTTGTAGAACAATCTACCTGACTCTGTACAATAAAACAATAAAGAAAAGGCACCTGGACGACGGAGACAGCTTCTAAGAGATTTCAGAGACGGAAAGGAAAATGTACTGATATTTCTATCTTAAAATAACTTGTGAAAGTTTAAACTCTGTGGTCAACTCATGACAAGTGCTCCCATTTAAGGAAAACCAGGGCAAATTTGATTTGAGCAAATCGGAGCAGCTAATAGACATAACCAGAACTTTGACCTAAAAAGCTAAACAAATCTTCTTGGGAACAGCATGGTTAAGAGGAATGAGTCACCATTTTACAGCAGCTTAGTGAACCAGAGAAACTTTTAGAGAAAGGATTAACCTGCAGTTGAGAGTAAAATGTTTTTAAAAGAATAAAAAGAGCTTGGAAAGTTGAAGGAAAACAAACCAGGCCTTTGACCCTAAGAAAATAAAAGGATTATCGAATTCAAAGCATGGGTAAAGAATAACTTATCTTTATCTAGCTAGCTAGCTATAATATATTTATACATTTGTACATAATATATCTAATTTTATGTATTTATGAATTGTATATAAACATAGATAATATAATTAATGTAATATATACAAGTTTAACTGAACATGTAAAGGGCAAAATTTTTATAGACTATATATAACATTGTATTTTCATATCTATAATTTTAATTATTATAATTATAAGATATATTTATAATTATAAATATATATAATTATAAGATATATAAGATATATATATAAGATATATATAAGATATAATTATAAGATATATTATTTATATATACTTATAATACACATAATATTAAATACACAATACAATATAAATAATATTAAATTATAATTACAATATATAACATATATTTATAATACACATAACATAAAATTATTATAATACACATAATAGTATATATTATAATACTCATAATAATAATGTGTATTATAATATACATTTCAAAAAATTTCAATTTCCTGTTGTGTTCAGTGGAGGGGAAAAGGCGATGACGTAAGATGCGGAAGGGAGAAAAAAACAAAGGAAGAGAGGAAAGAAGAAAGAAATGGCCAGAAGAAAAGGGACAGAGTAGAAAAGAAGAACGAAAAGAGGAGCAGGAGGGATCAAAGAGACAGTGAAGGGGTGAAATAGACAGAAATGATCTGCTTGGTTATTTGTCCCCATATCCTTCAAACGCCAATTCACTTATCTCTGGAACCAATTTTGTCCCTCATCAGGAAGCATTTGAGATCAGTAGCTCACTAGCTCAAGAGAGAATCTATCTTGCAGCTTGTTCCAATATAATCTAAGTATCCTAAGTCCCCAGTAACTGTGCCTAGCATCCCCACACAGCTTCTACCAAATAAGGTCCCCAAAGGATATTTTTTCTAACTCTGATCCCAACTTCCCTTTAACTGGGTCTCTGAAACCAATCCATCCACCCATTTAACCTTGTACCTACTGACGGCCCATCTCCAGCTTACAGACACACCTTTGGGTCTTGGAATTTGAGTAACCATTGCAAGTTAACTAAACCTATCCATTCCCCCTTCAAATGATTTCGCACGTTTACAATGTAGTTTTAAGTTCAAATTTCTGCCGGCCCATCTCAAGGTTGCTCTCAAGTTCATGTCCTTATATAGGAATGCCTACAAATAGCACTTATTTGGTTGTTTTTTTTTTTTTCAGACATGCAATTCTTTGTGACCCCATTTGAGATTTTCTTGGCAGAGATTCTAGAATGGCTTGCCATTTATTTCTCCAGCTCATTTTATAGATGAGGAAATTGAGGCAAAAGAGGGTAAAGTGATTTGCCCAGGATCACAGAGGTAGAAAGTGTCTGAGGTCAGATTTGAACTTAGAGAGGATTCTTCCTGACTTCAGGCCGGCACTCTATCCACTGCAGCACCTAGCTCTTATTAGCCCTTAGCACGATGCTTAACAAATGCTTGTTGGCTTAACTTGACCTCGTCTTCTCTACCTTGGACAGTCTCCCGTTTCATTCATTCTAATTAACTTCCTTAAGTTCTGATTTTGGTAAGAACAGAAATCCAAAGGGAGAGCAGCAAGAAACATGCTTGGTGGTTGGTTGGTTGGGGGTTGTCCTTCATTCTCAAAGAGGTCCAAAATGACATCACTATGTTAGAAGTAGTTATTGTGTGTCTGACTATGACTCATCAGATGAATTTGGAAGACTCTGCCACAGGTCAAGCACGTGTGAATATCTGGGGTGGATTCTAAATCTGCACTTCTAGTGTTTCTTATGAGCTACTGCAATTCTGCTTTATCCATAGATCACAGCACCTTCTCTGATGAGGGCACACCATGCTGGGCAGTCCTGTGATAGTATCTCCCAGGTCACACAATCAATTCCAAAGTGCTTAAGAGAATGTCCTTGTGCTGCTTTTCCTGACCTCTATGTAAGCACTTGGCCTGTATGAGTTCTCTGTAAAATAGCCTTTTAGGCAAGCATACGTTTGGTATTCAAACGACAGAGCCAGTCCATTGCAGTTGCACTCTCTGCGGTAGAGTTTGAAGCACACACAAATATATGCAAATAAAGAAGCATGAAAATAAGAAACATATACAAATGAAGAAATAAAAAGTGAGAAAGAGGAGAAAGAGAAGATACAGGAGAAAGTGAGAAAGGTAATGGAAGAGAAAGAATAATAAAGGGGAAAAGGGGCTCCGTGGATTCTTAAGTGGTGAATCTATATTGCACTATGTAACAGCCATTTGTTATCAGGCAGTGTGATATGTTTGTTACTTACTGGAACTAATTAACTACTTTTTAAAACTTTTCAAAGGTTTCAATTCTTAAAATTTTACAGTTATAGTGTTAATATATGTGATAAAGTCTTCATTTCTCAAATACATAGAAAACTGAGTCAAATTTATAGGAATAAAAGGCATTCCCCAATTGATAAATGGTCAAAGGATATGCACAGGCAGTTTTCAGAAAAAGAAATCAAAGCTACTGTATTTCACCGCATAATGTCACCACCACATAATCATCACCCCTGGGTAGTTTTTCACACACCATCCCCCAAAAAAACTCTGGTTTATAATCTTTCATTGCATATTCATTGCATGATATAATCCTGTTCCTCATGTAGCTTAAAAGGTAAAAAAAGCAGGATTGTATCCACCAGTAGTATATGAATATGCATCTATCTCTCCAGCATTGTAAGCTGGAGCCTACAATTCTCAGTGTGTCAGTGTATTTCTGGAAAGCCAATTTGCCTGGTTTGTTTAGAGCATGCAGTGTTGTCACCCAAACCCATGAAGAACCTACTACACAAAGTTGCCATGAGTAAATAACGTGATACGGTAAGACTTGCATCCTCTCAACTTTAATGCATATTCCCTTGTATTCCATGCATCTTAATCTTTCACCAAAGACAGTTTGTAATAAATAATTTTTAAGTAACACCAGCACAATTAAAAAAAAGCTTTACCCACTTTAAAAAAAACTGGTATAAAATCTGTGATGACTATGTGGTAAAACAGAGTATCTACAGTCGTATTTTTAAAAATGCTCCAAATCACTATTAATTAAAAAAATTCAAATTAAAACAACTCTGAGGCACCACCTCATACATATCAGGTATATATACAACAGAATACAACAGAAAAGGAAAATGCTAAATGTTGAAAGGGATGTGGGAAAATTAGGATGCATTGCTGGTGAAGTTGTGAACTGATCCAACCATTCTGGAGAATAAATTTGAACTATGTCCAAACGGCTATAAAACTGAGTGTGCCCTTTGATTCAGTAATACCACTACTAGGACACTGTACATGGTAACAACAATATTGTATGATGAGCAAATGTAGATGACTTAGCTGTTCTCAGCAGTACAATGATCCAAGATGATACCAAAGGATTTATTATGAAAAAGCTATCTACCTCCAGAGAAAGAACTGATAGAGTCTGAATATAGATAGAAGCAAAATATTTTTCACTTTTTTCTTTTTTATTTGAGTTTTCTTCCACAGAATGACTAATAGAGATGTATATAATGCACATGTATAACCTATATCAGATTGCTTATTGTCTTAGGGAAGGAGGATGGAAGGAAGGAGGGAGAGTTAGAATTTGGAACTCAAAATTTTTTTAAAAAATGTTAAAAATTGACCAAGATGGCAGAGTAGGAGGATGGACCTACTTTAGCTCTCCCCTAATAATCTATAAAATATCTGTAAAAAGGACTCTAAACAAATTCTAGAGTAGCAGAAGCCACAAAATGACAGAGTAAAAACAGATTTCCAGCCCCAAGACAGCCTGGAGGGCCAACAGGAAAGGTCTATCATATCAGGCTTGGGGTGGAGCACAGTCCAGCCTGGGCCAGGCAGCACTGACAGAACTGGTTTTGTGCAGTTGTTCTCTGAGACATCTCCAGGGACCTGTAAGTTTCCAGTTCCTCCAAGGTGGCACAATCAAGGGGGAGTAGTTTACTCCAGGACTAGAACAGGCTTCAGGGCATAGAATCATGGGTAGTAGCTGCAATCCCCAGATTTCTCATCCCACAAATGCCAAAGATAGCTTCAAAGGTCAGTGAGAAAGTTCTTTCACCTGAGTGAGAGGGGCAAGTGATCTGGCCCAGCCCAAGCCCCAGGGCAGCAAGCGGTGGCCACTTTTGGAGCCCTAAAGAGGCCTAAAGACCCTGGGGGTATCAAGTGGTTGATCTAGATCTCATCTCTGAGTGGCAGTCCTGAGGTGAGGAGGAGCACTGGTACTGGTGTAGTGAAACTGGTGGTGGCTGTGGAGAGGGAATCCTACTCACAGTTCCAGGGCAGAAAAGAGTTCTTGTGGTTGCTCACAGACTAGAGTGCAGGACATGAGAGGAGAAAACGCCTCTCCCTTGATTATGCCACCTTGGAGGAGCTAAGAACTTATAGATCCCTAGAGTATACCCTCCAGTTGACAAAAGGACTCAAAAGTCAAGAAACTAGCTGGGAAAATGCAAAAAAAAAAAAACAAAACAGGGGGAAAATAAGACTATATAAAGTTACTTTCATAATGAAAAGATATTTTCTTCCATCCTTTTGCATGAGGAAAACAAAGCATGCCATCAGAGGAATACATCAAAGTCAAGGCTTCTACATTCAAAACTTCAAAGAAAATTTACAATGGTCGCCGGCCATGGAAGAACTCAAAAGGGATTTTGAAAATCAAATAAGAGAGGTAGAGGAAAAATTAGGAAAAGAAATGAGAGCGATGCAAGAAAATCATGAAAGCAAGTCAATGCCTTGCTAAAGGAGACCCAAAGAAATGTGCAAGAAAATAACACCTTTAAAAACAGATTAACCAAATAGCAAAAATGGTCCAAAAAGACAATAAGGAGAGGAATGTTTTAAAAAGCAGAATTAGCCAAATGGAAAAGGAGATTCAAAAGTTCACTGAAGAAAATGGTTCTGGAAGCTAATGACTTTATGAAAAACCAAAAAATTATAAAATGAAACCCAAAGAATAAAAAAATAGAAGACAATATGAAATATTGCACTAGAAAAACAACTGACCTGGAAAATAGATCCAGGAGAGATAATTTAAAAATTATTGGTCTACCTGAAATCCATGATCAAAAAAAGAGCCTAGACATCATCTTCCAAGAAATTATCAGGGAATACTGCCCTGATATTCTAGAACCAGAGGGTAAATTGAAATGGAAAGAATTCACTGATCACTCCTGAAAGAGATTCCCAAAGGAAAATTCCTAGGAGTATTGTAGCCAGAATCCAGAGTTCCCAGGTCAAGGAGAAAATATTGTAAGCAGCCAGAAAGAAGCAATTCAAGTATTGTGGAAACACAATCAAGATAACAGGAATTAGCAGCTTCTATACTAAGAAATTGAAGGGCTTGGAATATGATATTCCAGAGGTCTAAGGAGACAGAGTTACAACCAAGAATCACCTACCCAGCAAAAATAAGTGTAATACTTCAAGGGAAAAAATTAAATTTCAATGAAATAGAGGACTTCCAAGCATTTTTGTTGAAAAGACCAGAGCTGAACAGAAAAATCTGACTTTCAAATACAAGAATCAAGAGAAACATGAAAAGGTAAACAGAAAAGGGAAGCCTTAAGGAACTCATTACAGTTGAACTGTTTACATTTCTCCATGGAAAAATGTTATTTTTAACTCATGAGACCTTTTTCAGTATTAGGGTAGTCAGAGGGAATATATATGTAGGTGTGTATGGGTATGTATGTATGTATATATTACATATGTGTAGGTGTGTATATATGTATGGGTGTATATGTGTGTAGGTGTATACATATATACCTACACACATACACACACACGTGTGTATGTATATACACATAGACAGAGGGAACAGGGTAAGCTGAATATGAAGGGAGAATACCTAAAAAATAAAATTTACTGTTGAATAGAATGTACTAGGAAAAAGAGAAGGGGAGAAGTAAAATGTAGCAAATCATCTCACGTAGAAGGGGAAGAAAGAGCTTTTACAGCTGAGGAGAAGAGGGTGAGATGCAAGGAAATAAGTTAGCTTTACTCTCATGGGATCTGGCTTAAGGAGGAATAACACACACTCTATTGGATATGGAAACCTATTTTCCCCTGCAGGAAAGCAAGGAGGACAAAGATAGGAGAGGGAAGATAATAGAAGGGACAGCAGATTGGAGAAAGGGATAATCAGAAGTAAACACTCTTGTGGGAGGACAGGTCAGGGGAGAGAATGGAATAAATTGAAGGCAGGATGGGACAGAGGGAAAAGTGGCTAGTCTTTTATAACAACTATTACGGAAGTGCTTTGCAGTGTTACACTTGTATGACCTATATTGAATTGCTTTCTCAGTGAGGGTGGGTGGGGAAGGAGGGAGAGAATATGGAACTCAAAGATTTAATAATGAAAGTTAAAATTATTTTGGCATGCAACTGGAAGTTAAGATATACAGGCAATGGAGTATAGAAATCTATTTTACCCTACTGGAAAATAGAGGGGAAGGGATATAGAAGAAGAGTGGATAATAGAAAGGAGGACAGACTGGAGGAAGGAATGGATGGGGTGCATGCTGTCCTGGGGTGGGGGCTGGGGAGAGATGGGGAAAAAATTTTGAATTAAAATTCTTGTGGAAGTGAATATTGAGAACTGAAAAATAAATAAATTATTTTTAAAATGTTAAAAATTGTTTTTACATGTAATTAAAGAAAAATAAAATATTAATTTTTTTTTAAAAAAGAAGCATAGGTTATATGAGACAACTATAGGATTCTACCACAAGGGAAATTTTTCCTGAGTGGATGGAGAAATGCATCCCTGAGGGCCAGATGAAGTAAAACTGAGGCTCAGAATTGAATTGAAGATTATCCTGGCTTTCTTTTTATTTTTTCATCTTTTTCTAAATGGTTGTTTGCAAGTTGTCTCCGCCATTAGATTGTAAACTCTTTGAGGACAGGGGCTATTTTTGCACTTCTTGAATCCCTAGTGTTTACCAGACACCTAGGTGAATACTTAGCACTTAATAAATGCTTATTGATATGACTTTAAAATTTAGTCAGAGAAAGAAGCTATTGGAGAAACAGTGGGAAGAAGTCATTGATCAGTATCTATCAAACATGGTGTTGGATTATGTAAAAGTTGTAACACTAAATAAAGCATTCAAGGGACTAGTCACCATCCATTAAGGAAACTCCCTCTCAATGCAGATGTGATTTTGACATAAGAGTCTCAGAGGGCTGCCTAGAGGACAAATATTAAACTACTTTTCTGGCATCACATAGCCAATATATGACAAAGACAGCATTGCAGGTCTCCCAACATGTCCTCGTTCAGAGGTCAGCTTTCTATCTACTCTAACACACTGCCTGTCCCTCCACAATCTGCTCTCACTGAAGCATCCCCCCATATTCAGGCTTGTTTGACAGGTTTCAGGAGCCCCTCCCTGCATTTTTCTCACATCAACTGAAAAATGACAGTGATCCCCCAGTATCCTTCATCTCTCGTGAGGCTCTCAAATGTCCCTGGTTCAACACTTTGGTGCCCTGGGATCCCTCTGCTCAGCTCCTGCTAACCCAGCATTGTTGTTTTGGCTCTGGACATCCAAAAAGACAAAGAAGGCTTCACAGAGAAGATGAGGCTTGAAGGGGATGGACCTCGAGCTGGGACCTGACAGTCAAAGTGGTGAATGATTGACTGCCAATTACCTAGTCCCAGCACTGGCATGCATCACCACATCCCTAGCACATCCCTTTGGAGAAGGATATTAAGAAAGGCTAATGGTGGGGACAAGCAGACTACATTTGTGAAACAGTAAAGAGAAATTTCTGACTACAGCAGAGGATGAAGTCTTGGGGGAGATGGTAAAAATTAAGCTAAATAGGGTGGGGCCAGAGGTCTTGAAAGTATCATAGAAAAGGTTAAGGTTTAGCCTTATCTCAAATAGGAAGCAATGCAAGGTTTTTGAGATGGGAAATATCATAGTAAAGTAATATTAAATGAAGACCAGTTGGACAGCTGGATAGAGGCTGAATTGGAATAAAAGGCAGAAAAGGAGATCAATAAGGGCCACCTGAGAAGCTCCTGAAATTATCCAGGCATGAAATGATGAGGGTCCCTGAGAAGGGTGGTAGAGAGCATCTTTAAAATGATAAAGCACAACAGAGAAGTATGATATGATGACAAGAGATTGATAATAAAGTTTTTCAGAAATATGCCTTCAATTTAAGTAAATCTTACTTCAAGAATGGATGATTTCAAAGTGTTCTTCTCTCATCAGTACAGGTAGGTATTCCCTCAATGCCACAGGTCACACCGTCCTATCCTCATTAGCATCCATAAACAGCAACCAAAAATAAAATCATTTCTGGTAACCAAATTCTAGTCATAAGCCCTTACAAGGTTTCTGAAGTTCCTTAGGGGCAGCCCACAGGCATAACTGTGGATGGAAATTATGAACTATATTTGTGGCTTGAGAAGAAATAATCCCCATGGAAGGGAAGAGCATTTGTGGCTAAACTTGTAAGATTAGTTTGCACCTAAGGTTTTTCCACTCTTCCTAAATGAGCCCTAAATCTTTTAAAAGGGTTATGGATTACTGTTGGTTTTTTATAGCAGTCATTGCCAGATACACTTCTGTGTGAAGCAGTGGTTAGATACTGGGCTAGGAGGCAGGAAATCTGGGTTCAAATCTAGTCTCATCTTGGACAAGTTATTCAACCTTTGCTTCCCTCAGCTTCCTTAGCTGTAAAATGAGGATGATAATAACAGAACCTTTCCTTATGAGGATCATATGAGATAATAGCTATACAGTGTTTAGCAAGCGCCTGCCCCACTGTAGGTGATATATGAATACCAGCTATTATTATTGTTACTGGACAGATAGTGGTGCTGGCCCTGGGGTCAGAAAGACCTGAGTTCAAATGAAGCCTCAGAAACTTACTAGCTGTATGATTCTGGGCGAGTTACTCAACCCTGTTTGCCTCAGTTTCCTCATCTGTCAAATGATTTGGAGAAGGAAATGACAAAGTGCTCCAGTGTCTTTGCCAAGAAAACCCCAAATGGGGCCACAGACACAACAACAAAAATTATTATTGACTGTCTGACTCTCTCTCTCAGTCTGTCTCTGTCTTTGTCTCTGTCTCTGTCTCTGACTCTGTCTCTGTCAGTCTCTGTCTCTGTCTCTGTCTCTCTCTCTCTCTCTCTCACACACACACACACACACACACACACACACACACAAAATGTAACATGGAAATGTCTCTTGCCCATGCAGAAAGTTCCTTACGCATAAATGGTAAGGAAAATACCTTGTTTCGTTTGTCTTTGAATAATAAATTTGTAATAGTATAAAAATATACTTAATAGATGGGACTTTTATGATGATAGCTGTGGGAGGTTATCAGCTACAGTGACAGGTAGCAACATGGACAGTAGCCTTTAAAACTAAAAAAATTAAATATTAATTAGCCATCACAAAAAAAGGGCTCAGAGAGAAGCCTTCATCATCTACTTACGGGGCTAGACATTTTATAGAGTCTAGAACTAGGCCTGCTCTCATTGCTTGACTAAATAAAACAATGAAATAAAGTCATTATTTACCCATTTTCTTTCTTCTCCATGCCAAGACTTCCAGCAAAAATGAATTAAAAGATAAGGGAGATTAAAGCAAGGCTGCTGGTGGTATGAATTTCCTAAACTGATGCTGGATCCTATCCTGATCTTACCCTCATCCCCAAATTACCTGAAGAAAGATCTAGGTTATTGGCTCTCTGGATCAGCCTCTGCAGAGAGGGTGTGGTCAAGTATACAAGTAATTCTGAAATGCCTAAGTATCTGCTGGATTGAAATACTGTGTCCTTAAAAAGAGCTCAGATTTGATTACAAATAGGAAGTACCATTTTCTTCACTCAGAGCCTTGGGAATAAAGACAAGTTTTCCCTGAGGGTCTTATTTTGGACAATTTGAGGGTGACTTGAATAATGAAGAACACTCTTAGTGAAGGGATTTCCTTTTTTTCCTCTACAGTGAAAGACTCCTCATTCACTGCCATGGCTAATTAAGGCAAAGAATGAGAAATGGGGGCTGGTGGCAAGAAGCTATAAATAATTAAAGACTTTGATAACCATTTTTGAAGGAAAGCAACCCACCGAGAACTTTCTGGATTATTGTGCTGCCAAATTTAAGGCAGCCCAGCACTTTCTAACCAAAGTTCAATCAACACAATGAAAAAACTAATTTTAAAATAAGATGCATCAGTTGTAAAGTGTCCAATCAAGTGCAACAACCTATGATCACAATATAATTCACAAGGCAGGCTGTCATCGGCTACACATGCAGTGTGACTGTAAAGTAATGGAATAGACTTCCATAAGCCATGCATGAACATCTGTCTTGTTATATTACAGTCATACTGTGTACATGCCCTTCATTCAGTATGACTTGGAGGGCTTAAGACCTGCCACATTGTTTAAAAAATAAGGATGAAGATGAGGAGATGGAGTAAAAGAAGATGAAAGAAAATGCTAGAGAAGGAAAAAAGAGAGGAGGAAGAGGGAAAGGAGTGGGAAGAGGAGGGAAAAGAGGAGGCAGAAGTAAAAGAAGAGGAAGAGGAAAAAAGAGGAGGGAAAGGAGGAGAAAAGAAAAGGAAGGAAAGGAGGAGGAAGAAGTTAAGGATGGAGAAAGAGTAGGAAAAATTGAGTAGCAAGAAGAGGTACAACATAGCCTTCCCCAAAATTTCTTCCAAAAAGATCTAGAAAATACACCAAAATGCACTTGATTAAATTCTGATCAAGAAATCAAAGCTAAAAATCACGATGAGCCATTTTTCCAGCCCAGGTCAGCATAGGGAGACAGAGAGAAGTCTATATACTCTGTGGTAGTAAGTCTATCCTGAAGTGTACTACATGGATCATTCTAAGCTAAAAGCTGAAAGATGCTCTAATGCTCCCAGACTCCCACAGAGGAGCACCACCATGTAGGGGTATGGGAACAGGTACCAATTGGCAGCTCTGTGTCTAACCATCCAGTTTTAGGTCACAGAGTCAGAGTAGAGTGAGAAGACAAGCACCTACAGATATTCCATGGTGAGGAATGGTCCAGGGTTCGAGGCTGTGAACTGACCAAGGAGCAAGTACAGAAGCCAGCAGCTTCTGTGTGGCTCCAACCTCTGGGAGCATAAGAGGGGCTCAGTTCCAGTCTTCAGTCCAATCTGAAGCCTTCAGTGGAATAACCAAGGCAAGAAGCCCTCAAGCAAAGGGAAACCTGAAGTTCTATCATTCTGAACCAGCAGAGTTGTCCCAGCTGAGCAGTATTCTACCTAGGGCAAGCTTGCAGGTATGTTGCTCACATCATGGAATGAAAGTTAATATGTTCTAGGTGAGAAACCTGTAAAAGCTAAGATCAGAAAGTCTTCCAATGACACTTTACCCTGGATGGACAGTCGTAACACAAACCTAGAAGAGAATGACTCCAAGATAGCTACAAAGCAAAATCTCAAAAAGCAATACAGCTTGAACAAAAATTCAAATAGAATTCCTGGAAAACAATGAAGCAAGGACTTTATGAAAAGAATTGAAAGAATTGAAAATGTTTTTATAATTTAAATGAGAGAAGAAAAGAAACAAGAAATGAGCTATGGAAGAAAGAATTGGAAAGGAAAACAAGAGCTTGGCACAAGAGGCATAAAACTTCACACAAACAACTAACTCCCTAAAATTAGAATGACCCAAATGGAATACAATGACTCCATAAGACAATAAGAAATATTAAAACAAATTCAAAACACTGAAAAATAGAAGAAAATATAAGGTATCAACAAATTAAGAATCATTAAACTACCAGATTTCCATGATACCTCCTCTGAAAAAAAGGAGGGGAAGGTATTGAGATTACATTTTGAGGAATTTTAAAAGAAAACTGACAAGACCTTAGAATCAGAAGGCAACCATAATTAATAAATGGTCTTAGGATATAAACAGGCAGTTTTCAGATAAAGAAATCAAAGCTATCAATAGTCATATAAAAATGCTCTAAACTTTTGATTGGAGAAATGCAGATTAAACCAATTCTGAAGCACCACCTCACACCTATCAGAATGGCTAACATGATAGAAAAGGAAAAGGACTAATGCTGGAGGTGGTGTAGAAAAAGGAGAGACATTAATATACTGTTGATGGAATTGTGAACTGATTCAACCATTCCAGAGAATAATTTGGAATTATACCCAAAAGGCTATACCCTTTGATCCAGCAAAACCTCTATATTAGGTAGGAAAAGAATTTGTTTGTACAAAGATCTTCATAGAAGCTCTTTTGGGGATGGCAAAGAATTGAAAACTGAGGGGATGATGTCAGTTGGGGAATGATTGAACAAATGGTATATGCTTGTGATGGAACAATATTGTCCCTTAAGAAATGATGGGGTGGGGGTTGGAAAAGGTTTCAGAAAAAACCCAGAAGATTTAAATAAACTGATGCAAAATAAAGAGAGCCAGGAGAACATTATATATAGTAACAGCAATATTATGATGATCAACTGTGAAAATTTTAGCTTCTCTGATTGATACAGTGATTCAAGACCATTCCAAAGGACCCATGATGAAAATGCTATCCACCTCCAGAAAGAATTGATGTACTCTGAATGCAGACTGAAACATATTGTTTTTCACTTTCTTTGCTTTTCATTCTGTGAGGATTTTTGAAACATGGTTAAAATGGAAATGTGTTATATGACTTCACATGTATAATAAGCATCACACTGCTTGCCTTCTCAATGGATAGAGGAGGGACTTGAGGAAAGGAGAGAATTTAGAACTCAAAAGTTTTTATTTAAATGAATGTTAAAATAAAAACAAATAAATAAAAAAGAATCAGAGGGTGAAGTGGAAAGAGAAAGAATCTATCAGTCACCACATGCAAAACAAAAAGTTCCAGGAACATTTTATATAAAATCCAGAGGCTCCAGGTCAAGGAAAAAAATACTGCAAGCAGTCAGAAAGAAGAACAATCAAATTTGATTAGACACAGTCAATATCATACAAGATATAACAGCCACCACTAAATACAGGACTGGTGAGCTAGGAATAAAACATTCCAGAAGGCAAAGGATACACACATACACACACACACGTGTTTGTATACATATTATATGCATATGTGTGTATGGCACTTGTGTGTGTATACACACACACACACACACATATACACATACACATACATACATAAGCTTACAACCAAGAATAACTTATCAAAAAAACTAAATATCAGGGAAAAATGTATTTTTAAAGAAATTTGAAGTTCAAACATAGGAGTTAAGAAAAACATAAAAAGTTAAATATAAGTGAACAATGATAAGGGAGTAAATAAGGACTAGCCATTTATTTTCTAATATGAGGAGACGATACATGTACCCTCTGAACCTCACTATTACCAGGATCATGAAGGGCCTCAAAGTGTTTCTGTTGTGTTTTAATGATTTTAAAATGAAAACTAGAAAGAGAAAAATACACTGAGGGGTTGCCCATCAATTGGCAATGGCTAAACAAACTATGGTATATGATGGAATATTATTAAACCTCAGCAAATGATGATGAGAATGGATTCAGAGAAACCTAGGAAGACTTTTATGAACTAATGGAGAGTGAAATCAGCAAAACCAAGAGAACAAGTTATACAACAACAACACTTAAAAGCAAAGAAATTTGAAATATTTAGGAACTCTGATTAAGGTAATGACCAACTACAACTTCTTTTTTTGTATTTTTTGTATTTTTTTAACCTTTAAAATCTCTTTAAAAACAATTCTATTTATTTTTTAGTTTTCAGCATTCATTTTCACAAGATTTAGAATTCCAAATTTTCTCCCCATTTCTCCCCTCCCCCACCCCGAGACACTGTGTATTCTAATTACCCCTTGCCCCAATTTGTTTTTCCTTCTATCACATCCCTCCCTTCCCTTATTCCCATCTCCTCTATTTTCTTGTAGGGCAAGATAGATTTCTATACCTCATTACCTGTACTTCTTATTTCCCAGTTTCACATAAAAACAATTTTTAATATTCATTTTTAAAATTTTGAGTTCCAACATCTCTCCCTTCCTCCCTCCCCACCCATCCCCACTGAGAAGATATGCAATTCAATATAGGTTATACATGTGTAGTCATGCAAAAGACTTCCATAAAAGTCATGTTGTGAAAGATTACCTATATTTCCCTCCATTCTATCTTGCCCCCCCCCATTTATTCTATTCTCTTTTTTGGACTTGTCCCTCTTCAAAACTGTTTACTTCTAATTACCCCCTCCTCACATTTGTCCTCCCTTTTATCATCACCCACCACATGCCACTTATCCCCTTCTACCCTGCTTTCCTGTACTGTAAGATAGATTTTAATACCAAATTGAGTGTGCATGTTATTCCCTCGTTAAGCCAAATGTGATGAAGAGTAAGCTTCACTTTTTCCTTCTCACCTCCCCCTTTTCCCTCTCCATTGAAAAACCTTTTTTTTGTCTCTTTCATGAGAGATATTATGCCCCATTCCATTTGTCCCTTTCCCCTCCCAATATATTCCTCTTATTTCTTAATTTTATTTTTTAAGATATCATCCCTTCCTATTCAACTCACCCTGTGCCATCTGTCTATATGTATATAATCCCTCCAACTACCCAAATACTGACAGTCTCAAGAGTTACAAAACATTATCTTCCAATGTAGGAATGTAAACAGTTCAACTTTAGTAAATCCCTTATGATTTCTCTTTTCTGTTTACGTTTTCATGTTTCTCTTGATTCTTGTGTTTGAAACTCAAATTTTCTATTCAGCTCTGATCTTTTCATCAAGAATGCTTGAAAATCATCTATTTCATTGAATGATTATTTTTCCCCTGAAGTATTATACTCAGTTTTGCTGGGGAGGTGATTCTTGGCTTTAATCCTAGTTCCTTTGACTTCTGGAATATCATATTCCAAGCCCTTCAATCCCTTCAAGTAGAAGCTGCTAGTTCTTATGTTATCCTGATTGTATTTCCACAATACTGGAATTGTTCTTTCTGGCTGCTTGCAAAATTTTCTCCTTGACCTGGGAACACTGGAATTTGACTACAAAATTTCTAGTAGTTTTTCTTGCAGATCTCTTTCAGGAGGTGATCTGTGGATTCTTTCAATATTTATTTTACCCTCTGGTTTTAGAATATCAGGGCAGTTTACCTTGATAATTTCATGAAAGATGATGTCTAGGCTCTTTTTTTTGCTCATGGATTTCAGGTAGTTCCATAATTTTTAAACTGTCTCTCCTGGATCTATTTTCCAGGTCAGTTGTTTTACCAATGAGATATTTCACATTGTCCATTTTTTCATTCTTTTGGATTTTTTTGTAATTTCTTGGTTTTTCATATAGTCATTAGCTCCCATCTATTGCATTCTAATCTTCAAGGAATTATTTTTTTTCAGTGATCTTTTAGGTCTCCTTTTCTATCTGGGCAATTCTACTTTTTAGGGCATTCTCTTCATTGGCCTTTTGTACCTTTTGCCATTTTGGGTTAGTCCATTTTTTTCAACTGTTATTTTCATCAGGATTTTTTTGGTCTCCTTTAGCAAGTAGCTGACTCATTTTCCATGATTTTTTTGCATCACTCTCATTTCTCTTCCTAATTTTTGCTCTACTTCTTGTATTTGATTTTCAAAATTCTTTTTGAGCTCTTCCACGGCCTGAGACCAATTCATATTTTTCTTGGAGGCTTTGGATGGAGGAAGTTGGACTTTGTTTTCTTCTGTTTGCATGCTTTGGTCTTCCTTGTCACCAAATTAAGATTTTATAGCCTGGTTCCTTTTTCTGTTTTTGCTCACTTCCCCAGCCATTTACCTGACTTTTGAGCTCTTTGTCAAGGTAGATCTCTGCTTCCAGTGGGGGTGGGGGTGTACTGTCAGTAACTAGATTCCCCCCACAATCTGTGGGCCTAGTGCTCCAGAAAGAGTTGCTGTCTCTGCCCCTACTGCTGCTGTGACTGCAGCAGGTTCCTTCTCCCCTTTCTCCCCTGCAGCTCTGGGACTGGGGCCGAACCATTCCACTCTCCTGCACTGGTGACACAGGTTTTTTCCACTGACCTTCCAATTTGTCATGAGTGTTGTGGGGTCATGAAGTCTGGAAAACACTATAGGTGTGAGAGCATCAGTGTCCCCAAGATCTGTTCAGGTCACCTCTGCCCTCATGGCCCACACTGGACTGCACTCTGTTCCCAGTGTGCATGACAGGCACTTTCTGGTGACCTTGCAGGCTGCCGTGAACTGGAGATTTGCTTCACTCCATCATTCTATGGGTTCTGAAGCTCTAGAATTTATTTAGAGCCATTTTTTACAGGTTTTTGACCGGGCTTAGGGGCAGTGCTCTAGAGAGTCAGTGGTATTACTCTGCCATCTTGGCTCCCCACCCCCAACTACAATCTCTTAAGACTCATAGGGGAAACACACTACCTATTTTCTCCCAAGAGAAGCAACAGAGTTCAAATTGAGACAAAAAAAAAAAACAAAAAAAAAAAGCAAAGTGGGAATTTGTTTTACTTGACAATACATGCTTGTAAATCAGGATTTTATTTATCTTCCTTTCTCAAATGGGGGGACAAGGAGAAAAAGAAGGGAAAAAGGCATTAATTTTAATGTGCTAATGTAGTTAATAAGAATGTATGTGTAGAACCCATATAAGATTTCATGCCATCTTGGGGAAGGAGGGGGAGAAAAATCTAAGATTTATGGAAGTGATTGTAGAAAACTGAAAACAAATAAATTAATTTTAAAAAAAAGAAAGAATGAGAAAGTACTAATGTCATACACAACTGGCAAGTCTAATAGAATGGAATAACCATATCACAGACTACATCATGGGTAGAGAACCTGCAGCTTCAAGCTTACATGTGGCTCTCTAGGTCCTCAAGTGCAGCCCTTTGACTGAATCCAAACTTCACAGAACAAATCCCCTTAATACAAGTTCTGTAAAACTTGGACTCAGTCAAAAGGTCACACCCAAGGACCTAGAATGCCACATGTGGCCTTGAGGTTACAGATTCCCCATCTCTGGTACATTTTTTCTTCCTTATAGTCACAGACTAGGGTATTCAACATCTATAATTAAGGGCTATTACTGTTTATCTCTCCAGATCTCAAAATCTAACAAACATCCTTTCTAACTACATGACTAGAGCATTGGCCTTGGAATCAGGAAGACAGGAGTTCAAATCCCTTATCTCACCAAGACTTACTAGCTGACCACAGGCAAGTCATTTCACCCCATTTGTAGAATGGCAATAATAATATCTAGAGTCCTGCCTCACATGGTTACTGGGGGCCACATAAGAAAATATACATAAAAATTATATGCAAACTTTACCATATAAATGTCAGCTATTACTAATAATAAGTACTGTGGTAGTAACACAAGTAAAAATGAAACCATTTAGAACTATGTTTAATATAGATGAGTCTTATTCTATAACCTTCTGTAAATATCTTACTTTGGATAAGGATAAAGCATAACAGTTTTGATTATTTTTCCTTGGCAAAAAGACACTCTCATTGCCACAGCTAATTATGGCAAAAAAAAAATGAATCAAACAGGGAGGGCAACAAAACTGTGAAAAAGCAAAGCAACGCCGTGGATTCCATTACTAGCATCTACTTTGCCAAGCTCCTAGCAGGAGTCAAACAAGAAATTATTCTTTCCTCTAAAAGTTTATATTCTACAGCTAAAAAGACCTACAGATATGTGTGTAACTTTAAAAAGTATACCACATTGAGTGAATTTTTTCCCCTCTTCTTTCAAGTAATTGAAACCACCTTAGTCCACCTCCTCAGGAGCATGTAGATCTCTGTACAAAGCAACATGTGAGACTTTATGCACCAACCAAGGCTCTCAAAGCACTACTGACTCATATTTCCAGTTCTAAACTTAATTGGTTATACTAATTAGAATTATGTGATATGCAAGTGAATAATGCTACTATGGAAACCTACATCTGTGGGGTATATACTTGTTACCTTAATATTGTGTTAAAAATAGCCTTTTATGCACCAAATTACGTCATTGAGAACCTTTCCACAGTTCCATGTTATCATTTTCATCAGTTTCTCAGTTACTTAATTATTTTTTTAAACTTAAGCATTCTCAAGACAAACATTCACTTAATTCCCCACCGCAGACTGGAACAACCAGACTTGAAATCTGAGGGCTGGGTTTCAAGTCCTGGTTGTACTGGTTACCTTTGACCTTGGAGAAGTCAGGTCCTCTGTGTTCAGTTTCCCTCCTTGCAAAATGAAAGGGGTCAAAGAGGGAGTGGTAATTAGTAACCTCCAATACCTCTTCCCATACTATGGCTATGATCGTATGATCCCAGTTTCACAGTATATATAAATGTGTACATCTCTATGTGTGGGTAAAGATGTATACACATGTGCATATACAAAATAAAAAAAAATTATTGCATCAAAATAAAATCTCCACTTTCTTGTACTACCCATTGAAACTATGAACACAGAATTTCTCCTTGGAGCTTCCAGAGCTATCACAAGCAAAGACTTACCTCTTGCTGTCTGGGAAAAAAGGATTTCACTCTTGGGAACGTGACAACAATAATCTCTCATACCCTAGGAGTGGATAACTTCTTCCTTCATAGAGCAGAGAAGGTTCTGACCCCACAGTGATAGAAGCAGCAAGAGCAACCTAGTCATCAGTGACTCAAGAGTCTCCAGTTGGACTGGATGCATGACCTACTGGTCACTACTGTCCCACTAGCAATCAATAACATTTATAAAGCACTCTGGGGAATTACAAAGAAAATCAAACATACTGTAACTGCCCTCTGGGGATCTTGGAACTATCTCTTTCCAGTTTCCTTTAGTATCATGCCCCAGTTCCTTACTTCTCCCATTCATGCCCAGGCATCTTCCATGTTTAATAAAACTTTTATATAATCTTGACATCCTTTCAGGCTACCATCCTCTGGGTGCTCTTATCCCTGAGGTTTTGTGACAGTGCTTTGCACTGGTTCTCTTCTTACTAATCTAACCATCCCCTTTTTAGTCCTTGTGGATCATCATGCATGCCTCCACACTCTATGCATGCAAGGATACACCCGAGGCTCTATCTTGGGGCAGCTTCTCATCACAGTTCTCTAAGGGATCTCATTAGCTCCCATAGGTCTATCACCATGCCTATTGTTTACCTGGGGCAATTGGGTGGCACAGTGGATATCAGGCCTGGAGTAAAAAAGACTCATCTTGCTGAATTCAGATCCAGCCTTAGACACTTATTAGCTGTGTGACCCTAGGCCAGTCACTTAACCTGATTTGCCTCAGTTTCCTCATCTGTAAAAGGCAATGGCAAACCACTCCAATATCTTTGCCAAGAAAACTCCAAATAGGGTCACCAAGAATTGTACTTGACTGAACCACAAGATGATTTAGAAATCTACATCTGCAAATGCCTGCTGAATATGTCTGCCTCTATGTCCTGTGACAGCTCAAACTCTGTATGTTCAAAACTGAATTCATTAATTTTTTCAGTCAATCAACAAGCATTTTTTAATCCCTTTTTATATGCCAGGTACCATGCTGATCTTTGAGAATACAAATGCAAATGGAACAAAAACCAATCCCTGCTCTCAAGGACCTTATATTCTCATAAGGAAATACAACAGCTCGAAGGAAACTGAAAGAGGTGGAAATGAGAGCTATTGGATACCCTCCTTCCATGAAGACTCTGGGAGGAACTACCCGATAGTAAGGAGAGGCAGAAAGAAAGGGTAGAGGGCACTTTCAGGGTGAGAATTCAAAGGCTGGAGTGAGCTCCCAGGATGAAAAGCAATCAGGAGAGAGCACTTATTTTAGGGTACTTACTACCCTTCACAGCTTGGGTCTGACCTATTCCTCTTCAATATCATTCAAACAAATTGTCCTGCTTGGCTGTTCCACACACATAACATTCCATCTCCTACCTTGGTGTTTCTGTACAGGCTCTCCCCTACATCGGCAAAGCTATCCCAGTGGCTCTTGGACCCCCCAGTCTGTTTCAAGGAGATAAATGGCCCACTTCTTCAAAAGGCCTTTCCAAACTGCCCCAGTTGGAGTCTCCCCCATCACAAATCACTTTGTCAATCTCTTGTAACAGGAGCATGGAAGCTCTCTGAATTCAGGGACTATTTTTTTTTTAAACCATATTAATTTGTTTTCAGCAATCACTTCCATAAGTTTTAAATTTGCTCCCCATCCCCAAGATGGCATGCAATTTTATATGGGTTCCATACATACATTCTTATTAAACATATTTTCATATTGCATAAAATAATTAAACAAACAGGAGAAACCATGAGAAAAACCAAACCAAAACATAACACAAGAGAAAATGTTCTGCTTCATTCTGCGTTCTGATTCCATAGTTCTTTCTCTGGATGTGGATGGTTTTGCCTCAAGAGTCGTTTGGAAACATTGTAGGTCCTTGTATTGCTGTGAAGGGCTAAATCTACATGAAACAGTCCTCCCACACGATGTTTTCCTGGTTCGGCTCATTTCACATCAGTTCATATAAGTCTTCCCAGATTTTTCTGAAGTCTGCCTGCTCATCATTATTACAGCACAATAGTATTCCACTGCATTCATATACCACAGCTTGTTCAGCCACTCCCCAATGGATGGGCACCCCTTGATTTCCAGTTCTTGGCCACCACAAAGAGAGCTGCTATAAATATTTTTGTACATGTGGGACCTTTTCTCAGGGACTGTCTTTTGTATTTTCTCTGATGTCATGGTCCTCTTCAAAAACAAAGGACAAACACAACCACAATCTTTTGTATTTGTGTCCTTGGCATTGAACAGTGCCCAACACACCATAAACACTTTGTAAACGTATGTTCTATTATCAGTCCTTATCTCTTGGACTTATCTATGGCTTTCTGGGGGAGGAGAGGACAGATAAACATACGTAGAGGGCCTATTGTGGGCTAGGCCCTGCGCAAAGCACTTCACAAATATTATTTCCTTTGATTCTCACAACAATGTTGCAGGTGGTAGCAATGGTGGTGGTGATAAAATAATAATAAAATAGCTAACATTTATATAACACTTACTAAGTGCCAGGCATTGTGCACCCCATTTTACAGCTGAGAAAATTGAGGCAAATAGAGATTAAGTGACTTGCCCAAGGGTCACACAGCTAATAAGTCTAGCACTGTTGACCACCCCAGAATCTTTCCTGCTTTGGTATCTATTTTCTTTTCCTCCAGGTTCTCCCCCCACCTGTCCAACTTATCCTTCTCAATATCCTTTAATGGAGAGTTCTCATTCATCTCTCATTCCCTAAACATGGCTCGTTGACCCTCAGGACTCTGTCGTTAGCCAGAGCTTAAAGCCATTCAGCATCTGGCTCCTACCCACTTTTTAAGCCTTACTTCATCCTACTTCCTATCATATACTCTCTATTAGAGTCACATTTTTATACTAGCTGTTCCCCAACTTTATCAATCTCATCCCTTTGTGTCCTTGCACAAGGCATCCCCTGTACCAACCCAGGATGTCCACCTTCCTCATGTGAAAGACCCAAATCCTTACTTGAATGATAAACCTTAACTCAGGTGTCAGTCAATTCCTCTAAGAGACTTCCTTCCTCTGATCTCCACCCCGACTCCCTAGCCCCAAGAACTGCCCTACTCTTTTCTTTCTCAAAATGTTTTACCTTTACATGTTGTTTCCCGATCTCTCAGTAGGAGATCCATTCCTTGAGGACAAACAGACTTAGGGAGTTTTACCTTTTCTCCAGCTCACACAGTGTCAGGCACAGAAGTACTTGATAAATTGATAAATACTCACAGAATGGAATTCAGAAACTTTGCCAAAACAAACAGAAAACCCAGATTCCTAGACTTTTCCATCACAGATTAACAATGCATCTGATCAAACACCAAAAGACATAGTACAACATTTGTGCCATGGGGCATACTTACAATTTTTTCCTATAGTACTTTACTTATCTGAATATAATTTCCCTTACAGTCAACCCAATTTCTTTCAGCCTGTGATTTTAGGTCTACCTAAAAAGAGAAAAACTACATTATGCTGATCTTATCAACACAGAAGAAACAGACCCTAATACAATTACACTTTGGCACTGATGTCTACACATTTCAGAAGAATACATCAGGACCTTCCATACCATTACACACAATCAGACTGAACACAGGCGAATGGACCATGATAAAACTGTGAACTGCTATGCAAACCAATAACAAAAATGGAACCAGCTTCCATTCAGTCACAAAGTATTTATTAGAGAGACTGTTTATTACACGCACAAAAAGGGAAAGAACTTGGGTCAGAGGGCCACTGACCCTAGAATTTTTCACAAACCCTCAGGTAAGTCATTTCAACTCTTTGAGGATCAATTTCTTTTTTGGTAAAATGAGGGAGTTGGCAGACAAGTCTATTCACACTCTAGTATGATCCTACTTTGCGCCTAGGCATTTTGAAGACACAAAATACAAATCCCTACCCTCAAGATTTCTTCCCAAAGGAGAGGCCAGTTACACACGCAACTACTAAAGAACAAGTAGAAAGCAATATATAGGAGCAGTCCTGAAGTCTGGAGAGTTCAAGTGCTGCCTCAAACACTTACTAGCAATGTGACTCTGGGCAAGTCACTTAACCTCCATGGCTTTGAGAAAAGAAAAGGAAAACAATACATAATTAATGCAAAATTATATAATAATAAACAAAATAATAACAAGTTCTTATGAAAGATGAAGAAATAGAGAATCTATAAAGATCAAGATGAGATTACTCAAGGAAGAATTTTCAGAGAAAGTGAGCTTTTAGCTGGATATGAAAAGAAGTAATCAATTTAAACTTCTGGAGGTGAGAGAAACTGAATTTTCTGAAGACATAGATAGGGATTCTAACTAGAGGCCACAAGCAAACTGATGGAGGGGTCATATCAGTAGCAAGCGATGGTCTTGGAAAAGCAGGAAAGGAAGAGTAAAAGGGCACATGATATACAGAACTAAGGGGTCTGGCTCCTGGACAGTTGGGAGCATGATAAAAGAAAGAACATGATTCAATGGAAATGGCATCAGCTTTGGAGTCCAGGATTCAAACCTCAATTCTGCTACTTACTAGCTATGCAACCTTGGACTTAACGTCTCTGGGTCTCGGTTTCCTTATCTGAAAAACGAGGGGGTTCAAGTAAACATCCACTAAGATGCCCCCAGACTCTTAATCTATGACCCTATAATGAAAGTGCTCTAAGTCAATTAATCCTATATCTCTGTATAAGATGGACAAGTTAAAATGAGTTTAACACTGGAAACCTAGGCATGAGGAAATGAAGGCCTTGGACAAAGGCAATAGCAATGGAAATCGTCAGCATGCATTTATTCAGTACTTATTATATGCCAGACGTTGTGATAAGCTCTGGGGATATAAAGAAAGGCAGAAAGTCTCTGTGCTCAAGCAGCTTATATTCTAAAGGAAGAGACAATATGGAAGTAGCTACATGCAAGATAAAAGAATACGTAGATATGGTTTTTTGGAGACAGAAAGGCAAGATTGGGGGGGGGGGTGAAGCTAGTATCTCCAGACTTGTCATAAAAATAATTACTATTATACCTCCGGAGAAAATGACATCAAACTCTGACACCAAATGTTGGAAAATAAGAAATTCCACCAATTCAACTCAAAGGCAATAGCACCTTAACAGCTGAATGGAACACGAACACAAGAAAAACTGAAGACAAGATACAAGGGAGAAGGCAAAATCCAATAGGTCAACCATCTCAAAAATTATGTGAATCATATTTCATTATTTTTCAAGCCCCTTACCTAGATTTGGCACAGGGATAAATGATGCCAATATCTAGATGGAAAGGGAAAATCTTGCCCTCATTTTCCAAAATATTCAGGTGTTAGACATTCCCTTAATTCTGCTATTTCATGGAATTCTCAAGGTTCCAAACTCCGAACAGGGATTCCATCAGAAAATGCTAACACTCATAATACTCTCACTTTTAAAATACTAAATCATGCATACATTTAAAAACTATTATCTACATTTATGCATGGTCATTTTTTGGGTACAATAATAAGCTCCCCACATTTCCTTTTGTTCCAAGGGCATTCCATGCCCCTATATCTCTGTTTTAGGGTTCCAGCAATATATTCCAAGCCAACAGTGTTGTATAGTCAAATCAGCATAAGAAGCTGCCACTGACCCAACAGGATAACGATAGACACATTATTTTTCAACCTCAATGACAGCCTATTTAAGGCAAAACCAGAAGACCAAATAAAATCCTAGGGTGGGTGATACGGGAACTATTTCAGGAGGAGTAGGTTGCCAAAAGAAATAGGCAGACTGCCTGGTCCCTAGAGTCCGTTGACCAAGGGGAATGCCAGTGCTCAAGACTTGTGATGTATTACAACTACCATGACACATTCATTGAAACTCCACATGCTCAAGGTAGGAATTGGACAGATACATCCCAGGATCTCCAAAGGTAACAGCTGTTCTGATTGGTGGCTCTCTCTAAGTTACTACCAATGCTAGTTTATCATAAAGCACAAAACAGACCCTGAAGTATCAGTGAGCAAATATCTCTCTCTCTTTGGTAGAGCAGAAACTCCTTCAAACAATGCTAGGTGGTGCAATGGATACAGTGAAGGCTCATCTTTCTGAGTTCAAATCTGGCGTCTGACATTTATGTGACCCTGGGCAAGTCACTTAACGTATCTCAGTTTCCTCATCTGTAAAATGAACTGGAGAAAGAAATAGCAAATCACTCCAGTATCTTTGCCAAAAAAAACCCAAATGGGGTCATGAAGTGTTGGACACAACTGAAACAGTTAAACAACAAACTGAATAATATTGGCATCTGCCAACATTTTTCATCAAAATTACTAAGTATGCAGAGGTGAGCTGGTGCTTTCTTTCACATAGCAAATATAAATGTCTCACAACAAGTACTGTTTCAAGTTCAAGAGCTTCTCATTATGCTCTGATGCCTCTTTTTTACCCTCATTGTTGACAAAATTCTTGAAAAGATTACATATTGCTTACTGAGCTCTCGATTTCCAAGTGAGCCATCACTGATGCTTCTCCCTCAACCCCTTTCAAGCATGTTTCAATGTCCTATTGCTATGTAACAAAAATTTAATAATGTGTTTGCTGAACTGAATTTTGATAGATTGAATAATCACCACTGATGAGATGATCTATTAGTAAACCTATGGCTGTCTTTCCAGACCAGATAATTTATAAGCAAGAACAATTCAGCCAGTATGAAGGTATGAATATATACAGATGCAAAAAAGAGAGCTTGAAAAAGGTAGAGTGAGTGTTTTTCTTTGTTATAAGGGAAGGCTCATAGGGCTGGGGCAATTGGGAAAAGAGAATTATATCCAGTAATGACTGTATTACAAAGGGGTGTCAACAAAACTTTTTCAAAAAGAAAAAAAAAACATTATTTGTAATTTTTAGATGAAAACTTATCTATCATTAAAGTCTTTTCATATGCACTTGTGTATACGTGTGTAGTTATTTGTAATTTGATAGATTCAACTGGATAGAATTTAATAGATTCAAATGAATACTCCATTCCACACTCACTTGCTACCCTTTAAAAGACTACCAATCAAATGACTGCCAATCAAGGAACCCAGGCTGGCTCACTCTTGTTCTAATAGTATCCAACCCGATGGTGTCTAATCATATCGAATTAGCAAATATGTCTTTATCAAATAGAGTTATAAAACATCATTAGATTTTCAAACATTCTTTTCTATTATCTGATCTGTACATTTATACCAATAAAACAGTCTGCATTTGGAAGAGGGAAGGAAAGGACTTGGTTATTTAGTTTAAAAACACAAAACCAATACTGACACTAACCTAGATTTCAACGACACTATCAAAATGAGAAAAAAAAAGAAGTACAAACTGAAGGGGGGGAATTTACCTATTCATCTTCATCAGTAGTTGACACCACCATCATTTGGCCTCTAAAAAAAAAGGATGCTTTAATTTGCTGAGGAGAATATATGTCTTCTGGGAGGAGACTTGGGGATTTAACAAGAATGCTAATGATAAGAGAAGAGTTTCCTTCATATGCAAAATTCATGTCTACTCTTTCAATTCAAATGAGATTCTAACTAAGTTTCTGTTGGAAGCCCTGGGATGCAATTTATTTATTCTTGTCAGTATGGGAAGGAGGATTGTGTCCACCACCAACTAGATTCCAACCTCTTAGGATTTTTATTGTCTTAAAGGCAAAATATTACCCTTTGTACCAGTCAGCTTATTGCAACAAATCCAGAGTTCTTAGGAACAACTGTCATTCTTACTACTGTAGAAGGTCCTGGATAAAGTACTAGAGTGCCCTTTCATGGAAATGTAGCCACTGACTGACAGAAGGCCATTCATTCATTACCTCCCCCCTTCCCACTTTGGTAAATGTAAAACATTCTTTTGGCACCAGCAGCTTGCAATAAATCATTCAGCCTCATGCCAAAGCTCAAAACTCTGCATTTATTAATTTTAAATAAGGCGGAATGCCCATTATCCGTCATGGGCAATGACAATATTTTTCTGGCCCCATTATTTGTTTTATGCCCATCACAAAGCAGAGGGGAAGCAACCACACTTTTGACATTTTACAGCTTGCTAATCACAACTGTTTTCCTTAGGAAAAAAATTATTAAGAAAGCCTCAGAGCATTATGCTAGTCAGGTAGAGAGCTGAGAGAATGAGAAGCCCACAGTGAAGCAGGCTTAGAATTGAGGCCCTTGATATGTAGCATAGGAGGATGATGTATAAATCAATAGGAGATGATTAAAATGCTGCCATATGAAGCTTTTGCATAGTTAATATACATTTCATTATGAGGGGGGGAAAAAATGCTTTGTAGGAAGGGCCAAAGGATATTTGTCTTCAATGAAACACCGGCATAACATATACAAAGAGGTTTCTAAAATAGATAAATTCCAAGGAACTGAGTTTACCGTGATATCATTTAAGCTAACTCTACAAAGACTGTATTCCCTCAGATGTTATTATTTTGATTATAAGTTTCCACATAAAAGTCAACCCTATGACAACCAGTGGTTGTAATATTATACATCCTCTAACTGAATTTTTTTCCTCCTCTTTCTTCCAGTCCTGGCATCTAGAAAAACCAAACTATTCAACTCAGATCATAGTGAAAATATCTACACATACTCTCAAATGTCACTGTACATGTGATCATTTTACCACCCCTTTGACAGCATTGCTACCCCCAATAAACACACAAAGAAGATGGAATAAATATCCTCGGTCTTTGGTCTCCTGAACTTCATTAAAAATACAATAGCTAGTGGATACAGATATAGCTAAAGGCAATAGTCTAATGGCACCCTGGGGAACCTAGGTCAGCTCACTCTTGATCTAATGGCATTCAATAAGCACCTTTCCCCCACCTCAGGATCAGTCATCATCATGTTTTGTTTTTGGTTTTTTTTAAGTCTTCTCCACTGTAGCTTTTTCATCCTCACATCAAATCACTTATAATCACACACAGTGAGAAGAGCCCTGCTCCTAAAGGTTATATTCTGAATCTATGGACCTAAAAAGGGCAAATAGCAGCTTTTATTAATGATAAGAACCACAACAGTAAATCACCAAAAAAAAAACAAGGGGAAATGATGGCAAAAAGAGAAAATCTACCAAGTTGAAAAAAAATCTAATGGGTTTACTTTTCCTTAAAGGACAACAGAATGCTAGCTAACACAGCAGAGGAGAAAGATGCTTCAGAGGCATCCAACCCTACCCCTTCCTTCATTTTATAGAAAGGAAAGCTGAAACCTCAAGAGGTCAAATGATTGCCCAGTCACATTGGTAGTTAACTAGCAAGGTATTCTTTCCATGAAATGCAATTTCAAGTGAAAAAGCTTAATCTCATGGTTCTTTTCTTTAAAAAAAATGCTAGACAAGATCAGTGTTCTCATTTATTACAATAAAGATTTTATTAGAATTATTTATTCCAATTTCTTCAAAATGATGATGTGTTTGGGTTTTTTAAATGCTTTCATATGTTCACTTGAGTTATATGATCAAATCTAGGTTCACCATCTAAATCGGATCTTTGAAGAAAATTTTCATTTTAAATTTGTGGCTCAAACTCATATTCACAATTAACTTTATTTTAAATTTATTATACTTTGCTAAAAATCCTTAAACAGGCTATCAGATGTAGATACCTCAGATATCTAAGAATTCATGTTTCCTACATCTTTCAATTACATCTAGATACCTACCTGCCATGAAAAAAAACAACATTCTATGAAAAAAAATTAACCCAAACTTAGAAACTCTCACCACCTCATATCATAAACCCCAGAAATGCATAGAAAATAAAATTTGTTTTCACAGTGTAGCCCATTAAAAGAACATAAGCTTTATATTCATTAAAAAGGCAAAATTAAAATTCAGAAAAATTCATTTTTTATCCAGCCACACAAGGAAGGCACAAAGAATAAACGTACTGTGATATGTGGAAGACCGGAATTTAACAATATTCTAGACATTCTAAATCTCAATGAGTGTAACAAGAAACAGTAATACTGTAAAATGCTAAAGCTGGCATGTGACCTTAGAGTCCAATTGTCTCCTTCCCCCACGTTACAGATGTGGAAGCATATTTTTTTAGTGCAACTGAAAATAATAGGAAATATTTCTACAGCCTAAAGTTCTTTCCAGACTTTTCCTTTGGGGAAAGTGTATAAAAAGTCAAAGGACTAAAGCTATGGAAAGGGAAAATAGATTAAAGATGGGAACCAGATTTAGAACAAGAAATACTTCTTGAGCTCATTGCCTTCCCCATCCCTAGAAGGAATGAGAGGTACGAGGATCTTGCCTCATTCTAAAGGCATTAGAGTATTGATCTGGGGGAGAAAATCGCTTTGCTAATGCCAGGAGAACTCTGGAGGGAAAAGGTCAAAGAAAGATTTGAGTAGCTTTAGGAAAAGATTAGGTTACTCTGGTTCTATTAAATGGGGCACAACGTGAAACCCAAAACTGTTTTTTATCATATTGTGATTTTTCCTTATTCAAAATTTCTATTAATCTTACCTCAAAATGTGTGGTGGAGGGAGATGTCTGAGGGCATGAAGAGACTTCCAGGTAGATCATTTCTTTTCAGGTAGAACAATGCTTTAGTTTATAACATAGTTAAATTAATAAACGCTGTTTTCAGCAGACTTGTGCCTAAATACAGAGGGCAGTATCAATAATTCCTTTCTTTGATACAGGTGAAGAAAACAAGGATCATAGAAGGGAAATCACTTGCCCACTGACCCATGAGCAGATTATTAGTCACTGGCATAATCAGGTCCCCTGATGTCTTATCTATAAAGGTGATGGGAGAACTTACTCTAGATAGCGAGTGTGATGTAAGTTTAATAGAAGTTTGATTAATGTCAAACAAAAATTACTAAAAGAAAAACCAAAACAAGTTGTCCCCCACGAGGGCCTAGAAGGTGCTATCTCCTCCTTCAGGAATTTCTTACAATCTCTAATCTCCCTCAAACACCACCTCCTCCATGAAGCCTTCCCTGATCCTACAAGTTGCTGTTGCCTCCACCATTGCTCTCCTGCCCCCCACTGCTCCCCACTGCTCCCCCATTGCCTTGTATTCATTTTATCTATACCCTGATAGAAGGTCAGCAACTTGAGATCAGAAACTGTTACCTTTTTGTCTGCGCATCTTCAGCACTTAGGATTGTAAACAGCACACGTTAGGAGCTTAATAAACGCCTGATTATGACTGAATATTCTTAACTACAAGCACTGAATTTATGCATGTCTACCGAAAGGTGGAAAAAGTAGGCACGGTGAGTCAAAACCTATGCCAACATAATCACAATCTAAGCTGATCTACAATTCCACATGCAAATAACTTGACAACTGTGTACAAAACATTTAGTCATTCAGTAAGGGAGAAATTATAAAAAGAAAGGGAAGACGGCATTAGATAAACTCAGTGGTCCCTTGGAAAGATCCCGTGATTCTAAGGAGGTCTCTAAGGGTGGGCCAAAGGGCAACAGAAAACACATGGAGAGGACCAGCTAGCTGCAATTTCTTTTTAATGGTGACCTGTTGATAATAGTGACCATTTATATAGCATTTACAAGCACTTTATAATTACTATCCCATTTTACAGTAGAGTAAGAAAAGCCACAAAGGACATTACTGAGAAAAAATATGAACAGTAAAAGAGGGGGGCCAGTCATGTAGCAGGAATGAGGGATAACAGAGGAGAATCTGAGCACTGTGATCATCCCCATAACATATAAAAAGAACTAGAGAAATGTCCGGCACACAGAGTAGATCCTTCATGGAAACATTACAGAAGAATATGGACAGGGAAGTCTAGATGGCTTGCCCCTGGAGGGAATACCTACATTTAAGAAATCACAAATCCATGGACTTATTGAAGGAACTCTTGAGCTAATCAGCATTTTAGGGATGTGGAGAAAATCAGAAAAGAGGAAAAAAATCGAAGTAGCTTTACAAACTTCCCTAATTGCCAGCTCTACAAGCATGCATTACTGGGGAAATTAGCTGTGACTTACTTTTGTCTACAGTTTTCTTAAATGTCCTATTGATCAGCCATCAGGAGGCACATCGAGTGATCAGCACAGTATTTACTCAATCCCAGTTTCTCCACGGTCCTTTGAACACACACAGAGTTGTATTCTTAGTGCTCTTTAAAGAGTGAAAGGTTGTAGAGAAACAAAGAGCTGAAAAAAAATGCACTGGCTAGCTTCTTAAGTCACAAGAGAGCATAAAAAGACATGTATGACATGAGAAATTTAGAGAAGCATGAAAAGACTTGTATGAACTGACAGCAACGGAAGCAAAATGATGAAAAGAACATGTGCTATGATAAATAAAGCTAAAGGTTATGTAATTACAATGAGGAGGAAGAAAATGAAAAGAGGAGAAAGGCAAAGAGGAGGAGAAGAGGAAGGGATGGGAAAAGAATGAAAGAGAGAAGAAAAGGACCTCACTTCTAATCACTGCAGGGGAGGAGGAATATGAATGTGATGTACTAAATACATTGTCAGATGTGATGAATATGCAGCTTGGCTTTATTTTTTACATGAGGTGAGGAAGGATCTCTCTAGAAATGACTATGATGTAAAAATTAAAAAAGCATCAATGAAACTTAAATATGTGCATGTGTATGCACGCACACGTGTGCGCGCACACACACACACACACACACCACACCTGAAATGGACCTCAGTGACAATCTAGTCCAATCTCTTCATTTCTATTAATATTTATAGACGGTCCTACTACCTGAAAAGAATTGAGGTAAGTGCTTTGATTAGTCTCATTCCTTGACCATAAACTACTTCCCCACCTAATAGAATAAAGCAGATTATAAATTAGAGCCACAGTCAGCTTGATTTGAACTCAAAATCCCCACTGTGACTCCAGCTGTTTGACCTTGGACTAGTCACTTCACTTGAGCCTCAGTTTCCTAATATGTGAAATGAGGATATTAACTATCTTGCCTATATCTTATAGGGTTGTTATAAAGCTTGAACAATATAATAAGTTGAAGTGCTTTGCATAGTTTAAAGTACTATGTAAATATCAGTTATTGCTATCACAAGGAGTGAATTTTTTTTTAATTTTTATTTATTTAACTTTTTACATTCATTTTCACAAAATTTTGGGTTCCAAATTTTCTCCCCTTTTATCCCCTCCCCCCACCCCAATACCCCAAGCATCTAATTTTCCCTATCTCCAATCTGCCCTCTCTTCTGTCATCCCTCCCTTCTCTTGTCTCCATCTTCTCTTTTCTCCTGTAGGGCCAGATGACTTTCTATTCCTCATTAACTGTATGTCTTCTTAGATCCAGGAGAGACAATTTAAAAATTATGGGACTACCTGAAAGTCATGATCAAAAAAAGAGCCTAGACATCATCTTCCATGAAATTATCAAGGAAAACTGCCCTGACATTCTAGAACCAGAGGGCAAAATAAGTATTGAAAGAATCCATCCATCACCACCTGAAAGAGATCCAAAAAGAGAAACTCCTAGGAACATTGTGGCCAAATTCCAGAACTCCCAGCTCAAGGAGAAAATCTTGCAAGCAGCTAGAAAGAAACAATTCCAGTACTGTGGAAATACAATCAGGATAACTCAAGATCTAGCAGCTTCTACATTAAGGGATCGAAGGGTGTGGAATAAGGAATGAAATTAAAGGATAATATGCAAACACTGAAATAGTACCAAGAAAGTACTCGGTCAGCTCAGAGGAGAGTGAGATCCTTTCTAACTATTAGAGAAGGATTCACAAAAGAGAGAGCATCTGGCCTGAATCTTGAAAAATGGAGATGGTTGAAGGTACATTCCAGGCAGAGGGATATGCCTAATGGATCGAAAGCAGAAAAATCAGAGGAATGTTTGGAGGCTAAAGGGTTGTCCAGTTGGGAGCGATCACAACAGGTCACAGGTTTATAATACTTTAAGGCTTACAACAATTTTATGAGGTAGGCTGAGTGCCAGTGTTGCTTTTTTTTTAATTTATGAAATAAAACAAGCATTTCCATATTACAGAATTTAAAAAGATGACTGCACATAGAACTGAAAACCTATTACGGAGAACTTGCTATTCCTTTGAAATATAGAAAGTTAATAGGCAACATTCTTTTTTTTCTTCTTCCCCCTCCCCCTGCCATGCGGACCATCTCACAACAATTTTGTGAGGTGGGTAGTGCCTCATTTAACCTCATTTTACAGAAAAGAAAACAAAGCTTCAAAGCAGATTAAATGAGGATCATTAAGGTGAGATTTATATCCAGTTATCTTCTCCTTCTAAGTCCATACACTTTCCACTAGGCCATGCCAGGCTTTCAGGGGAATTACCTCTCAAAAGAATTGGCTCTCAAAGGAAACTGGAAGTTGTACAGGATGTCTATTTTTTAAAAAATAAATACTACTTAATGATGCATAACATTTTTTACATTGTCAAATTCTCTTTTCCCATTTTCTGATTTTAAACTTAGAAAGGGGAGATGAGAACCATAATTTTACAAATTTGAAAAGTGGAGCATAGAAAGGTTTCTTATTTGGTCCCAGAGCTGAAACTGGAGCTTGGAGGTGCCTTACTTTCAGCTCTATACAATGTCCTCTATACTTCGTGGTTTTAATCACTAGACTGTCACTAATTACCTCAACAGAACATTCATGAAATCCCCGAAGGAAGGAAGGAAGGAAACTTTAGATCATTTTAATTCTAAAATTCAGGGGCAGCTAAGTGGTACAGTGAATAGAGCACCAGCCCTGGAGTCAGGAGGATTCCAAGTTCAAATCTGTCCTCAGACATTTGACACTTACTAGCTGTGTGACCTTGCGCAAGTCACTTAACCCCTTGCCTTGTCTTCCCCCCTCCAAAAAAACCCCATACATAGGTACAGAAACTAGGTGATGTATCATGAACCAACAAGAGGTTTTGCCACATTCCAGATCTGAACTCCAACAATGAGCACAAAATCAGAATCAAGTATACAAAGTTGTTAAACTTCCAAACTAAACCCAAACATGATGTTCTTTCTTTTAAGAAGAATCAATTAAAAGTCATTTCCTCTTCAAAAAATCTTGCTAAGTTAATCTGAAAGACTTGAACCTGGATATATATTCTAAAACTAGATAAACAGAATAAAACTAATTAAACAAAATCTTCTCTGACCTGAAATGTACTTCTTGTTGTTACTTACTAGCTCAAAGTCCTTGGATACTGGCTCGATGAAATTGGGAAGGAATTTTTACTATTTAGAAATAGTAGTAGCCACATTTTTGAACATTCAGAGCTATTACTTTTCAAAGAAGCTGAAAAATCATCTTAGTACTAAATATCTACATAAGAGGCAATATGGAGTAATGGACAAAAAACTGGCCTTGAGGACAGAGAGACCTGGCACCAACATCTATACCCACCAGCAGGAAAGTGCTCATCTAAACCGGCAGAGGAAGCTTGTCATTCAGACTTCCCTATACTGATCTGTATCACCCTTCATTTTTGAAGAAGACCTTGCCATCAGAGAAATAATGACATTGCACTTGACCTTGTTTTGAGTGAAGGAGAGCTGTGCAGGTCACCAGCCATCTGAATCCAGTGACCAGATATTCATCAAGATGCCTGGAAAGGCCTCCTTAAGAAATAGTCAGGGTATGGTGGACCTTTTAATGAACAAAGAAAACATAAGTAAATCAACAGAAATGTTAATAGTGATAATCACTGTAAGGCAGCCATTAAGTGGAGCTTGGGGGAAGGAAGGAAGGAAGGAAGGAAGGAAGGAAGGAAGGAAGGAAGGAAGGAAGGAAGGAAGGAAGGAAGGAAGGAAGGAAGGAAGGAAGGAGGGAGGGAGGGAGGGAGGGAGGGAGGGAGGAAGGAAGGAAGGAAGGAAGGAAGGAAGGAAGGAAGGAAGGAAGGAAGGAAGGAAGGATCCCCATTCAGGCAGCTTGGTCTACTCATAGTCTGTCCCTATACTGATGAAATCACAAGGAAGGCACAGACAGAGATACAAACACAGAGACATCAACATAGAAAGATAGACAAAGGCACGCAGACAGAAAAGTACTTAAAAGGGGTCTTTTACAAGCAAATTTGTAGAATATAAATTGATTAAAAAGGTTCTATCCTATAAAAAAGCCAAAAAGAGGAATTAAATTTCACAAATCCAAACTCAAAAATATTTATGAAAGTCCTCAAAGGGTTTTTGGAAGGAAAGCACTTTGTAAACTTCAAAACATCATGTAAATATGAGTTATAATTAGATGAAAATAAAGGTTGTATTTTCTCAAAGACAGGTCTTTGGCATATAATTACCAACAAATGCAGCATTCAGCACGCTGAACATACGTCCTTACTTCTAATTAAAGATGGTTACATTTGTATAAATAACATTTAACCCAAAGCAAACAGATTTTTTAAGAATGGGAAAGGGGAACATGTGACTTCTCATGAGTGTTTTCTCTGGAATACCAGTCAGACACCTAAAAGTCAAGAAGTAGGTCACCGCAGCCTAAAGTGATTCACAAACGGTAAACTTCCTAACAAATGTTTGTGAGATTTAGCATGGCTATGAAGAAAAGTCCCCAGGATTTCATTTGCCATGATGTTTGGGGCCCAGAGCACATCACTCCTTGGGAGAAATTCTCAGGAGTAGGAAGCCTGTGGAGTCTTAGTTAAACAAAGTCAACATTCGGAGACCAGGGAGAGAAAGGGGACAAGTTAAACTGCAGGTGGAAACAGAAGAAAAGGATCTGCATGGCACAAGGGCCCCATGGTATCCCTACATTAGTATAGCTCAGTAGAAAGCCCACCAGATTTGAAGTCAAAGGTCCTAGGTTGATATCCTGGCTCTGCTTTTTACTATTGATGTGACTGTCTGCAAATCACAACCTCTGTGAAGTGGAGTTTCCTCATTTATCCCTTCCAGCTCTCATCTCTGATGCCATAATCCAGGAACTGTGGATCCTGGCAATCCTAGAGCCAACAGAAAGCAAGTATGTGCCCTGAGAGGCTAGAGTAGATATGTAGTTAACTGAGACAGACACAAGAAGCAAAGGCGAGATCAGCCCAGACAGCACCAAACTGACATGTTTCCCCCAATGGGCCTTTCTCTGAGGTGACTGTGTTCCTCTCCTCATTCCCTGAAACAGCAGGGCACTGGTTCATTATCTCTCTAGATCCTATAGGGCTTTTTGAACCCATTTCTGTATGGACAAAGTAAGGGCCAGGATTCAGTTACTCTACTTTTGATTTCCCTTATTTAGCTTGCTCTCCTTTCTCAAATGTTTTGATCTTCCACAAAGTTCCAGCCTGGTCTATGAGTAAGTTGTGCACAGAAATGGGGGCTGTAGTTTAACAGTTTCAAAGGGTTTTCCTTCCAAAAACCCTTTGAGGACTTTCATAAATATTTTTGCATTTGGGTTTATGAAGGTTAATCCTTTTTTTCTTAATGGATAGACTGCACAAGCACCTCACACAGACCCCAGGTAGCAGGGGGATCTAGAATTGCTTCTGCATTAGATAAACAAATATCCTGGGATAACCTAAAGGATTAATAGAAAGATCTCAAAGAAGACACATACCAAGAGAGATACACATAAAGACACAAAGAGAAAATGTCAAAACCAAACATATGAGAAACCGAGTTTCCTGTTTGTGCCCAGGAACCAGACTACCTCAATAATCCACATTAAACGCAGTTGTTCTCTTAGTTCAAAAGAAAAAAGAAATCATTGTAACTATGTTTTCCAGCAACTAAAAGATAAATGGGAAAACAGAGTCATATTGTTATACATGCCCTAACCCTAAATGCCCTAGATGGAGAAGCAAACGGAGCATCATAACGCAGAGCCCTAACATGTTCCTTAATGCTATCTTCGGTTTAACTACTGATATGAATCACAGGTTTGTTCATACTAACACTCCCAACCAAGCTGACTTTGGCGTTGGCATGCAACTCGTCCAATGTGTTTATTTTCTTGGCTAAACTCAGTTTCCAGATTTTCTTCTCATGATTCATCTTCTGTCCAAGATCACTGACTTAAGAGGTGGGGGGATGGGAAGGAAAACTGAGATCACTGAGTCCAGAGTTTCTTAAACTGTGGGTTGCAACCCCATACAGGGATTGTGAAAAGTTTGGCAACTGTGGCCTTGGTTCTGAACACAAAGCATGCCCACTTTGCACTGCACACGCCCTCAAGCCACACAACCTTGCTGCTGAAACACAGAAAGAGCTCATAAGTGGCAAAAGTTTAAGAAGTCCTGAACAGTCTGTCCCCTTCATTTTATCAAAAAAGGAAAGTGAAGTCCAGAAATAGAATTTTAACTCAGATCCCTGAAACACCAAATCAAGTGTTCCTAGGAGAGCACCCAACCATATTGCTACTGTGATTGGAATTACAGCCATGTGGCAAGATAGATACTACTGATCATGGCGGTGTTCTTGAAACAGGAAGGAACACAGAGCCTGGACCCAGGCCAAGTCTTCCCATAATCAGTAAGCTATCTCACAGTAGTATGTAATTTAAAAGTCATGTTCAAGCAAGATTAATTTGGCAACTAAATGAAGTCAATATGCTATCAAAAACTCTAAACATAACTGTATGCTACCTAAGCTTCCACTGTAGGCCATTACTATAAAGAATGCAGAATCAGTTGGGGGAAAAAATCACATTTATTAATGGGAAACTGTTTAAAGCAACCATCAGCGCACAGTGGGGTATGTATGCCAATGAGGTCAAGGATCTTAGAATCAGTGAAATTCCCAGTACGTGCTAAATGAAATGCCCTATACGTACCAAAATATTCATAATAGCACTTTTGTGGTAGCAAAAAACTAGAAACCAAGTGAGTGTTCGCTGATTGGAACTTAGAACTATACAAGTTTTGTAACATGAAAATAAATGAAATGCTATTGTTTCAATAAGAAATTTCAAATATGAGAAATCAGAGAAACATGGAATAAGGGTAGGGGTCAATTGAGTAAACATAGCAAAGTCACTCCCACCCCCCTCCCACCCCAGCATCAGGGTGCTGAGATACATACCCTGATACATCTATCAGTTGAGAAGACCTCTTGGCTATTTACTAGATGTGAACAACACCTGGACCCTGGTTATGCATGACAAGAAGTCTATAATTACCTGAGAAACTCGGTTACTTCCTATGGGGCTTATATAAAACCATGAAGCTAATTGGAATAAAAACAAATTGAGGAGTCTGCCATTATGAAGGAAAAGCACTCTAGCGACTCCCCTAAAAAGGAATCACTTGAGGGGTGGGTGAGAAGAACGCCCTGGCCTCGGCCTCCTTCCTTCTCCTTTTGGTAGTTGGAGGATTTGGCACTTCCCAGCATCCCATCAAGTTGCTAGCAGCTTCCCCAGAACAGCTGTACCTTCATCAGGAGCCCAGGACAAACTAGATTCAAGATTCTCCATCTTAAAGGCTTTAGGGAAAGGACTACAGGGGCTGTAAGCTACTCCTTGTTACTCCTTGTACCTGCTAAGTTGCATCTACTTTCTCTACTACTTGACTATTAAAGTGATTTTCCTAATCACAGATGTGACCCATGTCATCCCCTCTCACCCCTCATGCAAACTCCTGTAGCTCCCCATTTCTTCCAGTATCAAATATATGATCCTTTGTTTTGCTTTAAACATGCTTCAAACAACATGTCTTCCTAATTTTCCAGCCTCTTACACTTTATTGCCCCACATACTCTACAAACCAGTTAACACTGGTCTCCGTGCTGTTCCTTACATAAGACACTGTCTTGTCCTTTTTTTGGGCTAATTCCCATGCCTAGACTCACTCACTCATAAGTGAGTCCCTTGACATCAGGGACTGCTTTCGCCTTGCTCTGTCATCCTAACACCTGGGATAGCAAATTTTGCTGTTGTTCAGTTGTTTTTAGTCATGTCCAATTCTCCAACCATTTGTGACCCCATGTGGGCTTTTCTTGGCAAAGATACTGGAGTGGTTTGCCATTTCCTTCTCTGGGTCATTTGACAGATGAGGAAACTGAGGCAAATAAGGTAAGTGACTTGCCCAGGACTGAGGCCAAATTTTAACTCAGGAAGATGAGTATTCCTGACTTCAGGTTTGGCTCGTTATCCACTGGGCCCTTTAGATATCCAGTTGGCCAGTACTAAGCACTTAATAAATGCTTACTGTCTGATGACTTCATCTGTACTGTTGGGATGTGCCACAGACTTCAAAAGGGAAGGGGTTATATCAACTATGTTAAAGCAAATGCCTTTTTCTTTTTTATAAATTATTTATTTTTAGTTTTCAACATTTACTTACATAAGTTCTAAATTTTCCCCACCTCCCTTCCCCCTACCCCCTCCCTAAGATGGTATGCAATCTAATACAGGCTCCACATACACATTCTTATCCAATATATTTTCATATTAGTCATGCAGTAGAGAATAATTAGAACAAATGGAGGAACCATGAGAAAGAAAATATAAAACAAAAAAAGAGTAAGATGCTTCAAACTACATTCAGATTTGATATTTCTTTCTTGGAATGTGGATGACATTTTCCATCATGAGTCTTTTGAAGTTGCTTTAGGTACTTGCATTACTGGGAAGAGCTAAGTCTATCAAAGTCAGTCATCACACAATGTGGCTGTTACTGTGTACAGTGTTCTCTTGGTTCTGCTCACTTCACTTAGCATCAGTTCATCTAAGTCATTCCAGGTTTTTCTGAAGTCCACCTGTCCATTTTTTATAGAACAACAGTATTCCATTGCATTCATATACCACAATTTGTTCAACCATTTCCCAATTGATGGGCATCCCCCACAAAAAAGAGCTGCTATAAATATTTTTGTGGGTCCTTTTTTTCCCATTTTTATGATCTCTTTGGGATATAGCCCTAGAAGTGGTATTGCTGGGTCAAAGGATATTATGCACATTTTTATAGCCCTTTGGGCATAGTTCCAAATTACTCTTCAGAATGGTTGGATCAGTTCACAACTCTACCAGCAATGAATCAGTGTTCCAACTTTCCCACATCTGCAGTACTTATAATTTTCCTGTTTTATCATGTTAGCCCCTTTGATAGGTGTGATGCAGTACCTGAGAGTTGTTTTGATTTGCATTTCTCTAATCAGTAATGATTCAGAGCACATTTTCATATGACTATAGATAGCTTTAACTTCTTCCTATGAAAACTGCCTGTTGATATCCTTTGACCATTTATCAGTTGGGGACAAATACCTTTTTCTAAAAGCTAATCGTCTAGTTCACTGATATCAATAGTAATCACAAGGGGGAGCTTCAGTGCTACAGTAACAGAATCTTTCCCCCACCCTCCACCCATATCCCCAAGGCTACCCCCTTGATCCATGAGGATACACTGTCACACACCACCAACTCCTCAGTGTCAGCTGAAGCTGGAATCTTTGCCTTCTGAGGCAGTGACTACAATAGGAAGACATATAAACTGAGGCAGAGGAGAATGAGAAGAGCCAAAGAAATAATTTATAAAATGACTACAGAAACACAAAGGAAAATAACATGAAAATGAAATTGGGTGTTATTTCATTACACTGGTGCAGTTTGGACCCAGAGAGGAAATGAGGAAAAATGAGACAAAAGGAAGCTCCCTTGATTTTTGCTAGAGGTAGAAGGAGCTGTAGGTGCAGAATGCCTCAAACTTGGCCACTGTGTTGTTTGGTCTGGCTTATCTGCTTTTTCTTCCCTTTTGTTATAAGGGAGGGGGTATATATTTTTGAATAACTGATATAGAAAAGGAATCAATAAAACGTTTAAAAGGGAAAAAAATAAGGGGAATATCAAGGACTGTCAAAAAAAAGGCAACCTTGATGGAGAAAGAAGATTTTACATGCAGCCTGGGGGATTCATGTGGAAAAAGAGAGGACTGTTTATACTGTCAGGCTTCCAGTTATTACTTCACCTAAAAGAATTCAGTAGTTAGAAAAGACTTTAGACACTTCTCTTTCAACTTCCCACCCAATCAAATCTACAGCATTACAAAAGTACCCACTATGTGCCAGGCATCATGCTAGGCTCTGGGGTAAACAAAGACAAAAATAAAATAATAATGAAATAAGCCCTCAAGGAGCTTGCTTTCTGCCAGGAGGAGACAAAACCTACATAGACTATAAGAGAAATAGATGGATATAAATATATATCATATGCAAAGTAAACAAAAGGAAATATGCTAAGCATCTTTGTAAAGGCAACATTTGGCCTCTGTTTAAAAACCACTAGTCATAAGAAATTTCGATTTGGAGCAGTCTATTCCGTTTAATAAAACCTCCAAGTGCTGGAAAATTCTTTCTTCCATGGAGCCAAAATCTACCTTCCTGGAATTTCCATTCGTTGATCCAAGTTCTGCTTACTTGAACCACACAGCATTAACGTTCTGCTACTTTGCTTTCAGTGGACAAACATTTATTAAGTGCTTACTACATGCCAAGCACTAAGCTTGAGAACAATTTTCAAATATCTGAAGTGCTACCACAGGCCTACTAAATCGTCTTTGCTAGGCTAAATGCTGTCCCTCAAATTTTCTAGCAGACTCTGGAACTCTTCTTTGTTCTTGTCACAACTCTGAATTATATTTATATATGTACAAATTAGATCAGCCTTCTCTCCAGTAGAATGTCAGATGCTTGAATGCAGAGATTTATTTTTGTCTTCACATGTGCTGTGCCAGTCCAGTACCTCATGTATAGGATAAAAGATATGAAGCTACATGGGATCTTAGGTTTCTTTAACTTTTTTCAGTCATTTCCAACTCCAGTCTACTACATCATTTTATTCATGAGGAAAATAAGAACCAGAGACATGAAGGGACTGAGTTCCTCCATTACACTGAGCAACCTGAGATCAAGGAAGGGCTGGAGCTTTGTTTGCTTTTCTAGTTGTGTTGACCTCTCTGCCTATCTCTAGTGCTTAGCACAGTGCTTGGCACACAATAGGCAGTTAATAAATTGCTTGTTGACTTGAAGGGCAGTAAGTGACCAAGCAGCTGCTAGGTGGCACCCTGAGCCCGGAATCAGAAGACTCATTTTCCTCAGTTCAAATCTGCCTTCAGACACTTCCTAGTGGTGTGACCTTGGGCAAGTCACTCCACCCTGTTGGCCTCAGTTCTTCATCTGTAAAATGAGCTGGAGAAGAAAATAGCAAACCAGTCCGGTATCTCTGTCAAGAAAACCCAAATGGAGTCGCAACGACTCGAACGAGACTGAAAACAGCCAAATAACCACCAGGTGACCCTAAATTCAGCCTCTTCCCATTGGACTGCGCTCTCTGCTTTTATGTTGTTGTTTTATGGATGACAATAGCAAAAAAAAAAATCCCCAAGTAGTCAGATTGCGGGGTATGAACCTCGCAACCCTTAGGGAGACCAAACCTCCAAAAGCAGACTCAGAACACTGAAACTCCAAGGCTTTACAACGCAGCAGAGCCCATACACTGTAGTAGGAACTTAATAAAGAAGCACTTACTAAGCATTAGTTCAGATGAAATTAAAAGTATCACGCCACAGTGAAGAACACATTGGTTTTGGAGTCGTATAACCTGAATTAGAACCCCACCTCTGTTACTTACCTGAATGACCTTGGACAAGTCATTTGATCTCTGTGGGCCCCAATTTTCACATAAGAGAGAGTTGGTTGACATAACTACCATGGTCCTTGCCAGGTATAAATTTTATAATTCTTTTTTGGCTCTACAACACCTCTGTTTCCAGAAGAAAGACTAACCATGAGGCCAGGTAAGCCAGCTGGCTGGTATGGGACGGGATCTCCAAGTCAATAGGTGGGTGGGATGAGTTTGTTTTTTTTAAGAAGATTGTATATCTTTTCTGACAGGTATTGACAGAAGAGTCATAGCAAAGAATATCCTTTACTAAGGCTTGGAGGTTCCGAACTTTTAATTTCTGTATATAGTGGTATAACGTTCTACAAGGAGCCAAGTCACTGAGTTGACAAACAGTTTTTTTTACCCTTGGGGAGAGAGTAAAGAGAAGGAGAGAGAGAGGCTGAAATAGAGGATAACACTGAGTAATAAGTCATAGACACATCCAGTATTTACAGTCATTTTTTTAAAAATGTAGCAAGAATAATAAAATATGCATATATTCTCAAAGCAAAGAAATTAAGGCTCACTTTCATGAATTCCATTAAAATATGAATTTGTGAACAATATTTATAATTTTATCAGGAAAAGAAAAATTTAATATAATTTAACTATTTTCTTTCCTATCACATCACAGAATAGCGTTTCTTGTAGAAGGAAATCCTTCATCCTCGGTTTCCAAATATATGCATTGAAAAGGGCATAAATTAGAATTTGGAACAAGTCATGTGGCTGATGGAGGAAAGTCCTCTAATAACTGACAGACGCCGAAGACAAGACAGACTTAGCTGAGAAATGGGGTGGTTTGGATTGGGTTTTTTTTGTTCTGTTTTGTTTTTAAATGCAGCTGGCTAGAATTTATATTAGGTTTTAGGATTTGCAAAGCGCTGTTCAGATGCCATCTCAATGGAGCTTATGTATGCCTCTCAGGAAAATGAACTTTTAAGAGACAACTAAATAATTGGGCACATGGGGAAAGAGTCTAGTTGCTCAATGTATCATTTGGTAAAATGAACTAGTTAGTTTATACAAGGCATTCTGCAAACCTTAGAGTTCTACAATAAATGGCATTATTGCTATTCCTAATGAAGCAAGAAATTTAAGTGTAAAAAACCTAATAGGCTGTTGCTTTTTCAAATACCATTACCTTTGGGTGGAGTTTTAGGGTTAGAACAGACTCTTCCAGACATCACATGTTGGCAGGTATAACCCAAATGTTCCACACCTCCCCATCGCCAGCCAGTAAACGGGGCCAGGCCTTCCCCGCTATAACAGGGCACCTACTGTCTTCCAAAAGACTAGTTTGAATTAGAGACAGCTCGTTAAAAATTAAGTTTTCCGTTCAATTTACCAAATCCCAATCTGAACTTTGCTTTTTTCAACATTCTTCATCTTTACAACAAAAAATAGACAATTTAAAAACCATCAGTACCTTAAATTTAAAAATCAGGCTTTTCTGAAGAGAATTAACCATCAGCCAATAGACATTTTCTCCATTTAACGTAAGACTAAAAATGTAATAAGCGTGCTTAAAAGATTTAGGGTTAAAGTGAGTACTTTATTGAAAGCCAAATTTACCTATGCATTACAACATGTATCTGATCTTCCATTAAATGAGTAAGTGAAATCAATAGGCTTAGACATTTTATGAGATCTTTCCTTTGTTCAATCACAAGGTAGACAACCATGCTTTAGAGCTTTGGGGTGAAATCACAGCCATAGTTAAAGAGAATCTAACGGGCGGGCTGGTTTCTCAACAGGCCACCTCACTTCACAGCACCTTCAAGATAAGATGACAGCTAAATTCCAAACCAAAGAAATAGACAGATGGGGTTTAATCTCAAGAGACATTTTTTTTACTTTAATAATTAACTTTCATCAGCTCGTGTTTATTCAACATATTTGAATTAGATTATTATGCCTGTTTCAAAGATTGGTGATGTCCCACTTAGTATATAAAGCAAAACTATAATGGAGAAAGATGGTTTCATATAACAGGAACTATCATTTATACACGGCTTGTGATGTGCCAGCCACCATTGTAAGTATTTTACAATTATTATCTCATTTGAGCCTCATGAAAATGTGGAGAGGGAGATTCAGTTATTATCCCCATTTTACAGATGAGGAAACTGAGACAAACAGAGGTTAAGTGACTTATCCACGGTCTTACAACTATTAAGAGACCAGATTTTGAGCTCAGGTCCAGTACTCCATCTACCTAACTGCTATCATCTTAGTTTACTTATAGTGAAATCTTATGTAAATATCTTTTTTCTAATTTCTTCTGTAACTGGAAGTCCTCTGTCATGAGCACTATTTCTACCTACCAGTTCTCCTCTTCCTTGCTTATGGCCCACAAGGGCAGGCAGACTCTAGTTCAAAAAATGAGATTAGTCACAGACATGTCCTTTGTTTGAGGATCCATGAGAAAAACACAGGTGGAATTACTAGTGCCTGACCAGACATCTAAATCAAGGTTAATCATGGGGAAGAAAATGAATTCTTGTACATAATCCATAGCTTTATTACTTTTGCACTTTATGGGATACGGAGTAAAGGATAATTACTTTAAGCTACCAAGGTTAAGATTTCCTACATACTAAAATTCTTGAAGTTATTTGTAACAATTCTTTTAGTAAACCATTACCTCTATGAAAACCTTCCTCTTATCTGAAGTTAAGAGCTCTACCCAGGACATAGCATAATGCTATCTCCACAGTAGACACTTTCAATGTTTGCTGACTTGAATCGTGGACAGATTGAGTTGCATGTACTTTTTCCTTAACTCTTCCTCTCTGGTTGAGATCATTTCTAGGAAAAATACCCCTCTGACATGTTCCTACACAATTCTACATCATCATCCAAGAAATTACAGAAGCAAACAGATGCTGCTAAACTGTCCTCTCCTCCCCTTCTCACATCTTCTGCAGTGACACAAGACTGTCTTCACTCTTCTTCATTATATTTTAAAATTCACAAAGAGACAGGAATGAGAATGTCTGAACTAGGTCTCCCTGCTATCAAATTAAGATTTTTGAATAACTAAATGCGCTGACTTCTGAACATCACAGGCCTATTCTACCTGTTTACTCAGTGAATGAAAAAAAGTTAAAAAGCATCTTGTTGAGTTGGTTCCATTGTGTCTGATTTCTTGTTCCCATTTGGGATTTTCCTGGTAAAAATACTGGAGCAGTTTGACATTCTCTTCTCCAGCTCATTTTATAGATGACGAAACTGAGGCAGACAGCTTCAAGTGACTTGCCTAGGGTCACACAGCTAGTAAGTGTCTGAGGTCAGATTTGAACTCAGTAAGATGAGTTTTCCTGATGCCAAACCCAGTGCTCTATCCACTAACCTACCTAGCTGCCTGAAACAGTGTCTTAACCTAGGCCTTCTAGAAGGCTCCTCCTTTTAAGAAGGATCTCACACACACACACACACACACACACACACACACACACACACAATCATGAATTACTATTCTTCTTCTTTCTACCCAACCACCAGAGGAGAAATTTAAAAAGAACATTCCAGAAGCACACCGTTTTAACCACATCTATGACAGAAAGAAGGCAGGAGTGAAGACAGAATTACAGCTATGATTGATTACTCTCTCTCTCTAGTATTTTTCCCTTTGCCCTTTCTGTATTAGCCAGTAATGGCAACAGAGAATAAAAAATAAAGGCTTGGTTTTATATTCCTTATCACTTAGTCCCTGCAGTCAAAGTCAATTTGAATTAAACTGACCTGAGCTCCAAGGATCCTGATCAAGGAAGCCCTAAAACTTAGTCTAACAAAGAAAGGAGATATTTATGCCATTGAACCTCCTGTCCTACCCCACCTCAAAAAAGGGAAAAAAGTTCTCCTGGTAATACTTGCAAAAGGTTTCAAACCACTAAATAAATGACTGAGAAAACTAACATCTATAGAATTTAATTCACATACACACAAATAATAAAAAGCACAAAACACAACTCAAGTTAACTGCCATGACAAATCTTGATCCCAGAAAATATATGCTGAGCCAGAACTTTCTTCCCTTCTGTGTTGAGAGGCAGTAGACTGAGGGGGCAAAATGTGGCACTTGATGAGAGCTGCTCTGTCAGTCAGTTTTACTGAATTATTGGAGTTTTTCTTTCCTCCTGTTACAAAGGAGAGTTCCACTAGGGTGAATATAAAAGAAGGTATAATAGAAAATGACTGACATGACCCCAAAGCACTATGAAGCATTTAACTTTAAAAATTAAAAATTTAATTACATTTTTTAAAGTTTTAAATTTACACTAGGAATCAAGAAGAGACAGGAGAGGCACCAATTGTAAATAAGTATTCAGGTTTCTAATGAAATTACAATGTCAAATAAAAATCATTTTGAAGTTTAAATGACCAAAAACCATATAAGAAATACAAAAATATATACTGGGCTACATTGAGTACTCAGTAACAAAAATCTATTAACAATATTTTGTTTCACAATCAAAAGATTATACATTTAAATCTGGAAAGGACTTGTTCATTCTAAGACAATTCCCCAATTTTACAGATGAGGAAACTGAGGTACACAGCAATGAAAGTGACTTCCACATGTGGCAGTTCAAATCTAGTACATCCTCTTACCATACCATAAAAAAGAGGACTTATCCCATCCCTCAACATTAAATAACTTAAAAGCAAACTTGTGGATAAATATTTCAAATACTATCATAGTAAACAGTGAAATCCCAGTATTTAAAGTGATTAAGCCAATGAAGATAGATAACTATATATATACAGGCCATTGAAGGGTTGGCCTTAATGCTGGCCCAACTGACAAAACAAAATTCCTTAAGAAAGAGATATTTCAATAGTTTTTTGCTTTTTTCCTGATTATATTTTATTGTGATTTCCTGCTGGGAAGAGGAATGGTTATAATGGGACTTAGCTGTTCTGTATTTCCTTTCAAAAGGATGTACTTCATACATTTAGGTTTGAATAATCTTTTTTTTAATATAGGCAAAAAGGAAATTTTAAGGTGGTGAATGTCTTACTTGTCTCTTTATGGTAGTTGGTCCGGACAAAAAGCCAACCATGATAGATTTGGGCAGCCCTAATCATAAGCTCAGTTTCCTGAAGGGGAAAAATACTTTTCCAGACCCCTCAAGTTTAGTTCAGGAACACCAATTAAACACTCTGCAACTCAGAGATGCAATGGCTGGATTCTAGAGAAGTCAGGAAGCTGAAAAGTCTCTTAGCAAATGCTATTATATAAGTCAGTCTACAGAGGTGGTAAGAAAAGAAGGTATAATGGGCCAGTAAATCTAGAAAAATCAGCATTGGCAATGTCCAGGAAAAATCAGCATTGACACTGACATGTAAAAATATTATAAAACGTGTTTGGAATGCATACAAACAACATGAAAGATAAATAATCCAAGCTTTTTACTTTATATAGAATGAATGGAAACTAAAAATTGGGCAGCAGATTTTATAAACAAGGGTGTAGGTGAAAGTTATAATTGCATCTTAAAATTTAGGAGTCCGGATATGGTGGTGGGAATAAGGAAGTCTAATATAAATCAGTTTTTAAAATCTAAATCAGAAAATATTTTTAAATAAAGTAATTTTAAATACAAAGCTTTAAAAATGGTTCATAATTAGTACATCAATTTTCTGAACTTCAAATTCTTTCCTGTATTAGTTGAGCTAGCAGAGTTTCTTGACCTAAGGTCCATCAACTATTTTTTTTATATAAATGGATATGGATATACATTTTATATATGCATTTTAATATAAACAATTTACTTTGTATTTTATTCCACACATTTAAAAACATTACTCTGAAAAGGAGTCCAGAGGCTTTGCCCAACTGCCAAAGAGTATTGTGACACAGTGAGAGGTGATGGTGGGGAAAGGTTAGGAACTCTTATACCCACTGGATCTTTCCAAATCTTTCCAAAATTCTGCAATTCTCTGAAAGAAATACTTCTAAAGTTTCTTCCTTTAAATATTTAGAGGCAGAAAGGTAGAATGGTTATAGAGCTGGCCTTAGACCTGGGATATACGAGATTTAAGTCCTAGATGTGGCACACACTGCTCTGGAACCTTGGACAAGTAATATAAGGCAACCAAGAAGGTTCTAATGTGTGTTGATAGAGTTTCTTCATCTGGGATTTTCTTCTGCCAATGAAATGACAGTCCCAGGCCTTATGCTTCGCCCTTCTTCTCATGCAGGTTAAAGATTTCTCCCTCTTTTAATCTTAGTGATTTAATTTCCAAAGCAAACTCATTTTTTCATTGCTAGAGCAAAAGTGAACTGCATCATGATGTGGTAGGAATTATCACAAATTTCATAATGACAGAGTTCAAATCAGTGATGTTTTATTGTCCATGATGGCCAGCTTAAGTGGTGCAGTGGATAGAGCACTGGGCTTGGAGTTAGGAAGACTCATTCATTTCCTGGAGTTCAAATCTGGCCTTAGACATTTACTAGCTGTGTGACCTTGGGCAAATCACTTAACTTTGTTTGCCTCAGTTTCCTTATCTGTAAAATTAGATGGAGAAGGAAATGACAAACCACTCCAGTATCTTTGCCAAGAAAACACTAAATGGGTCACAAAGAGTCAGACAGGAAGGAATCAACTGAACAAGGACAACATTTTTCTTGATAGCTGTCTATAAACAAGATATAAACAGCTGTCTATAAAAAGGATTGTGCTCCACTTCCTCAGAGAAAGGAATTACATGCCTCATCCGGGGCATTATTGTGTCACTTAGGTTGCCTCTCCTTCTCACTACCTCCATGCCAACCTATTACATTTTTGGATAGCTCTAATTGCTATGATATTTTTCCTTACGTCAAACTTAAATTTGCCTCCTTGTAACTTCCACCCATCTCACAATCCTGATGTGGCATAGACTCAAGGCCCTCCACTACTCTGGTTACCTTATTCTGGTGACTCTCTAGCTCCTTTCCAATTCCATACCTCACCGCTCCATTTAATCATAGGATCATAGAGCTAGAGCAGAGAAGGACCTTAGCGACCATCTGGTCCAGTCCCCTCATTTTATAAATGAAGAAACCGGTCTAGTTAATATGATGAACCAAAAGTCATACTATCTCTTTCCATCTGTGCCACTTTTATCAATTTCCTTCTGCCTTTACTACTGTCATCTTCACACATGTGGTTTGAGATTTCATCCATGGAATATGAAATATGGGATTGCTTTAACCCTTGGACTCATATCTCTCGGTCTCTCATTTTCATCATCTGCAAAATGAAAAGCTAGAGTTGGTTAAGTTGTAAGGTTCATCCAGGTCTGTGGTTCCATTCGTTCTATTCCACAGCTGCTGAATTTAAACTGGTTGGAAGCTGCTTCCACCAATAAAGCTATAGAATTCACCCACTGGATACAATGACAAGTATTCTTTAAGTAAAACTAGCATGGGTGGGGGAAAAGAAACAACTTTTTCTTCCAGCACAGATCTAATAATGTCTTCCCAAATAAAGCCAGACAAGTTGATACCTAACCTGAAACCAATTCAAGTATTTAAAAAAACCACTTATTAACTTCCTACTGTAGGTAAATCATTGAAGAAGAAATCAGGTACTATCAGGCTGGAAATGAAATAGCCCCTGACCAGAGTTTCAAAGGAAGATAAAGATTCCGAGACACTAAGATGAGGAGGGAGTTCACTGCCTAAGGAATGGTGTGTACAAATGCAGAGGCAGCAGATGGGAATGTTAAGTCCAATTTAGCTGGAATTGAGAGTTCATGAATAGTTCACCTTTTGTGACATACTAAGTGAAATACTAATGACAGGAGATGAAATAATGATTAGATATATCCAAGCATTTGATCCAAAAGTTGTTTCTCTTTTTTTAAAAAAAGTTAAGAATCAAGCAGATCTCTAGTATTTCCAACACACATCAGATTATATGACCAACAACTTAGAGTCTCTTGGGCCTGCTTAAGGCCATATAGAGATCCCTACAATCTCACCGTCACTTAAAAATAATAGCAAATAAGTTAAGGACAAGATGATCATTTAATGATAGATGGATAACAAGAAGCGGCACAGAGATGATGAGTCCCTGAATATAGCAAGGCCAATAAAACAGGAAGTAATCACACTCAGAGCATCTGTAAAGTCCCTCGTGTCCCAGCCAGGATACAATCATAGAAGAAAAACAACAGAGAGGAGGAATGGTGGGAACCGGATGACAGTAACTGACCAAGTGTGTTTCTCTCTTGAGTCATGGGGGCTCCTGTGCTTATTATACCAGTTGATGGATTAAGCAAATGGAATGCACAGGGAGTCTTCAAATGGTAATTAGAAAAGATAATCATTTTGATGCTTGAAGATAATCATTTAGAAACATTTTAAAAAAATAAATCTGGACATCAAAAAGATTAGTGCTGAAGGAAAAAAAACAAAGCAAATGGGGCAGGAAATAACTCAGGCCAAATATTCTAAACTATTCTACTAACGTAGTGATTAAGTGCCTAGTGGTCTCCCCTGGGAGAGAGGAAAAAGGGACTCAGAGTGAAGACAGAGAAGCCTTCCTGACGGTCTCCTTTCCAAACGGGAAATTTGAGTTTGTTCTTCTGTAATCTCCAGAAATTACATAAACATGGCCGAAATAACCAAACTTTTACAGCATTTGCTTCAGACTTCTCGCTTAGAAGCACAGGAAGAGATTATCAGCATGGACCAGGTGATTAAGTACTATTACCAGGTTGAGCAGCCCAGCCTCAAGGCCAGCTACATGCCTTTGTTTCCCTTCCATTACTAATGCCATGTGAATAATTAGAATGGAGGGGGGGATCCTGCGACCTGGAAGTCACACGTGGCCTGCAGCCTTTTGACCAGGTTCAAGTTTTATAGAACAAATTCTTTTACTATAGGGATTTGTTCTGTGAAGTTTGGATTCAGTCAAAGGGCTGCACTTGAGGACCTAGAGGGTCCAACCTCGAGGCCACAGGTTCCCCTCCCCTGGATTAGAACATGATGTTTTGTACCTAAGAGAAACAATGTCCTTCAAGGCTCAATTCTGGTGTTACCTCCTCCGTGCAACTTCTTTGATTCTTATCTCCCTCCCCTACCTACTATTTCATTCCTCAGATTATGTTATATAATAAATCTTACACATGTTATCAGTCTTATGTTACATTGTAGCAGCAAGGACCCTGGCATACACAGGAGGGCCTGCTACACAGGGTCTTTGATCTGCTTTTCTAAAGGAAAGCAACTTTTGAGGGGTCAACAATCTATTTTAATCAAGCACATATATATCACTCACTTAGTTCAGGGGAAGAAATCAGCACTCTTAACTTCAGAGAAAATACAAACAGAGGAGTAAACATCAACAGACAGGGCTTCCAGCTGTCTGACCATAAACAGTACATACATCATTACCGAGAGAAGCACCAACATCTGGGTTTTCAAAGGGGTGGGATGTTCTTAAAATGGTTGCCCATAGACTCATCTGGCACAGGAACCTTCTTCCAAAAAATAAGCCCCAAAGCACATTCTCATCTCATAGTATTATATACTCTTTTCAGGACTGGAGGGCACTAATGCTTCCTTAGAAATTAACAAAAGGTATCTGAGACCTATTAATGGGCAGGGAAGATCTTTAATTCTTTCTCCCACCCACAATTAACCTTACATTAACATTGCATACATGAATTTTATGTTACATAATTCTTTGTACATAGGGTCATAGGCACAGAGTTAGAAGAGCCCTTGGTAAGTCATCAAGTCCCATTTCCTCACTTTACAGAAGAGGAAACTGAGGCACACAGAGTTTAAGTAGCTTGTCCATGGTCAAACAACTAGTAAGTGTCTGAGACACTGCATATATATATGCACATGTGTATATACATGAGTATACATAGATGTATATATATGAGTATTTGTGCACATTTTCACAGAGTAGAGCTAGTTGTTAAAGAAGTGCATGACCAGAAAGGAGCTAGGTAAGTCATATAGCCAACAAAGGGTTACATAGATATTCATACATTGTAAAAAGTCCTGGAAGAAGGTTCCTAGCACACTGAAATAACAAGAAAATTGACAATAATAACTAGCATTGCTATGGCCCTTTAAGGTTTGCAAGGTGCTTTACACATTGAAGATGCCATTGTTATACCATTTTGTGGATGGGGAAACACAGTGGTTCAATGAATTGATCCAGGTCATACAACTAATAAAGTACTTATGGCAGAATTCAAACTCTGGTCATTCCTGGCTCTATCTGGCACTTTGGGAGGGACAGGAAAGTTCAACAGATGAGGAAATATTGGATAGGTTGTGATCTGGACCAATGGAGAGAGATAAGACCATGAATATTCTGACATGTAAAGATGGATTGACCTGACAGCTTCAGAACATAGACGGAGTGGCTGAAGTTAGACATGAACTTGGAATGTCTCCAGTGGAATGTGCAGCAATCTCTGCTTAGTACTGAACTATTTTATATTTTTAGCAATGACTTAAATAGAAGCATAAATGGCATACTTAACAAACTTGCAGGTGCCGCAGATGTTAAAGGGACTGTTAACACACTAGATGACAGAATGAATATTCAAAAGGATCTTGACCAGTGAAGAACACTGGGACAAATTTAATGAGATTGTATTTAATAGCAATAAGAGTGATGCTTTATACTTGGGTTTTAATGGAATACAAGGTAAGTAACACAGTGGATAGAGTACCAGGACTGGAGTCAGGAAGACTTTTCTTCCTGGGTTCAAATCTGGTCTCAGACACTAGCTGTGTGACCTTGAACAAGTCACTTAACCCTGTTTGTCTAAGTTCCACATCTGTAAAATGAGCTAGAGAAGGAGATGGCAAACCACTCTAGTTATCTCCAACAAGAAGACCCCAAATGAGGCCATGAAGAGTTGAACCCAACTGAAACAACCACACAAAAACCAAAAGCTCAACATGCACCAATACTGTTAATGTAACAGCCCCCACCAAAAACAAAAAGCAACAAAAATCGAATATGACTCTTGGCAATATTTAACAACAAAAAGTGGCTAAGACCAAGGTCATGTCCCATGGTCTGACTTGGCCCTACCTAGATCACAACTGGAGCATTCTGTTCATTTCTGAGGGCCACATTTCGGGAAAGGATTAAGTTGGAGAGCGCTCAAGACTGTTGTTCAGTCTTCAATTTTGAGGAAGAACAACAAGATACTGGTGACAACCAGAATAACGAAGAATCTAAAGTCATACTATACAAGGAGAGGTAGACAAAACTGAAGATGTTTATTTAGCCTCCCCAACAGAAGAGGAGATGTCATAATATCCTCAAGAATCTGAAGAGCAAACAGATGAAAATGCCTTGTTCTGCTTGGCCCCAAGAGGCAGAGTTAGGGGAGTGGGTGGAAGTCAAAAAGAGGGAAAACGTAGGCTTAATGTAAAGAAAACATCTTAAAATTAGAACAGTTGCAAAGCAAAATGACTGCGTCTTAAGTAGGCAGGGCCCGCCTCACTTGGCAGTCACTTAACAGAAGCTAGAACAAAGACTTTTCAGTCCCAGTGTATCTGGGTCTCCTGTTGAGAAACAGGTGGAACTAGACAACCTGTGAGCTTCCATCCAAGTCTGCCATTCTGCAGATGGTCAGCTGTGGCTCAGATACAGAGCATCAAATTGCTATTTCCTACAAAAGCTCCCTGGGACGGACAATCTCCTCATTTTAGAGGCTAGGAAGAAGGGTTCCATACATTTTAAGCATCAAGAGATGATGGGATTTCAGCTCCAAATCTCTGTCTCCAGAGTCATTGTTTTTTCCACTGTACCACATTGTCTCCCATCCTTTGAAGTGAATTGTAGATAAGATAAGGTGTTCAGAGGCCTGGCATGACTCTGGGCAAGTTACTTAACCCTGTGTACCTGTTTCCTCATTATAAAATGAACTGGAGAAGAAAATAGCAAAGCACTCTTTGCCAACAAAACCCCAAAGGGGATCACAAAAAGTCAGATAGAATTGAAACAACTAAGCAGTAAAAACAGAAATGACTGGGAACCCAGGTCAGGGTTTAATATAAGGCCTTACCTTACTCACAAAGTTAATAGGGTTAGCATTGATATGGTGATTTTGTTTCAGAACATTTCAGGAAATACAAAAAAAAATCAACTTTACTGAATGAATAAGGAAGAATCACTGACACTGCCATGGGAAATAGTAAGAAAGGAAAAGGAATGAAATTATTCGTCTGAATTCAAATTGCTTATTTACCAAAGGATTCCCGTGCAAAGCTTAATGGAGCTAGAAATGGAGGATGCTTTTTTCAGAACTGAAAATGACTCACTTCAACATTTTTCCCCATAACATTAGGGCCAATTCTTAGAAAATTAGAACCACTCACAATTGACTGAGCATCAGAACCTGATGAATCAGAGCCCAAACTCCTCAATGGAAAAGCATGAAAGAGACACTCAATAACCGAGATTTGGCTGCTCACCCAGAACAGGGAAGGAAACCAAGATAAGAGGGGTACTAACAACACCCAAACGTTGATAAGGAACAATGAATTATGTCTCTGACATACTAAAGTAAACCAAGATACTTAGCACTGCTATGAAGGCACTGTAACTATTAACAAAAGACTCCATCCTTTGGGAATTTTTGCATAAATAAAATCATGTTTTTAAAAAGGGGTGCTGTAGGGAAAAAGAAAGGAAAGGATAATGAAGGAGGTAGAGTGGTACAGTGCAGCAAAAGACCTGGGTTCAAACCCCACCTTTGACATTTACTACCCATACAACCTTGGACAAGTCACTTAACTTCCATGGGCCCCTCATATAGACTCCTCATCTATAAAATGAGGAGACTGGACTGGTGGGCCAGTGTGAGTTTATATTCCTATTCAAAAGTATGTGTGCCCAGGGCAGAAATATATATTTCTGTCTACGGACATGTGCAATAAGTAAGAGAGAAGACAGTGAGGAGAGAGAAGTAAAGAGGTCACAGATTGTTGGAGATCGTTGTACCTGCCCATTCCTTCTATAAGATATTACTTCACCACAATCTCATTTTGCTTCCAGATTGACAAAGAAAGAATGTTAAGTTTCACCTTCCTGGGGCATGTATTACATCTCAAGCCAACAAGTATCTATTAAGCATCTATTACGTACCAGTCACTGTGCTAAGGGGGTGGTGGTGATGGTGTGTGATTTAAACAATAATCATTTATTAAGGACCTACTATGTGTCAGTCACTATAAGTGCCAGGGACAAAAAGAAAGGGAAAATGCTCTCCCAACTCTCAAGAAGCTCATAGAGCAAATGGATAAACAAGTTAACAAGGATGTATAAACAAGAGATGTATACGCTGAATTGGAGGGGGAAGGTGCTGGCAGGCATTAAGGGGATTCAGAAAAGGCTTCTTGTAGAACATGGGACTTTAGCCAAAAAGCATAAAATCTGGAAATACAATTTTAGCTGTGAACAACCCTGTTGTATTGTCCTCTCTAAAAAAATTTCAAGCTTTGTCTTCTTTGGCAAAGCAGAATATATCCATGCCAAAAACCTCAGAGACATGGAGAAGTTCAAATAATTAAGTGTCAGAGAAATTGAAGTAGGGAAATTCAAAGGATTATCTGTGAGATCACAGCTCATATTCAACAGCATCACCTCTCTGGACCTCAAACCTAGGACCTAGGAGAAAGATGGAGGTGGGAAAAGGGATAATTACATTTCCTTCTTTTCTTTTCATCATTAAAGCCTAGAACATCAAGAGATACCAAAGAGATGAAAGGAGATTACACAGGGAAAATACGGAGTTAATCTAAGGGAAAAGGAGATAAAGCCACAAGAAACAGATTTCAGGTAGACAGTACAAGGGATGATGGATGATGATGGATGATGTTGGATGGTGGTTGGTTGGTGGTAGCAGTAGCAGTGGTGGGTGATGATGGTGATAATGATAATCAAAATAAATCTGACATCTTTACCATGCTTTTCAGGTTTATAAGATACTTTATATACATTATCTCAAATGATTCTTTGAACAACCCTGTGATATTGATAATATTGCTAGTATCCCTATTTTATAGATGAAAAAAGTAGGGCTCAGAGAGATTAAAGTGCTTACTATCAGAGAACTATTAGAGGGCTAGAGGCAGAATTCAAACCCAGATCTTTCCTGGCTGCAAATTTGGTATTTGTTCTACTATAGTCCAAGAACATTTCTGTATCTCCTGATACAGAACTGTATCACCTCTCTTAAGAAATAAGACATTTTGGGAGAGCATTAAGTTTATTCTAGGCTTTGGAGGAGCCTCATAATTCCCCAAATTTAGGCCAGCTCCCAAACTGATGGCAAATCACAATAGTAAACGGTAACTGAAATCGTTCACATTTAACACTCTGCAAAAGTAACAGTGATAAAGGGAAGGTATTTAAAATGAAATCAAATTATATTTTCCCTTCTCCTCAATGTCTAAAATGCCAGATGATTCCATGGAATGTGAGACCTGTATTTGTATAACTGGTCCCAAGTCACAGAAGATTTGAATGACTCTCCTATAAAAGGTAAGCACCCTACCTGAGGGTTCATAGGATCCATGCAAACCCCAGCATGTACAAACACTCAGTCCTCACCTACAATTTGACAGAGAATTTCTTGTTTTTGTTTGCTTATTTCCTCCATTAGAACACAGATCTAGGAACCTCAAAGATCATCTAGTCCAATCCATTCATTTTTTTATAAAAGAGCAACCTCAGACCCAGAGAAGTTAAGCAATTCGCATAAGGTCACAATCCAGGTAAGCATTTGATGCGGAACCTAGGACTTCTGACATAGTCAATATTTTTTCCAGTGTTTTATACTATTTTGCTGTATCTAATGTAACCCAAGAGGCAAACTCTCGTCTAGGAGATACCCTTCACCCAGTAAAAGAAATGAATACAAAACTAAGGGAAATGCACCTGTAAGGATTCCCCCTGCTTAAACACATTCCTGACACATTTCTGAAAGGACTTCATGATACAACATAAGTATTGCTAAGGATATGCACAGCTTGGATAGCCACCGATAACCCTCCCATAAGCAAAGTCATGACCAATTAAAAGAGGGGAAGACCACAAACCAAAGAGCCAGAAACAAAAGACAGAAAACAACTTGTCTACTCAGCAATTAGAAGTCCAAAGAAGAAACCAGAAAGCAAAGAAACTGGGAGATCATAACAGGGAAAACTGCACAAATGCGAAGTTGGATTACCAGACCATACCTTTCCTGTCCATAGCAAGGGAGAACATGCATCAGCTTCAATTAAACAGGCCCAAGAGATGTGTTTCCTGGAGAACTGAGGCAATCATACATCTCACCCTTACCAAGACTGTCCCACTAAGGAATGTATAACCCTGAAGGCATCACTAAATAAAAGTGGAACTTGGAGCACACTGTGATTTCCACACCAAGGGAAGCGATACATTTTGCTAAAGTACAGAACTCAAAAGTCGAAAGGATCATTCAACTCAGGGCAGGTTCATCCAGAGCTTAGCTATCATACAGGCCACTATAATTTGACTGTCACCACCCTCAAAAGAGTCCAGGCACCTCATTTTCTAGATGAGGAGACAGATTCAGAAAGATAAATTAACTTGTCCAAAAATCACAGTTAACATAGCAGATTTGGATGAATCCAGATTTCCTGACAGTCACTAAATCTTTCTACTATACGAAATGGTCTCCCAAGTAAAATCTAGACGGAGCATTTAAAAAAATTGGGAGGATAGGTCACAGTGGCTTCTTAGGAGGTTATATAATGTCCCTCTGGGAAAAAAAACAAAAAATAAAAAAACAAAAACTGCCTAAGCTTTTGGATTCTCTTCCAGTGAAAAAAACTGACAATGGACTTTCTCTACTATGACCTGGAAACCTTCTCACCCCGGAAATTCACATTCCCCATCCCCCACCCCTTCCTCCCAGAACCTCCATTTAAAAGAAACCGTACAGGCCAACCACGTCTTCCTTCCCCTGCAGATGTACTTCTGACATTCCGGGTTTTCTCTATCATATCCCTATATGAGTTCCTCACCCCACCCATTTTCATTCAGCTTCCTCTTATGTATTATTTCCCCCCATTACAACGTAAGCTTCTTCGGAGCAGAGAATCTTTATTTTTCTCTGTGCTTATCACGGTTCCTGGCACTTAGCAATCATGGCGTCCTGGTGGATGTTACTGGTCAGTCATTTTTAGTCATGTCCAAGTCTTTGTGACTCCATTTAGAGTTTTCTTGGCAAAGATACTAGAGTAGTTTGCCATTGCCTTCTCCAAGTACACAGTAAGTGCTTAATAAATGCTTGCTGACATAAATTGAGGAAAACTGGGTGATATTTAATTCTGTACACAATAAAGTTATATGCAAGTTCAGAAGCAAATCTATTTTAAGACAACTGTGGAGTCAGGCCTACGTCCAAATCTAGGCTTTCAATTTTCTGGACAAACTGGGCACATGTCCAAATTTTAAAATTTACAACTGTCTAGATTGTTTAATTACTGTGAATGCTAGCTTATCTAGCATTCTATCAACTGGAATCTCTATTAGGCATTTCTGTATTTCACCAGAAAAGAAATGAATAATTCATGCCCGTAACAATGACTCCAGAGTAACATAAGATCATGAAGTGCTTTCTGAAACAAAGATTAAATTATGTTCTTGTATTAAGTGTATTTTATTGCATCTAATTCTTTGACATTTGGCAGTCTGCATTTGGTAACTCTCTATTAATCAGATGTTTTATTAAGCAGAACATCTCTTTCTCTTGACCATATAGGTAATACAGTAAACTCTGCTAAGTTAAGGCAAGCACTCCCTATATATCTCTCTTACATGTTTGGGTGTTATGACAGATGGCATAAACAAATAGGAGAATAGACATATGAGTTCTATAGGCCAACATAGGCTGGAAACTTCTGAGTATCAAGGTTGAAAAACAGTTTTCAATCCCAAAGAAGGAAATTATGTACTTCAGAACTTCCAAATAGCCCACAATTTTCAGGCAAAGTAAATTCTTATTCATATTTATCTCATTTTGTGATCACTCACAGGCATAGGGAAGCTGCAGAATGAAGGCCACATGTGGCCCTCTACATTCTCAAGTGTGACCCTTTGATTGGATTCAGGGCTGCCCCTGAGGATCTAAAGGGTCACGTGTGGCCCTGGGGCTACAGGGTCCCCACCCTGTCTAAGCATGTCAGCATTTTTTAAAATCCCCTTTTCTCCCATTCTCACCTGAGTTTCCTAAAACACTACTTAAAGCTTCTCAGAAAAGAAAATTTCACATATAGTCAAATGGTAGGCATGGAGAATTAAAACTCAAAAGGATTTGGTGTGCTTTAAGTTTTAGAATGATGAAGGAGTCATAAACAGAGTTTAGAACAGAATATCCGTCTAAACCCTTAACGACAACCAAATAAACAGCTCACAATCACTGTGGGGAAATAAATGTTTTATATTCACGATAACTGAAAATGGAAAGCTCAGTTTATAGGATGATGGGATTTAGAGCTGGAAGGAACTTTCGAGTTCACTTCACCCAACACTCATTTTACAGATAAACTCAGCAACAAGTTTCATTTTCCTTCCATAACCAACCTCCAATCCCTGACCGGTGGTCAGTAGCATTGCCAAGATTCAAACTCAGGTCCTCTACCCACAAACCCAGTTTTCCATTTCTCCTTTCCTTTTCTTCATTTCTCTCCCACCCCAAGGTTCAGTTAAAAACTGCTTAAAACAATTTCACTGGTCAGTCTTTGACCAGTTAAAGAACACCACCATAGGCATTGATCCTCATGGGCCACTTTTTTTTGGCAAAGTAAGGATAGTATTTTTCCCATATGATCTCATCGTTCCTATAAATAACTGGAATATGCCACTGGAAAAACATAAAGTGAGAAATGAAAGTATTTTTATCTAGCTTATACTCAATCAGGGTTAGTATCAGTGAAATCATTCCAGCCTAGAAAAGTTCCACTAACTTACCAAGGTTTTAGTGAGGCAGTGAAGTGGCACAGTGGATAGAATGTTGAGCCTGAATTTGGGAAGGGTCATCTTCCTGCATTCAAATCCAACCTCAGACACTTAATGGCTATGTGATCCGGAGAGCAAGTCACTTCACCCTATTTGCCTTGGTTCCTCATCTCTAAAAAGGAGCTAGAGAAGGAAATGGAAAAACAACTCTAGTATCTTTGTGAAGAAAACCCCAAATGGGGTCACCAAGAGTTGGACACGACTGAAAATAACTCATTAACAACAAAAGGTTCTAGTACTGGCTCAGCCCTTGATTCATTTAGTAACCCTGGACAACACCCTTAACCTTATTGGGTCTCAGCTCTCTCATCTGTAAAGTGAGGGGATCTTTGGTGTACTTGCTAACTAAAATTCAGTCTCATTCTAGTCTAAAAGAAAACTAGGAAGAGTCAGTTCTCATATCACCCAGATTGAAAATGGTTGTTTATGGCCAGCACCAGCCATGGGGACACAGGAAAACTAAAGATCGAACTCTTCCTCAAGCACTTGCTAAGTGTGTCTGACTCAGGACAAATTACTTTCATTCTCAGCCTTCTCATCTGTAAAACTGGTCATATAATAATAGCACCTATTTCACCAGGGTACTGTGACAATCAAAGGAGATAATATATGTGCAGTGATTTACAAACCTGAAAGTACTACGTAATTGCTGTTGGTTCAGTCATTTCAGTCACATCTGACTCTCTGTGACTCCATTTGGGGTTTGCTAGTTCCTTTTACAGATGAGGAAACTGAGGTAAAGAGGGTTCAGTTGCCCGGGGTTACACAGCTAGTGAGGGTTTAAGGTCACATTTGAACTCAGGAAGAAAAGTCTTCCTGACTCTAGACTTGCTGATCTATCCACTGCATCACCTAGCTGTCCTCACATGGCTAGCTATTTTCATTTTTCTGTTCTTTAGGAATCAAGGGACATAGATTTTATCCCTGGCATTGCTTCTGACTTGCTTGATAACCTTGGGCAAGTCAAAACTTACTTCTCTAGAAAATAAGAGAGTTGGACTAGTTCATCTCCAAGGTCCCACCTAGCTCTGAAATTGGAAACTCCATCCAGTCTAACAGCTTGGCTTGTCCTTGTTTTCTCCAAACCATGCTCTCCTTCCCACTTCACCCTCAGCAAAATATTTACCCACTGCCTATCTACCACATAAACCTTCCACCACCCTCACCCCAGGGTCAAACAATTTTGTAATCAAAAGGTCTCCTTCACTATACAACTTGCTTACTGAGTCACAGGGAACGTGGGCATAAAGCATGCATCTATCTTTGGCTCTCAAGGAGTTATTTAGACAGTGTTCCAGTAAAATTAAGGCTAGGGGCCAGGGGCTTATGAAAGAGCAGCAAGTCCAAATTTGCCTTACATTGGCCAATCCAAAAGTTCCCATGTCTTACAGTAACTGAGTGATCACATTTTTCCAGCTCTATTTTCAAAACTATTTCATTAAATCTCTTGAAGAAGACAGGAGTTTACATCATGCCAAGGGCCTCAGTGTTTTGTTGCTACATGCTTGTATGATATCTTGATACCAGAGCTCTTGGGAGTGGATGAGTGATTGAAGACTCACTTTCTACTGGAATGCCAGAGAAAGTCACAGGGCTTTCAAAGCTGTGGTGCAGTAATTATGTATAATTATTATAACACTTAGAACAGCTTTGCAAACAGCTACAGCTGCACATCTTACCTCTTGACCTATATTAGACAATGAAGAAGCCACTTCTACTAATTTTATTTACTTATTCATTTGATTTTTGCACCCAAGATATGGCTTTAAGAGTGATTCCAGCTAAGAAAAAGTGTTTCCAGCATTCCCAATATGAGTAATCTATCTAGATCTTTTGAAGACCAAGTGAACCTTTCTGGACCATCTTCATTGCCTTCATCAAGACTTGGCAACATTTGGTTATTGCTTTAAAGTCCCATTTTCACGTGACATTATTATAGTGGAAATGCCCATTTTATGAAATTATAGGATTTAGAGATCTCTGAAAAGACTTCAGAGACCTAACATAATAAAAGCTTCTAGGACAGCTAATGGCACAAGGCACCTGCCTTGGAGTAAGGAGGACCTGAGTTCAAATCAGGCTTCAGATACTTATTAGCTGTGTGATCCTGGGCAAGTTACTTAACCCTGTTTGCCTCCAAATTTTTTTTTTTAAAGATAAGGAAAAGGAGGCCCCTGAAAGTGAGGAGACATGCCTATTCAGAGTCTCCTCAAAGGCAGTAAGTGGCTGAGCAGGGGTCCAGACTCCACGCGGTATCCAAATTCTGCACTTTGCACTAGGCCAGGATGACCTGAAACTAACAGGCAGAAAATATTTGACTTTCCTCCTTGAGTTTTCTGTAGAGCAACTTGTTCATAAAGAGGAAAACTGATGCTTTGTCTCTCACTACAGTTCCAATTCAATACAATGTCTTTGTTAACATAATATTTTATTTTCCCCAATTACATGTAAAAACAATTGCTAACATTTGTTTTAAAAATTTTTTTTGAGTTCCAAATGCTTTCCCTTCTTTTCTCCATTTCCCCCATTGAGAAGGCAAGTAAAATATTACAGATTATATATATATACACACATATATATGTATAGTCACATAAAACATATTTCCATATTAGTTATGTTGTGAAAGAAAACACACACACACACACACACACACACACAAAACCCAAGAAAAATAAAGAAAGTAAAGAACAAGTCTGCTTCCATCTTCATTTGGACTTCATCAGTTCTTTCTCTGGAGATGGATAGCATATAATATCTTTTTAAGAAAAGAAAATTCTTGGTGCAAAATTGCCCTTTTCCATTTTTTCCTCCAAGGAGATATGTTTTTATGGAACATAATTTATTCCTTAAAAATGGAATTTTATGGCTTTGTCCTGAATCTCTCAAATGAGGGAAGCCAAGAGATAGTTTATAATGTTGCAACTAATAAAAACATTCCATGAGAAGTTATATATAGGATGAAATGTTTAACTCAAATAAATATTGTTCAACACTGAGCTAAGAAGTACAACTTCAAGTTATAAATTATGTACTTACACATTCAGCATAAGATCTACCATTTTAAGGACTGAACGCTGAACTAAGAGATGGATTCTAGGCCATGCTCTTCCTGGATCTCACCAAATGACCAAGGGAAAGTCACTTTAAGGCACTTTCAACCATTTATTTTCTTTTTAGTCTCATTTCACATCCCTCCTCCTCCTTTTTTCAAGGACTTTTCACTTCAACCAAATTATCCTAATTTTTATTCCAAAAATTAACTTTCTAATCTCTATCTCCCAGCCTGGGTACAGGCTGCCTCCCATGGAGCTAGGTAGCACAGGAGACACAGTAGATGGAGTGCCAGGTCTGGAGTCTGGGTGATCAGAGTTCAAATCAAGCCTCAGACATTCACTACCTGAGTGACCCTGGGCAAGTCATTTTAATCTGTTTGACTCAATTTTCTCTTCTGTAAAATGGGAATGATAACAACTGCCTTTGAGAAGACCAAATATAGTAAGCATTATATAAATACTTACCCCCTTCTCTTCCCTTTCCTTGCCATGTCTGGCAAGTAAATTTTCCTTCTTTTTACCTCTTGGAATCTTTAATTTCCTAGTGTTCAGCTCAAGTTCAAATTCTTCCAGGAAGCCTTTCCCCCTGTTTTTCCTATTCCTGTCTTCCAAAACTCTCTTGTATTTACTTATCTGTTTACATGTTGTAGCATATAATCTTCTTAAGGACAGAATCTGTTGTTTTTTTTTCTTTTTAATCATTGTACTCCTTTTTTCTGCCATAGTGCCTATTTCACACAAACATATTTCAGGTATATAGTAACTGCTAGGAATTCAATTAGATTCTATTAATCCAATCCAATAAGCACATTTAGTAAGCACTAAGCCTAAGGCAATCAGAATACAAGAGCAAATTAAAAAGCAATTAATTGCCCTAAAGGAATTTATATTGTCAAGGGGACACCAAGGTATAAACTGGTAAGTGAATGCATGATTATTTGATGAGAAAGTGAGTATTAATAAGTAGGGACATCAAAAAAGTTTTCACCTAGGAAAAACACTTGAGTTGTGCCTTAAAGGAGGCTGGGAATTCTTTTTTTTTTTTTTAATTCTTTTTTCATTTATTTTAAAAAATATTTCCAATTACATGTAAAAAAAAAATTTAAAGTTTGAGTTCCAAATTCTCTCCATCCTTCATGGTCCCCTCTCTCTGACAAGGCAAATTTTTTTTTTCTAATATAAATTTATTTATTTAGCTTTTTACATTCATTTTCACAAAATTTTGGGTTCCAAATTTCCTCCCCTTTTATCCCCACCCCAATACACTAAGCATTCTAATTTTTCCTATCACCAATCTGCCCTCTTTTCTATCATCCCTCCCTTCTCTTGTCCCCATCTTCTCTTTTGTCCTGTAGGGCCAGATGACTTTCTATTCCTCATTAACGGTATTTCTTATTTCCTAGTAGCAAGAACAATACTCAACAGTTGTTCCTAAAACTTTCAGTTCCAAATTCTCCCTATCCCTCCCTCCCCACCCATTCCCTTTGGGAAGGCAGGCAATTCAATCTAGGCCCTATCTGTGTAGTTTTGCAAATGACTTCAATAACAGTCGTGTTGTGTAAGACTAACTGTATTTCCCTCCATCCTATCCTGTCCCCCATTGATTCTATTCTGTCTTTTCATCCTGTCCCTCCCCAAGAGTGTTGACTTCCAATTGCTCCCTTCTCCCATTGCCCTCCCTTCCATCATCCTCCCCACCCTGCTTATCTCCTCCCCCACTTTCCTGTGCTGTAAGATAGGTTTTCATACCAAAATGAGTGTGCATTTTATTCCTTCCTTTAGTTGAATGTGATGAAGGTAAACTTCATGTTTCTTTCTCAGCTCTCCTCTTTTTCCCTCCACTAAAAAGTCTCCTGCTTGACTCTTGAATGAGAGATAATTTACCCCATTCCATTTCATCCTCTCTCCTCCCACTACATTTCTCTCTCACCGTTTACCTTAATTTCTTTTAAGATATGGTCCCATCCTATTCAATTCACTCTGTGCTGTCTCTGTATGTGAGTGCATGTGTGTATGTGTGCACGCAGGTGTGTACGTGTGTGTGTGTGTGTGTGTGTGTGTGTGTGTGTGTGTGTGGTCCCACCAACTACCCAGATATTGAAAAGTTTTAAGAATTACAAGTATTGTCTTTCCATGTAGAAATGTAAACAGTTCACCTTTGCTAAGTCCCTCATGACTTCTCTTTGCTGTTTACTTTTTCATGCTTCTTCTCATTCTTGTGTTTGAAAGTCAAATTTTCTTTTCAGCTCTGGTCTCTTCATCAAGAATGCTTGAAAGTCCTCTATTTCATTGAAAGACTATATTTTCCCCTGAAGTATTATACTCAGTTTTGCTGGGTAGGTGATTCTTGGTTTGAGTCCTAGTTCCTTTGACTTCTGGAATATCCTATTCCATGCCCTTTGATCCCTTAATGTAGAAGCTGCTAGATCTTGTGTTATCCTGATTTTATTTCCACAATACTGGAATTGTTTCTTTCTAGCTGCTTGAAAGATTTTCTCCTTGACCTGGGAATTCTGGAATTTGGCCACAATGTTCCTAGGAGTTTCTCTTTTTGGATCTCTTTCAGGCAGTGATCAATGGATTCCTTCAATACTTATTTTGCCCTCTGGTTCTAGAATCAGGGCAGTTTTCCTTGATAATTTCATGAAAGATGATGTCTAGGCTCTTTTTTTGATCATGGCTTTCAGGTAGTCCCAGAATTTTTAAATTGTCTCTCCTGGATCTATTTTCCAGGTCAGTTGTTTTTCCCATGAGATATTTCACATTCTCTTCCATTTTTTCATTCTTTTGGTTTTGTTTTGTGATTTCTTGGTTTCTCAGAAAGTCATTAGACTCCATCTGTTCCATCCTAATTTTGAGAGAACTATTCTCTTCAGTGAGCTTTTGAACCTCTTTTTCCATTTGGCTCATTCTGCTTTTGAAAGCATTCTTCTCCTCATTGGCTTTTTGAACTTCCTTTGCCAATTGAGTGAGCCTATTTTTCAAGGTGTTATTTTCTTTAGCATTTTTTTGGGTCTCCTTTACCAAGGTATTGACCCGTTTTTCATGCTTTTCTTGCATCTCTATCATTTCTCTTCCCAGTTTTTCCTCCACTTGTCTAACTTGATTTTCAAAATCATTTTTGAGCTCTTCCATGGCCTGAGCTCATTAGATATCTATTTCGGATGTTTGGGATACAGAGGCCTTGACTTCTATGTCTTTCCCTGATGGTAAGCATTGTTCTTCCCCATCAGAAATGAAAGGTGGAAACATCTGTTCCCCAAGAAAGCAGCCTTCTATGGTCTTATTTTTCTTCCCTTTTCTGGGCATTTTCCCAGCCAGTTCCTTGACTTCTGAGATTCCTCTGCACCCCTGCATAGATCCGACCAGCTGGTGTTTGGGGTCTGAGATTCAAATGCTGCTCCCCAGCCTTGGGGCTTTCAGTGTCTGGTGCGGCTGCTATTCAATGTGAGCTTAAGTTCTGGTGCTTGGGTGGGGGCAGGGCTGCCTCCCAGGCTCAGTTCCCTCAGGGGATTTATGCAGAGATCTTCAGTAATGGTTCTGAGCTCCTGGCTGCTCTGGGAGTCCCAGGCTGCCACTGCCTCTGCAGCTGCCTCCCAAGGGGGCCCGAGTCATGGAGACACCCCGCTCCCCTCTCGGCCAGCCCAGAAGTCTCTCTCACTGACCTGTAGCACCTGTGGGCAGAGGGACCTTCGTGGCCACGGGAGATTCCATCCCTGAAGCCTGCTGGGATCAGTTCGCCTCGGGGCCATGTGGCCAGGGCTAGGCTCCGTGGCGACGGACCTTTGGTGATGGTTTTTCAGGGCTCTCTGGAATGGAAATCTCCTACACTGCATTGCTGCATGGCTTTCACTGCTCCAGTATTTGTGGGGAGTTCTTTTTACAGGAAATTTATGGTCTGTGGGTTCCAGAGCTAGCATACGTGAATCTTTCTACTCCGCCATCTTGGCTCCTCCCCAAGAAGGCAAAATTTTGATATCTATTATACATGTGAAGTCATACTAAACATATTTCCATATTAATCACATTTTAAAAGAAAATACAAACAAAATGAAACAAAAGGAAACTTTTAAAAAGCAGACTTCATTCCACATTCAGAGTTCATTAGTTCTGAAGGTGGATAGCATCTTTCATCATGCATCCTTTGGAATTGCCTTGGACCTTTGTCTTGGTCAGAATAGCTAAGTCATTCACAGTTGATCACTGTTACAATAATTGTTACTGTATAGAATGTTCTTTCTCCTAGTTCCACTCATTTTACTTTGCATCAGTTCATGTAAGTCTTTCCAGGTTTTTCTGAAAGCATCCTGCTGATCATTTGTTAGAGCACAATAGTATTCCATCATAGTCATACATTACACTTTTTTTCCCATTCTCACACGATGGGAATGCCCTGAATTTCCTATTCTTTGGGAGGCTTAGGAATTCTAAGAGGCAGAGGTAATTAAAGGATTTCCTTTTAAATCTTGATTAAAATTAAAATCTTGATTAAATCTTGAATTAAAAGCTTGATAACAGATGGAATGTTGAATGCAGGGAATACCAGATGAATCATTTTGGTAGATTATAGAGTGTGCAATGGGGGAAAGTTTAGAAAACTCTGATATCAGATTCTCAAGGGTTTTAACTACCAGCTGGGGAATGTATACATTATCCCAAAGCAATGGAGAGCTACTTAAGGTTCTTAAGGAGAAGAAACATAGTCAGGCCTATGCTTTGGGGAGCTCTGCAAAGAAAGACTAGAGGAAGGAGGGCTAGAAAATAAGAGGACCATGATGCAATAAACTCTAGGAGAGAAATGATAATGGCCTGAATTAGGATAGGGCAGAAATAGGAGTAGGAAAAAGGGAAGGAAGTCAGAAGTTGTGAAGACAGACTCAAGAAGACTTGATCCATCTGACTGGACATGGGGAGTAAGGGAGAAAGAAGAAGAGAAGATGATTCAAACTATCTAAGTGACTAGAGATAGAGAAATAGGGACGTTTTAAGAGAAGTGAGTTTAGGGAGGAAGATGAAGAATTGTTTGGACACTTTTTCTTTGTTTGAGGAGGCTAGAGGGCATCCATTTGGAGATGTGGCGCTAAAATTCAAGAGAGAGATGAGGAATGGGTATGTACATTTAGGAGCCATCTTCATGGCAAGAATGGAGTAAATGGGAGCTGAGGAAATCAGAGAGAGAGAGAGAGAGAGAAGCAGTAGAGAAAAGACTGCCAACAGCAGACCGTTGGGGGGATACCCAAGGTTAGAGAGTGGAAAGTTAGTTTAATGATATATTCATTCTCTCTGTTATATCAAAAAGGAAAGTCTATTATAAAACCTTGCTTAGACTGATATCAGAAAACACGCATCAAGACCAAAGTTCTAATATTCTATGATTTCTGTACTCAAATGCTATGAAACCTTCGCCTAAAAGGGCCAGGGTCACACATTGCATCCTGGGCCATCTCCAGCCCTCCTGATGAATATCAGGTCACTGGACCCAGATGGCTCAGGCAAAGGAAGTAAGGCTGGTGACCTTGAACAGCCCTTCCTCACTCAAATCAAAGTCAACTGCAAATCACATCATCATCTTGATGTCATGATCCTCTTCGAGAACGAAGGACAAAACACAGCTCAAATTAAGTAATATTTAGTGGTCAGTTTTTGTTATTGGGATTCATTTGGGTCCAACTCTTCATGATCCCATTTGGGGTTATTTTTATTTGTTTGTTTTGGGGGGCAAAGATATTGAAGTGACTTGTCATTTCCTTCTCCAGCTGATTTGACAGATAAGGAAATGGAAGCAGAGTTAAGTGACTTGCCCAGGGTCACACAGCTAGTAAATGTCTGAAGCCAAATTTGAACTCAGAAAGATGGGTCTTCCTGACTTCAGGCCCAGTGCTCCATCCACCACACCACCTAGCTGCCTAATGGTCAACTGACCAATATTAGTTCTCATAGCCATAACATAAATATTCTATTGTCATCAGTGTCTGATTTTATCTTACATTCTTGAGTCATTTGCAAAACAATCTAGTATTGGAATATGTATGTACTGCTCCTGTGAAAACTAGTTAAGTGTGTTGTCCAACATAAAACTGTAGCTTCCCCCTCTTTAATTAAGCGTGCTATCAGTTACGTGATTTTATCATTTGTAATTTTAAAGAAATATTCCTTGATTCCTATATGCCAGTGAAGCAGAGATTATGAAAAATAAATCATTTGGGACATTTGTAGTACATCTATTTAATAACGGTATGATTTCTGCTGTTAGCATTCTGCACATGCCCATGCTCTACCTATCTGCAAAAGAAAGAAAGAAAGCTACAGGGAAATGCAAAGAGCACACCATGAACTTCATCTTCATATCATTTCCTATGCATTTATGCAAGCAGAATTCTAAAGTCCTATGTATTAACATAGCAGTGTTAAATCTCAGCTATCCAAGACCAATCTCCCAGAACCCACAGCCCCAGGAATAGCTCCAGGCTTGAAAGTAGTCACCGAAAAATCCTCTGAACTACTCGATGGAAAGATCAGTCCCCCACACTTTGGCAGCAGGCAAACAAGTCCAGGAACCAAAGAGTGATGATGACATCTGCAATGAGCAGATTGGTCAGTTCACCTATAGGAGCAGAGGAATCCTTAGAGACTTACCGAAAGAGACAAAGATATTCAATTTCTCAAACTGAGAAAGGACAGTTAATGTCTATTAACATTATTATTATTTTCTCATGCCTCACCTCATCTCACTGATTCAGCCCATACATTAAGTATTGATCAGAATATGAAATGTTATCAATAATGATATTTAATTAATAATTATATATAAAATATATATAATTATGCTATTCATTATTAATAACAATAGCAAACATTTATATAGCAATTTGAAGTTTGCAAAGTGCTTGACAAACATCTTCTCATTTGATTGTCATACCAACCCTGGGAGGTAGATGCTGCTGTCCTCATTTTACAAATAAAAAAACTGAGGTAGAAAACCATTAAGTAATTTGCCCAGATTCACATAATTAGCAAATGTCAGGGACAAGATTTGAACTCAGATCTTCTACTCTAAGACCATGATAATTAAGTTGACCCATAAAATAAGTGTTCTTTTGGGCTTTTATCTTATTAGAACATTCAAAGGCAAATTTTAATGTTGTGTTCAAAATTCCGTTCATAAACCTACTAAGGGGAATTTAGAAGAAAAACAAAACAAAATGGCCTGCTGTCATGTCAGCAGATACATCCCCATCTTCTGATAAAGGCTATAGGATAAATCTTCCCCTGTTCATCCCAGCAGAAATATTTGAAATGGCAAGGGATATTTGGCCTTCATACTTCCTCCCACCCTGTTCATGTAAGTGAGATATATGAGTGGATTCATGCTGACAAAGAGGCATCCATGGTCATACATAATAATAACAATATTTTCAATAATGTCAGAAGATCTAAAAGATATCAGCGCAAAAAATGAGAACAAGAATGTTCCACAGGAGGGGAAAAACCACTTGAAGGAAGGTTGGTTCAGCCTTTAACCCGCAAATTAATTTTGAAGGAAAGGATATTGTACTGCTCGAAATGTCATGTAGCTTCATGAGAAACAGATATATGAATAAAAACCAAGCTGCCATCTGGGACTCGTAGAAAATGTTCCAGGCCAAAGCTAATATTAGTATCCATTGAGCCTGATTAATATACCATCTATGACTCCATTTTATACTGCGTCTCTTTAGCTAGATCACAATAACCAAAATTTCTAATGATGGTGCTGAGCTGTTCAATGCAATTCAACATTTATTCAATACCTGTGTGGAAAATATAGGACCAATCTGTCATCTACTGAAGGTTAACTTATATTCAGTAAGCTCTAGGAGAATAGGAAAGTATGTTATATATTTAGAGGAGAAATTCCATTTAGAAGGTTAAAATAAAGTTCTGACATTTAAAAGATTAACCAACTTTAGCCAAGAAAATTCTGCTTTCCAGAATCACTCATTTACTTAAAATTCCAAGTAGCTATTCCATTAACTCGAACTTTTATATTGTTATGCACGGTTCTATAGCCACTTAAAAAAGAGTCTGGTCTGACCATGGACACAGTAAAGATCAAATGTATGAAGAATGTCTATTGCCAAGATTATATGTACAGTATATGTACAGCTATATATATTGTATATGTGTCAATATATACATACATGATATAAATCTCTGCATTACCATATATATACAAAATATATATGAATATATTTGGTGTTGATAGATATAGATGTTTATATTTAATATATAATAAAATATGTTATATATTCATATGCATAAAATATATTTGGTACTGATAAATAAATAAAAATAAATATATGTAAATAAATATATAACAATATCTGTGGGGCATAAACACATACATGTGAGTATACACAGATGTGTGTGTAGGTATGTGTGTGTATATGTATATATATATGTGTGTGTGTTTACGTAGTTGTTTGTCATTTCAGTCATGTCAAACTCTTCATGACCCCTTTTGTGGGTTTTCTTGACACTCTAGTTCATTTTGCATATGAGGCAACTGAGGCAAACAGGGTTAAATGATTTGTCCAAGGTCACAATAGTGGCATAGCTACTAACTGTTTGAGGCCAGATTTTAATTCAGGTCTTCCTGACTTCAGGCCTGGCACATTATCCATGGTACCAGCTAGCTACCTTGTTTCATTTATATGTGCATACATATATACACACAGATTCATATACATAGACATACCCACATATATATCAATTTCTTAATTATCCGAGGTTCTTAACCTGGATCCCATAAACTTCTTAATATTTTTATAATCATATTTCAATTCAGTTGGTTTGCCTTGTAATCCTATGTACTTTTTGATGAATTTAAAAACATTATTCTGAGAAGGGGTCCACACAGTGAATTCACCCAACTGTCAAAGAAGTCCAGGACACAAAAAATGTTAAGAACTCTGGTTATAGAAGTTCTCTGGTTGTATGACTGTATCAAACTGTGCAACATTACATAATTCTCTAAAAAAAAATTATAAACATCCCCAAAATTTGGCTTACCAATCCCCAAACATAAAAAATGAGTGGATTTAGAATATCATCCTCTGCAGTTGGGTAGGAAAGGTCTTCATCTATCTATTCTGTTGGTAACATACATCTAAGATGGACATTTTAGTGTTCCATGTCTTGGAATTGTACAGTAGCTCCAGGAAGAAATCAGTATTACAGTGATAAACCTTTGTTTAGAGAAGAAGCTTGGGATCATTAAAAGAAATCTACTATTTCCCAAAGTCAATTTAATCTGCCCTCTCTTTGTTCAGTTGACTCTGCCCAACTCATTGTCCACTCACAGTAGCTAAGATAGGGCTATGATGCCTATTGTCTTTGACTATAAGATGCATTTTATTTCAAGCAATTGTGAGCTCCTTGAGAACAGAGACTGTCTCTTTCCTTTCTTTGTATTCCTAGTGTTTAGTACAGTGTTGGTACTAGTTGATGGTGTAAATGACATTTTTAAATCATAAAAGTCTCTTTGGAAGATACAAAAATAGGACTAACCTTTTTTAAAAATCCTCTGATCGTAATGATAAAGGTAAAGTATAGAACAAGGAGACATTTGCTTGCCAAAGGTGCTTTCCCCAATTATAGAGGCAATCCCTGATAGAAGACAAGTAGAAAAGAAATTCCATATAAATGGTGAGGTTCTCTACCCAATCCTGTTTCTGGATGATGTTTTGCTGATCACATCTAGTACCAGAACACTGCAGAGTTTTCTGGATGAAAGCTGTCATCTTTCAAAAGTGTTTGGTCTAACTATTGGAAAAAACAGGGGACAAAGAATGCGCACTGTCTAAATGTCATTAGATGCACGGTGTATAGAGCTCACCTAAATGCTGACAGGCAAGAAATAACTGATTACCAAGGAGGTAGGCATTTCTCAAACATCAAGGTAGTCAGATCAATGACTTGTAAAAGTAAAGAAAGATTAAAATCAATACCAAATTAGAATAAAGATGAGAACATATGATATGCAATTAAAACAACTCCAATTTGACATGTATGTATTCAAGGAAATTACTGACAGCAAAAACATGAGGAAAGGTTTTTAAAAAGAGCCATCAACATGGCCTATCAGTATTTCTGACAAAAGCTTAAAATATTTATATACCATTAGTGCACCTATAAAGCATTCCATCCATTTTACAAAGCAATCTGAAATTATGAGAAAAATGATGAAAATATCCACATTCTTTAATCCAGACATCTTACCAATGCAGTAGGCTTGTATGTCAACAACATAAGGGTCCCATATGTGACAAAATATTAATAAAAATTTTTTGTGGTAGCAAAGAACTAGAAAAAATAGATACCGAGCAAATTTGGCTAAAGTGACTTTGGTACATGCATATAATAGACAATTGTCCTATAGTAAGGAATGACAAATATGAAGAGTTCAGAGAACTAGAAAATGGAAGTGAAAATAATCAATGTGATGCAATGCTGAGCAAAGCTAGCAAACAATATGCAAGAAGACAAAATACACGATGGCTACAACATCGATGGAAAGAAAAATAAAATCGAACGGAGCTATGTGTAATTATAATGAACAAGCTTGGTCCCAGAGAAGAATTATGAAAATGAGCATTCCTCCCCATCATTGACTGGAATTATGGGGAACCATAGATGTAAAATATTCCATATACAACACACACAAACATGGCCAACATGCTGTTTGATTTTTCTGAGGTGCCTTTTTCTCCTACTTTAAGAAAATATTTTTTTGCAACAGATGGTTCAATGGGCAGGGTGAGGGAAAGAGAAAGATTAATAAATGAATGATATTAAAGACAAAAAGTATCAATAAAATAATCAGTCCTAGCAAGGATGATGAAAAGAACCTAGAAATGACCTCAGCCAACAGACATTTCTATTTCTTGTTAAACAGAAATATAGCAGCCAAAGACATAACCAAGTGTGTAATGGAAACTCATTTGTAAAACCTTATAGAGAAAGATGGCAGCAGATAATATCAGTATTGCAGAGAGGTAGTGGAGAGATAAAGCTCCTCTAGCAGTAGTGTATTAGTGAGCAGGGTTCTAACTTCCAGGGGTGGGGTGGAGCCAACATCAATTGCCCAGAATGCCAATTGGTAAATTTTCAATGTGAATCATTATATCTTAGAAATCTACAAAGCCTACAAATCAGGATTTGGCTTTATTATTTTGTTGATTGTAGGTATAAGAAAGTGATTTTTAAAAAATATTAATAATGACAATTAAAGTTGAAAGTGTGTCCTGGTTTTCACAGAGCCAGTTGTTAAACATTTACTAGCACAAACTGTAATCCCTTTCACTTGAGCCCCTACCCTTGTTTGGGTGGAACTACAGTTATACCTTCCATATCACAGGTTTAGGAACAGGGCACTCCGCCCCCACACCCCATCTGGAAAATCCACATAAAATTTTTTTGCCCTCCTCTCATACCACAGAAGTCTGAATTATTATTGTATTAAAAGATAAAATATGTTTTTATATAATACTATACATATATTTTAGGCATTTCTGAGTTTCAGAACTTTTCCTATGTTGCCTGTTGTCCTTTGCATGTCATCTGCACCTTCTGTAAAACTTCCCCAAAATTCCCATCTAATTTCTTATGCAATACAGCAAAGCTACAATGGGAAAGGTCATGATGTGGAAAGTATAGCTATATTTTTCTACCACTACTTTCTTGGCTTCTCCCCTCTGGGAAGGGTTTTCCTTTCAAACCCAGGAGTTAGGAAACAAAGGAAAGCAAAGTAGCCATCTCTTCTCTCAATGCTAGCCAGTCAACTTTAGCTTATTTGAATAAGTCAAAGCCATTTATCATCATCCAATATTAACCTCTAATGCCATTTAAGAAGTATTCTTATAAGTGTGTCATAACTTGATGGCATTAAATCAACTAGCCTTAATGATAGTTAACATGAAAAGGATAAAGTATGTGGAAGACAATACAGTTTTCTGCCTAGGCCAAAGACATTTATCAGAACCCAATAAGAAATGTAAAAACATCCCCCAAATGAGGATGGAACTTTGATGATCCCAAAAGAAGCAAAGCTGGAAAACAACAAGAAATAATACAAATATTAATGAGTGTTGTAGGACAGAAGCAATAGAGAGACCAGATAGTAGGCTTCTTGAAGGTAAGGACTGCTGTCCTTTCAGTTTTGTATCCTCCAGGGCCTAGACCAATGCACTGCACATAAAAGATTCTCTGGAAGAACTAGCAGAATTAGTAACATGATGAGTAGTTTGAGTGAATAGCCAGATACAAGTTTAGTTGTAGAGGATGTATTTCCATGTGAGTTAAGGCTGTTTTTATGTATCTCTATGGAAAGTTGGAATTACTGAGTTGCTGGGCCTGAGTTCATAGCTGATAAAGAACAAAGCATCCTTTTCACAGTACACCTAAGGGTGTAGTGTAATGCTGAACATCTTTCAAGCCTACATAAAAATAAAATAGGAATGTACCACTGGGAATATATATAGTATATGTCCTTGGTCTCTTATCTCTATTAAATAGAGCAAGAGAGAACACCTCCCTCGTTTTGAGTCCAAAGTATGATAGTACCACCATACATTGTTAACCAGTGTGGAACTGGGGGCACCGTGCTGCCCCTATGTCTCATTAACATAAAAGCTCAAGAGATGGTTGTTACCACAGACCATCCTCTATATAATCTCTCCTCTCTTAAAAAAAAAATACTTCTAACCTTTCCCCAGGTTAGAAACCAGGCTGAATGGATTCTAAATAAAAAATCTCTCTTGAGAAAGGAAAGGCCCTTAAGGGAGTCAGGAGACTTCAAAAAATAATAAATTAAATGTAGTCAATGTAACTACTGCAAAGGGGTAATAATTCTTAATAAATCACCTCTACCAAAGTAATTTGAAACTTCCAATTTCTTCACTACAATTTCTGTTCTCTCACTTATTATGCCATTTTGTGCAATAAGAGAATAAAGTACTATATAAAATGTATCATGAGAAGGGAATTATTGCTTTACTAATGCTAAAAATAATATTAAAATACCTTAAGCTAAATGTAATATTCATAGTTTTGAAAAAACTGCAAGTATAAATATTCCTTTGTTGGAAGGAGAAAAAGTTGAAATAGAATGGAAATGTCCAGTTTTTTTAAAAATAAAATAAAATAAAAATTAAACATAAATACAGGGCTAAGTCTCTTTACAGGATATGAGTATCAGAGTATGAAAGACCTAGGCTGATGATAGATAGCTACTGGAAATACCCAAATCCAACATATTGTCTCAAGACACTGAAGGTTAGCAGCATGTGACCTGAAAAGGACCACAGCTATCAAAATATTCCTAACAACAGCAAAGAATTAGAAGCAAAGTAGATGCCTAGTTCTTAAAGAATTGTTGAAGAAGTGTGATGTTATTGTACACTAAGAAAAAAACACAAGGAATGCAAGGTCATATGGAAAAACTTCCTTGTATCAACTGTTCTAAACCAAAGTAAACAGAACCCCCGCCCCCCCCAAAAAAAAACATCCAGTATGCAAAATGGTTACAATAATGCAATCAAAAAGCAAAATAAAATAAAGTCATATATTTTTATAAGTACTATGATCAACCTTGACTCTAGAAAAGAGATAAGCAAATCCACCATCCTCCTAGTGCTGGAGGTGAAGAAGGCTGAAGATTTGTTAGGCTGATACATTTGCAACCAAGGTCACTGGGTAGGTTGATTTTAACTAGCTTGCTTTGTTATAAGGGAAGGCACAGTGTGCCTGGTGTGTATATGTGTACACGTGTCTTTGTGTCCAAGTGAGAATCTATGTGTGTTTTGGGGTAGAAGAAAGGGTTGAAGTGTATATCTGAAAATGACTGATACTGAAAACAAAGGCAAAATTTTTTCAAATTTAAATAAAAGCATTTGACTTCAAAGGACAGATGGATACCCTGAGAATTTCAGAAAATATCTCCAATGATGACTCTAGATTCTGTGCTACCCGAGAATCTCAAGATTCAAGCACTTACCTCCCTGATGGAAATGACTTAGTCCTGCTTCAGTTTCAAGATGCCAGGGACATATGTGGTGTAATGGACTAAGTGCATTATTTATAGCCAAAAAACCTGAGTCTGAATCCTGGCTATGTGATCTGTAAAATCCAAGGACTAGCTACATTATCTCAGTAGTTTCCTCCATCTCTAGCTAAAACCCTACAGGAATCCTTACCCTTCTTTAAGACTCCATTCTAGATGCTTGAAGGAAGATAAGATACCAAAACAACTGGAAACAAATCATAAATGAGATTAGTGACAGAGGGTGTTTGAGAACACATTATTGGTTTTAAGGGAGAAAAAAGATTTAATACTGGCTTTCAAAAGTAATCTTTGCTCAGTCAAGACAGAAGCCATCATTTCACCATCCAGTCACAGAGCATTTGTCACTCAAGACCTGATATATATTATAACTAAGATATACTGGAAACAGTTCAATAATAGAAATCAACTCAGCAATCACAAAGTGCTCATTCTGTGGTGGGAATACAAAAACAACAGAAAGAAAACCAGTGTAGATTCTAATGGTGAAAATGATGCATAAAAGATACTTGGGAGGGTGGAGGGGAGTAATGGGGATGAAGGGAGATGATATCTCTGTCCAGAGACATGGTAGAGAAAATCCATAGAGTCAGAAGTAGATCCCTGAGAGGGATGAAGAGATGGCTGGTGTAGGCGTTTTCCTTAAAAATGGAGGGTCTAGAAAGAGTCAACCAGTCAGAAGAAGGGGATGCAGTGGCAGAGAGTACATCCAGTGTGAGAAGGCCAGAAGAAGAGGGAACAGGCTGCTAGTTGACCCTGGCTATCAGAAGCACAGTGGACTATTCTCTGCTAATCAAGACTCCTTTTTTTTTTTTTTTTGGAGAGGAGAAGGCAAGGCAATCAGAGTTAAGTGACTTGTCCAAGGTCACACAGTTAATAAGTATGTCAAGTGTCTGGGGTCACATTTTAACTCAGATCCTCCTAACTCCAGAGCTTTTAGCCTACTTATTATGCCACCTAACTATCCCAAGATTCCTTCTTAAGGAATGTTCAAGTCCTTAGACAAAAGAACCAGGACCTAGACAGGGGAGGCTAAGGCTCTAGTAGCAACTGAGGAAAGAACAGAGCCAAGTTGGGCTCGGGTGTGCCTAGAAGAGGCATGGGGAACCTGTGGCCTAGAGGCCACATGTCACCCTCTAGGTTCTCAAAGACAGCGCAATTCAGTCAAAAAGTGAGGGTAAAATTTGGTCAGGGTGCTTTGAGGGATTCTCTTCATTTCTTTGGAGAAGATTCAAAGGACCCTATTCAGTCAAAGGGCTACACTTGAGGACCTAGAAGGCCGCAAGTTCCCCATCCCTGGCCTAAGAGCAACAGGAGCAGAGAAGGAAAGGAACAGGGGTGACCAGGAGTCCCAACGCAAACACTACACATGACCTGGAGAAAATCATTTCCACTCGATGGGTTGAGCTCAGTTTCCCCATCTGTACTATTAACCACACGAGGGTTTTTAACTAAATGATCTGTAGGGTCTCTTTCACCTTCAGATCCTTTGGTACAACTATATTGTAAGTTCCTTGCATATGGAGAATGCCCTCTTTTTCATCTCTATCTCCTGTAGCAACTATCTCAGTGCCTTGCACAAAATACACTTAATACTTGCTGAATGAATATTTGTTATGAGTTGTATCTTCCCACCTACATGGAAAGCAATTATACTCCCCCTGTATGCCCTAGACGTGTAATGAGCTTCATAAACTGAACATGACTTGCTCACATAATAAAATATTGTCAGCAGAGTCACTGAAACACCTTTGTAACTGCTCATAACCTTATGATAGGTTGATGGTACCTTTCCCCAAAGTTCAGTTACTTTCAACTTCAAAAACATTATTTTCCAAAAGGTTAACAGTCTTGGATAGTAAGTTCTTTCACTGTTTTAGGATATCAAGGGTATGACAAAATACTCCCACTACTTAAAAGTCCCATGACTGCTTGAGATCCAATCTCAAGCACATGTGTCCAGCATACCATACGATATGGTTCCCAGCACAGGCAATTACTGTCTAGACATGATTACAGACAAGATGAATGGGATTCAGATAGCAGTAAGGTTACTGTTTGCACTGTTCTAATACTGAAGGGGATGAAAATAGCAGGTTACAGTCTGAGATAATAGACAGTCAACAATATAATGAAGGTTTATATTAAGAATAGCAGCAAATATGTAGAAATCAAATAGCAATTTAAGTTGGACTCACATCCATACCAGATACCATGATGACCAAAACTCATAGTTAGAAAAAAAAGTCCTTTTTTAAAAAATATCTCGTTTGTTGTAGCTCATCCAAGCCAGAATTAGAGCAGCCACTCACTGGCCCAATATTTGTTGGCAAAGGATATTTATGCTCTGTTTGTAATTGAATTCACCATTCTTTAGGTAGCCTGGTGGCCCCTCCACTCCTGGAAGCTTACCAGATAGGTGCCAGACTTCAGTAAAGCTGCCAATCAACTTTAGATCTACCTACTGCAGCACCTGCAGAACTCAAGGCATCCATCAGCCTCCCCCAGGGATGACAGGCATCTGCCCCCAAACCAGGCCATGCCTTTTCTTAAATTCAAATCATACACATTCATTTGCCCTTCAATACTTCTAGAATGTGTGACCTTCCCTGACTGGTTCTCCCACCCCTGATGCAGACCACATCAATAATTCATTCAATAGCCTTCAAAGGTTCACTATGGCTGAAAAATTCTTCCCCTGGAATCCAATTACTTGACAAGCCTCTACAAAGTTAACTTGGGCAGCTCTTCAGTAACAGTCCATCATCAATCCAGGCTTACACTTGAAACTATCCCCCTGGAATAGCCTTCAAGTCCCTAGGATCACTTCCATGTCACCATGATGCCATGGAAGAGGATTTCAATGGCTGAAATTTAACCATATTCAAATCCTGCCATTCTCACCATGCCTCTTGACTGTCTCCTCTTCTCCCCCATGACTCTCGTTCAAGCTCTCCTCAGCTCTGGACTACTGTAATAATTCAACCCTTACTACAATCTACTCTCTAGCTAGCAATGGGATTTTTCTACATGTTAAGCCTACCGTGTGTCCCATCTATTCACTGAGCGTCAGTGACGGCTTACTACCTCCAGGATTAAATATCAACACCTTTATTTGGCATTTAAACTCTTCACACCATGGCACCTTCCCAGTCTGCCAACATTTAATTCCCTCTACTTACTCTACCATCCAGTCATGGTGGCCTATGTACAGTTCCTTAAATACAACATCTCTTATCTCAGAGACTGTACCAGCTGTTCCCAGAATGTTCTGCCCTCTCTCACTTCTGACTCTTAACTGCCACTATGGCCTCAAGACCCTACTCAAATCCTATCTTCTGTTAGTACCTTCTCCTCTCAGATTACCTACTATTATTCTGTACATGATCATCAAGGTGACACAATGGACAAGACAGAGTGCCAGGCCTGGATCAGGAATACTGGTCTTCCTGAGTTCAAATCTGACCTCAGACACCAGCGGTGTGACCCTGGGCAAGTCACTTAACCCTGTTTGTCTCATTTTCCTCATCTGTCAAATGAGCTGGAGAAAGAAATAGCAATCCACTCTAGTATCTTTGCCAAGAAAACCCCAAATGGGGTCATGAAGAGTCAGACATGACTGAAGCAACTGAACAACAACTCTGTATATACCTTATGTACACCTAGGTTTTTGTGTTGTTTCCCCATTAAAATATCAGGTCTTTGAGGACACTGATTGCTTTTCCCTTTCTCTTATTTCCCAGTCCCTAGTGCAGTATCTGGCACATTGTAAGAATTTTCTAAAATGCTTGTTAACTATATTTATTTTTTCCATTTCTTTTATAACAACACTTTATATTTATATAGTGACAACAGTATTTAAAGTTGCAGAGCACATCCCTTATGTCTCTGAGCTACATTTTCATTATCTACAAAATGTGAACACTCATACCAACAATACCTACACCTCAAAAGACTGTTGAGAGAATTAAGTGGCATTATATATATATATATATATATATATATATATATATATATATAAAGGATTCTATAACCCTTAAAACCTTAAGTGGCAGCCATTATTTCAAAGTAATCTCATATGCACCATCTCATCTGATCCTTGCAATGATCAGATAGTATAAGAATGGAAGTACAATTATCCTATTTTGCAAAAGAGAAAATTGAAGCTCATTACAAAATAAAAGATTGACTCTATTATGCAATCAAGGGATATTAAATGATGAAAAGTTTTAAAAATCCACAAAGACTATGTAGTATCCTATGGAAGAGGCTCCAGTGAGATGAAGCAGGAATGCCTGTACAAGATCGTCACTACAGGATCAGAGCCCGTGCCATTTGGTAGGGAGGCCAGCATGGTATCATGGAATCAGAGGAACATGGCTCAAATTGCAGATCTGTCCTCTAATACATGTGTGACCTTGGGTAAGTTACTTGACCTCTCTAGGGCCCAGTTTCCTCATCTGTAAAATAAAAGAGTTGGACTAAATGAATTCTAAGGGCCTTTCTAGAACTAAATCCATGAACCTTTGATCCTTTCAATTAAAACCCAATCCCTCCAGTCATTTTGATTTGGAAAGAACCATAGCTAGACTGACTCATCCAAGGTCACAGAGTAAGTACAGAGCAGAACTGGGACAAGACCTTATGTCTTTTGACCTCTAGATTCCTTCCATTATATCATCCTGAGTAATGATTAATGCACTAGGAAGAATTTTAAACTACCCCCAAAAGCTTTCCACATCATGCAAATATAATAAAGATTTTCATTACAGCAACAGGAAATTCTGGGCCAGGCCATATAAATATGCAGACAAGTTTACCAACAATAGGATTTTAGGCTGGAACTCAACCAAATTAGCTCAAAGTGCCTACAAATTATCACAGCTCCCTTGTAATAAAGTAAGGTATATTATGGAATGACATAAAACGGCATGGCATAGAATATTGCAATGCTAATCACTGTAAATTTCAGTGATTATTCAGAAAATGGGAATCTATTTAAATCGGCTGTGTGAGGCAAGCTATTCATCAACCTCTAGAGCAGCCCAGTAGCACAGAGTAGAAGTGACTCGCATAAATTGGGAGTTGGGGGAGCTTAGAATTAAAAATGACCTTGGTGAGCTGTGATTCAAAAAGACATCGACAAGCTCGAGAAATACTAAAGAGCTGGGATGGGAAGTTTAATAATGTCATTCTAGCACTGAGTACTGGCAACTAAACCAAAGCATCTAAGTACAAAAAGGTCAATCACGGGAGGAAAGGTTGAACCCAAGAGGAGGCAGACGGCAAGTTGGGGGTTTTGTTGTCGTTCAGTTGTTGGCATTTGTGTCCAACCCTTCCTGACTCCACGTGGAGTTTTCCCTTTTTTTTCCTTAATAGTATTTTATTGTTTCTAATTATATGCAAAAAATTTTCAACGTACATTTTTTATAGATTTTGAGTTTTAAATTTTTCTCCCCTTCCCCTCTCCTGCTCCTTACCTCAAGACTGCAAGCAATCTGACATAGGTTACACACGTGCAATCACATAAAACATACTCAGAGTTTTCCTGGCAAAAATAGGTTTGCCATTGACAGGAAACTGAGGCAAACAGGATGAAGCTATTTGCCCTGGGTAGCATAGCTAAGAAGTGTCTGAGGCTAGATTTGAGCTCAGGAAAATAAAAGTCTTCCTGACTCCAGGCCAGGCACTCTGTGTCCACTGCGCCACCTTGTTGCCCAAGTTAAAAAAAAAAAAAAGGACCACAATTAACTGAATTAAGCAATAGAATGCTCTGCAAAAGAAAGCTAACTGCAAACAGGTGGAATCAGAAGACGATCAAAAAATTCGGGAATTGGTATTGGTTGGAGGCACAATGTTAGCTTATCTCTCTTTTTTTTTAAAGACTAAGATGTTTCAGAGGAGACCTAAAATAAAATGCTTAATCTCCAAAACACCAGGGGACTCATTTAAGGGTCTTCAAGGTCACAAAGAATTATTTGAGGATGAGAAATATCCAGCTGTCTTTATGGAGGAAAGAAAGGGAAACAATGGCCTTAAATGGAATCATAAGCAGTAATTTTCACTGTAGTTTTATTTGTAAAATGGTTAGAAAGGAAAATTGAGGCTTTTCTTTTATCAGAGTGTTTTATCATTATGAATAACACAATATCGAACTGAGACCAAAGGAAGAGGGGAAAGAATTTTAAGTATGAACAAGACCACTTCAAGCCTTCAAGTAGGTCTGGTTTGCTGAATGAAGGGAAGGTTTAAGTTTAAAATCTAGGTTCTTCCCCTAAAAAGTTGGCAGAGAGGCTACTAGACCACCGCAGCATCACCATGCCCTCTGGGACCTCACCCTTTTACAAAGCCCCAAACATGACCCAGGTTATGGATAGGGTATGGAAAAGTGTTGGTTCCAGATCTCTTAGAACCCCAAACATTGATATTCCTGGCTTTCAGGATCAGCCCCAAGCTAGAATGGACCACCTTCCTTAGATGCCATTAGACTTCAGATTCTTTAAAGGTAGGGACTGTGTTTTTGCCTTTCTTTATATTCCTGACACACAGTAAACACTTAATGAATGCTTGCTGACTCATTCACTCACTGCTTCTTCTTGGGTTCAACTCTAGTATGAACATTAAGGTTTAGAAACTCTTTACACACACTACTGCATTTGGTCTTTTCCATGGAGCTTAAACTCCTGGATGTAGGCAATGAGCATCTCTCTGCTCAGCCGTACCGCCATGGCTATAAGAAGGCTGACATCACCCACTGCTTCTTTAGTCAATGTAGCCCATTCTGGCATCCTCTCAGAAATGTAACTCTGGAATTTCTGGAAGCAATAAAACACTTCCACATATAATTAAGGGCTGGATAGGGAGAAATGTTCTTTCACACATGGAGAATGAAAGACAAACATTGGTGTGTTGGATTTTTTGTTTGTTTTGAAGGTCAATTCAAGTCAACAGTAGAATGTGACTAGATTCCAGGCATACCATAAAACTTGGTGCTTAACTCAGTCACCTCTTAGCTTTCTGCTAAAGGTGGAAGAGCTAGACTCTTTCACAGCACAGAGATAACAAATCACAATTATACAGCCTGTGTAAGGAAGCATCGTATCTACATTATCTCATTTGCTCCTCACAACAACCCATCAAGGTCAGCTGTGCAATTACTGTTATCTTCATATTAGAGATGGGGAACTGAGGTGTTGAGATTAACCCACTCACTGGTCATCTGAGAAGAGATTCAAACCTGAGTCTCCATACTCCCAGGCCAAGGCTCCAACCACTGTATCATACTTCCTCTGAGTAAATGTTACCTAATGCAGATTTGTGAAGGATTTATGATTTGCCATCCTGGCAAACTCCCAGGCCTTTGCATCCATCTATGACTTAGTACATAAGTGTTAAGGATTTAATTTACGGTGGCGTCCAACTCAAATACAAATGGGAATCATTAAAACTTGGGTGAGGATCTCTGCCAGCTGCATAGTGACTTAGAAAACATTATCAATATTATTTGTATTTTATCGCACTTTCATTTTCCGATAAATATTTCCCAATTGCATTTTAATGTAATTATGCTGGCCTGGATGGCACTCAGGAGGGTTGTAAGCATGCTTTTTACAGGGTTACATGTTTGACTCGGCTGCTTTAAGACACAGAAGTCATGTGACTTACCCAGGGTCACATAACTAGTGGTAGAAGCAGCATTTGAACCCAGGTCTTCCTGACTCCAAAGTTAACACTCCATCCATTCTAATACACTTTCTCAAATACTCAATTAATGTTCAAATGAAATTAAATAGTTCCTTCAGGAGTCATTCATCTCATGATATAAGTTCCAAGAAGCCTTTGCCAAAACCATGCAAGTACTTTAACCTGAGACAGCTTTTAAGATTTCATGGTATAGGGGATTTAGAGCCTCTAACAGCAGATAAAGCATCTCACAAATCCACATTCTGCAACATCTTTTCAAGGGGTTAGAAAGGTGGGATGTTCCTTCCACTTCATCCAGTTCTTACTGAGATTACATTAAACATATCACATTCTGCCCAATTTAATCAGTACATATTTATTATCTATTTTTGCCAGGCACTGTACTAAGTGCTAAGGATACAAGAGGCAAAAGATAGTCCCTGCCCTAAAGGATCTTGCAATCTAATGGAGGAGACAACATGAAAACAAATATATATAAAGCAAACTATATACTGGATAAATGGGAAGTAATTAACAGAGAGGAAGATGTTGGAACTAAGAGAAGTTGGGGAAGGCTTCCTGAAGAAACTGAGGTTTTAACTGTAACCTAAAGGAAGCCAGGAAGGTCAGTAATCAGAAAGAAGGAGGAAAAGCAGTGCAGAAATAAAGGACAGCCAGAGAAAACACCCAAAGCCAAGAGAGGAAGTATGTTGTTCAGAGAAAAGGCATGAAATCAGTGTCAACTGGTTCAAACACTGTATGTTGGACAATAAGATAGAAGAAAACTGGAAAGGTATGAGGGAACTTTGTTATGAAGGGCTCTGAATGACAATGAGAGCAGTCTGCATTTGATCATGGAGGTAATAGGCAGCCAATGAAGTTTACTGAGTAGAGGAGGGACAGGATCAGACCTGTGCTTTAGGAAATTCACTTTAGTAACTGAATGGAGGCTAGATTTTAGTGGGAAGAGACTTTAGGCAGGCAGATCCACCAGTAGGCTATTGCAATAATCAAGGCCTGAGGTGATGAAAGCTTGCACCAAAGTGGTGGCAGCATTAGAGGACAGAAAGGGATGAATTTAAGAGATGTCACAAAGGTAAAAGTGACAGGTCTTGGCTATTGGCCATGGAGGATGATGAGAGATAATGAAGAATACAAGCTGATTTGTAGGTTGTAGATCTAAGGGACTAGGAGAATGGTGTTGCCCTCTACAGTAATGGGAAAAAATGGGAAATGGGAAAGGTTTAAAGGGAATAACGAGTTCCATTTTGACTTGACATATTGACATCAAGACATATTGACTTGAAGTTGTCTACTGGATATCCAGTTCAAGATGTGTAATAGGCAGTTGGCAATGCAAAACTAGAGGACATCAGAGAGTTTGGGGCAAGATAGGTAGAAGTGAGAATCATTAGCACAGAGATTGTAATTAAATTCACAAGAGGTGATGAGATCATCAAGTGAAACAGTACAGAGGGAGAAGAGAAGAGCACCCAGGACAGAACCCTGAGGGACATCTAAAGGTTAGAGGTCTTCCTCTGGATGAGGATCCAGCAAAGGAGCAGTCAGATAGGTAGTAAGAGAACCAGCTGGTGTCCCAAACCTTACGGATAAGAGAATATTAAGAATGAAGGAGAGATCAACTGAGACCACTGGATTTGGGAGCTAAGAAATTGTTAGTAACTCTGGAGAGCATGGTTTGAGTGGAATGACAAGGTCAGAAACCAAGTTATAAAGAGTTAAGAAGGAAATGGAAAGAGAGAAAGTGGAGATATATATCATAGATAACCATTTTTGAAGAGTACCTGCAAAGGACCAAAGAGACATAGCATGATAGTTAGAGGGGATGCAACAATCAGGTGAGGGTCTCCCCACCCCAGGATAAGGGAGATATGAGCATGTTTATAGGCAGTAGGAAATGAGTCGGAAGATAGGGAAAGATTGAAAATAAGTGAGAGTGGAGATGACAAAGGGGGCAATCTGTTGGAGGTGACAGGATGGAATGGGATCATTTGAACAAGTAGAGGCTTAAGCTTGGTAAGGAGTAAAACCACTTCATCATTTGAAACAGGGGTGAAGGAGGAGAGAGTGGCAGAAGGAACCTAAGTGATACAAGATGAGGAAGAGAGGTGAATTTTTCATGGTAAAAAATCTCCATTTTTTTCCCTTCAAAATATGACAGGGTTCTCAGTTGAGAAAGTGGAGGGAAAGGGAGCCATGGGAGGTTTGAGGAGGGATGAAAAGGTAGGGAAGAATCGCTGCAGAGAAAGGGATACTGAGTTGATAATGGAGTTATAATAGAATTGCCTAACAGCAGTGAGGACCCAGTTGAGGTTGTATATCATAAATTTGTAGTGGACCCAGTCCAAACAATTATGTGATTTTCTTCACTTTCATTCAGTAAGTAGCATGAGTGTAGGAGCAAAGGAGGCAAATGGTGGGAGTTATCCAAGGCTTAGATGACATAAGGGGGCTAGGGATTCAAGGGAGGAAGTCATTAGAAGAGTTGAATTGGTTAACTAAGGGTTCAAAATAAGAAGAGTCACTAGTGCAGGGGAGGTGACTTGGGAGAGAACAGAAGGGTCTAGAGAATGGAGGTCATGTTGTAGACAAGATGGTTTTATAAGGAAAGCTAGAGGGAGAGATGAAAAGCCAATAGATGAATGGTTGGATAAGGAGATTTCAGAATTCTTGAACACACAGGTGCTACGTTTGTGGGTGACAACTCAATCGATGGTAAGGTAGGGGAGCAGCTCATGGGAAGTGAGTAGGCTGAAGAACCAAGTAGTTCAGCTATTTGAGGGAAAGTCAGCATATGTGTTGAAGTCCCCTACCATGAGGGCAGGAATTTAAATTAATCAATTTCCAAAATCTTTATGAATGAGCTATATAAATTTATTAAATAAAAGAGCCATGGGTTACTTAAATTCATTACCTTTCAGCATTTTAAGTAACTGTTTGCCTTTCTCCTTGGGATATTCTTAGCACTTCAGTGTCTTTGTGGGCACAAGGCAAAGAATTAAACGTTTCAACTTTTAAATCCTTGTATTCTCGTGGTCTAAAGTAAGTGATTTATTAATTAGGATCACTGAGCTAGAAAGGACCTAAGGTTCTATGTATGCTAATTCCCACCCCACCCCCCACTTTATAAATGAGGAGACTGAGGCCCAGAAAATTTCAATGACTTGGCCAATGTCACATAAGCAGTTAGTTCTCCATATTATTCTGCTACCTTGGACAAGGGTTCCCACAGAACCTCACTAATACATTTTGTTGAAGCTAAATTGAACCCTTACAATAAACATCTAGGCAATCAATGTATTGTCTTGATTTTCCCACAGGCATTTTTACTCACACTAAACCCTATATCAATTTCCCATTAGGTTTCAAGTCCTACCCACTAATCAGTGCCAAATTTCACACAGGTCTATGGTCAAAAACTTACCTGAATCATCTAAAGCATGATCTCCATTGCTAATTCAAAATCTATCTGCAACAAATTTTCCAAAATCTTTATGAATGGGCTATACAGATTCATATAAAAAAGAGCCATGGTCTACTTAAATTCATTACTTTTCAACGTTTTAAGCAACATTTTGCCTGTCTCCTTGGAATATTCTTAGCACTTCAAGCAACAGACTTAAAGCTGCTGCCTTTCCAGTAGACATTTATTTATACCCACGATTTCTTTGGTTTTACAGGAACCCCATGTTTTAACAGTTGGTATAAAATAGGAGAAATCTGCCATTTAACACCAGTCTGGAGCATTTCAACATGTTAGCCTGTGCTTTTCACATTATAGGTGTTCAGTAAATAATGTGCTAAACAGAATCCTGAGGGGGTAAGGGGGGGAATGCAATATCTATATGTAGCCCCTTACCAAACTGTAAGCTTCCCAAACAGGACCCATACCCTTGTGACTTGTATCTCCTTTAGTGCTTTACATGAAATAGGTGCTTGGAAAATTTCTGTTAAATGATTCAATATAGTGGTAATAGAGGCTTTAGTCCTAGATTTGATTCAGTTACTGTGTGACTCTGGACAAGTCATTTCCTCTTTTCCAGGGAGTTTGCTGTAGAAAATAGGGGTTGGACAAGATGGTCTCCAAGGGCCTTTTCAGCACCATGAAGCCCAAAGACTTCGTTCAACACATGTCACCAGCTTGGTCAGGCTCTGCCCTTTTATAGCTTGGTTTTGCTGAAGGGTGCATACAAATCTTCACAGAAAATGGGGAAGTCCCCAGTCTGTATATTCAGAGAATATTAGTCACCAAACACAATGCCACTTCCTAGAGCACTGTGCAACAGCTGCTATTTCTGATTTAGATAACGACTTATCTGCAAAATCCTTTATTACAGATTAGCCAATAATCAAACTCATTTATTGGCAGTAAGATGCGTAGGACTGGTATACTAGAAAGGAGAGTTAATGATTGAAAATATCACTTTCAATAATATATTTGCTTAGGAACAATAGCCTAGAAATTTAAACGTCTTGTTTCTGTACTGCCAGATGCTTCTTTCGTGCTCATTGAGCAGTACGCCCATACACATGAAAAACATGTCAAACATTGGAGCTCTGAATCAGGAGGCAGCTTTCATATTATAATGGTGACATAACACTATCAATGCACAAATCATTTATTAAGTGCCGACTAAGCGCCAGGCATTGTGCTGAGTCCTGAGGATATGAGACAAAGAATGAAATAATCCCTAATCTTAAAGTGCTTACATTCAACTGGGCAGAGCACATTAAGTTGATCTAATTTAAAAAGTCATCAGAGTAGAAAACCTATGCAAATATTTCTATTTTTTCCCCTTTGACCACTTCTAAAAAAGCTGTGATCATTTATAGTGTATCCAATGTCATACAATACCACAGGCCTGCTTTCATGGTTCCTTGACATACAGAAGTACTGGAGGGACATCAAGATCTAGCCAATACGTTTAATTGTTTTATACCAGACCCTGAAGAAGGGAAAGAGAGGAGGAAAGGGAGTAGAAAAGATAAACAGAGACAGACAATATGAGAGAGAGAGAGAGAGAGAGAGAGAGAGAGAGAGAGAGCATATGCAAAAGCTAAATGAATAGACAGTGAGAAAGAGATAGTTAGAGAGAAGAGACATACAGAGACAAAGACTCAGACAAGAGACATACAGAGAGAGAGAAAGACAGAGACAGAGAGAGAGTGAGAGAGAAAGAGAGAAAGACAGACACAGAGACAGAGAGAGAGAGAGAGAGAGAGGGAGGGAGAGAGAGGGAAGGAGGGAGAGAGGCAAAGAGAGAGAGAGACAGAAAGAGTCAAAGAAGAGACATACAGAGACTCAGACAAGAGACAGATAGAGACAGATAGACAGAGGCCAACAGATAGACAGAGACCAACAGACATAGACAGAGACCAAGAGACAGACAGACAGATCTTAATGATAAAGATCAGAGGGTTGGGTAGCATGAAAAGAGTGGGGCCCATTCAGCGACTAGGGGAGACAGAAGAACAATAAATCTGACCCTGGACTACCCTGTGGAATATCCCGCTGCCACAGAATTCTTTAAAAAGCCCAAGGTCATAAGTAAAAAGAATAAAAGGAAAGATTTTTATCTGAGCCATCATTCCACTAGGGCACACAAATATATGTAATATTTTAGCAAAGACAAAAGCCAAGGACAAAAGGTTGATGGAGGATGGGGTTGCACTTTGATGGGCTCTCCTGGGTTCCTCTACCCCAGCATCTGAACATGGGTCACACATTGTTAACTTTGCCCACCACCACCATGGGAAGTAGGCCCATCAAAAAACAATGACAGGTTATTTGATCATTATTCAATGGTTCCAGGGTGAGAGGGAAAGGAAGGGGGAAATGACTGAAGAGGAGAATGAGTAAAGAGCCCCAGCTAGAGGTTTTCTGAAAGAATTCCAGGAGAAGCAGTCACCAATTAGGAGAGTGTGCCCCCAGGGCAAAATTGCTCCAAGGTTCCTGACGTGGGGTATCAGGTAGTTGGCCAAGAAGATATGGAAGAGGTAGCCCTTATGACTTCAGAGGCTGCTATGACTAAATAAGATAATAGATGTAAAATGATTTTCAAGCCTTCAATATATTAAATAAAGGTCCATGACTCTCACCAGCATCAGCACCTCCCATTACCCACCTTCCAGGGAAGAACATTTCAGTAGCCAGCTCTTCAGTCGGCCAATCCCGAAAGTAAAATTTTATACAACAACAAATATTTCATCATGTCATGCTTTCTTAGATAAGAAAAAAAGGGGGGGGAGAAAAATTTCCTTTAAACATTTTCGATTGTATAGGTACAGGTAGAGGTCCATAAATGTTACTTAACACCACACATACAATAATGTGAAGCAGAACAATGCTCTTGAAGGAAGTTAGTTTTATGAGGAAGTTATCAAGTAAAATGGAACCAAATGTTCCCTGGTAAGTATGACCTGTCCCACTACCCCAGTACAGAAACTGCATGGCATGAGAAACCAGGGTTGCCTTGGTAGTCATTGGTGGGATAGAGCAAGGAAAGCCACACTAGTAAAAGCTAAGTTAAAAGCTATTCAAGGATAAACGAATAATGCTGCTGGTAAGAGGTCTGGATAACTTTAGGATGGAGGCTGGTTAGAAAAACAGTATCTGTAAAGAACACCCAATTTGAAGGCAGGAGACCAGAATTCAGACTCTGATATCTGGGAGCAAGAAAACCTTGCGGATTCTTCCCCCTTATTTTCCTTCCAGTTTCTCACTGGAACATATAAAACATAGGGATAGGTCATCCAAATTTGTTATCTGATAGAATAACTGAGCAAAATTCACATTATCTGTTTGTCCCGTGCCCTTCCCAAGTTCATGAGAAAAGGATGGGGAGAGGTAGAACTGTTGTTGCTGCTACTGTTTTAACTTAGGGGTAAATCTCTCATACCTCTAAGTTCACAGCGAATACTTTCATTACTTGCACCTGGATCTGTGATTCCACTTGGGTAGAGAAGAGTGGAAACTCCCTCCACTGACACAATTGTGTAAACTAACCTTTATCTTCAAGTCTTAGAGGATTGTCTAAGATGCCTAGGAAATGAGGTGAATTTCCTACTATCACATAAATAGTTTAAACTTAAAGCTAAGTCTTCCCAACTCTCTCCTCCATACGTTATTGCCTCTCAGAGTGAAAACTCCATCAGTTACCAGTAGATCCAACCATCTATCTATCTGTCTATCACAAAATAGAAAAGTGCCAGAGGTACATCATAAATGACTCACTTAAGGTCACACAGCTACAAGGAATCAGAGATGAGATTTGAACTCAAGGTTACACAACACCACCTCTATATAAGAAGCGTACAAACATGTTTGTTTGTCCTTTTTCTTCTAAAGGGGAATAAAGGAGGGAAACAAGTGTCTATGGAGTGCCTGATCTGCATGAGGCACTGTGCTAAGCACTTTACATATATTATCTCATTTGCTCCTCACTTACTCTAGGGGGTGGGTGCTATCATTACCCTCATTATACAGTTCAAAAACTGAGATATACAAAGGCCAATTGACTTGGCCAAGGTTGGTTAGTGTCAGAGATCAGATCTGAACTTGAGTCCTCCTGACTCCAGACCAAGTACTCTGCCCACTGTGCCACCTATCTGCCTCTGTCCTAAAGGACATAGACCCTAGGTTCCTTGCTATTTCTCACAGTACCCAGTACAGACCACTGCATAAGGTTCTTGGCCTGAGCACTGACAGTAGCCCACTTATCACACCAACTACATTTATCAGACTTCTTCCTCTCTTCCCTTCTCTTCTACCCCACCCCAGTACACAAACAAGAAACCAGCTCCATCCACTGAGGACAAGAGTGCAACTATGGCACCCTAAGTCCTATATGCTTATGACCAGAAAACTCACTCATTTTCTGCAACCAACTGGAGAGCAAACCAGATGGCAACTAGCCTCTTAGGCAAACATTCAGGCCCAGCTGATCATTAGAGACATATCTATATTAATAATACTCAAACTACTTTGGGAGCAATTCATGCACTCAGTTCCCAAACACATTTAATGGAACCTGCTGCAGCTTCGAATGAAATTTCGACTTAATTGGTAACTGTATGTGAATTATTAACTACTGCTCTTTGAGAATAAAGCATAAAAGAGAGGGGAAAAAAGCCTTCTAGTGTGGCTCAGAGATAAGAAACTACTATTTCTCCCCCCACACTCCTCCCTTTTTGCTCCCCTCACGCCTCCCCTTTGCCATGCTATGATTATCGGCCTCCTAGACATCCTGGCTGGAGAGCTGCACAATGATGGCAGTCAGACCTCTACCCTATGTTGAAACAGACACGTCAGTCCTAGCCCCACTATGGCTTTCACAAGAAGTTTGGAACTGAGCTCAATGACCTTCCTTCTACATCAAGCCACCCTGCTGGGTCTTTTAAAACAAGCTGCCACATTAGTATTAGCAGCAGCAAAAACTCCCTCTCTGAAATTCTCCCAAGAGATCATAGCAAGGAAAATAAGACATACTTTAATTGCAGGCAATAAGACACATGTGTTTTAATTTGTGGATGGGATTCCTGATGCACACTTAGCTGGGATCATTTGCTGTTCACCATAAGCACGGTTTATCATGGCTGGGGGTCAGGACAACCTGAATTCAAGCCTTTGTGTGGCAGGTTACCCTGAGAATCACCTGACTGCTTATTTTATAATGAGCTGCCCCAGGAAACAGGGCACCTGCTGCTGGGGGTTTGTGCGCCCTGATGCAGGGGTTCTTAACCTGGGGTCTGTGGATAGATTTCAAGAGATCCATGAACAAGGATGAGAAGAGAAAAATCCATCTTTATTTCAATGTAATTCATTTTCTTTGTAATGCTCTGCATTTTATTTTATGCACTTAAAAACAATATTCTGGGGAATATTGGACAACATCATGTGCAAAGGGAAGCCAGCCATTCCCTGGGGAGCATAAACTGCCCTAGTGTGTAAACTGCATGGATTTAGTGGGGCAAGAGAAGCCAGGGCTGCTGGGAATATCAGTTAACCTCTCTCAGCCTTGGGTCCTCAGCTTTCAAATGGAGATAAAACTAGCCATGACCATCCAGGGTTGTGGAGATCAAATGAAATATTTATAAAATGCTCAGCACTCTTGCAGGACACATAGTAGGTATTTAATAAAAGCTTTTCTCCTTTCTTCCTTCCAGTGGCTTCCTATCACTCCAAGCATCAAACCAACTACTTCTTTTAGTTTGTAAAACCCTGCACAACATGGCCCCAAGCTACATTTTCAGCTTCATTCAACAATACTCTTTCCCCCCACACTATTCAATCCAGTCAAACTGTCCTCTTTGTTCCTCACCCACAACAATCCATTTCCCATCTCTGCACCTTTGCATTAATGCTCTCCCATGCCTGGAATACACTCCCTCCTTATGTCCACCTCAGGGTCCCTTTCTTTCATTAAGATGTAGCCCAAGCACCATCTTCTACATGAAATCTTTCTTGATTCCCTTCCAAACTATCTTATACTATTTGTGGATGTGTTTATACATTTAGAGATCCGCAGTGTCTCTTCCATAGAATGTAAGTTCCTTATTTCATTTTTCCTTGTGCTTGTATGCCCAGTGCCTGCCTGACTTCCTAGGCTTCCTTTGTGCTTCTTTGTCCTTTGTTCTAGAAGAGGACCCATGACTTCAGGAATGAAGTCTTGAGTTGCCTGTGCTAGCTTTAAGGCCCAACTAAAAATCATACCTTCTACAGGAAGTCCTCCCTAATCAGCCCGCACAGTGTTTGATTGCAATGCTTTCTCTCTTTTGAGTATTTCCTATTTATCCAGTATGTAGTTTAATTTGTATAAATTTGTTTGCATGCAGTTCTCCCATTAGATTATAAAGTCCTTGAAGACAGTGACTGTCTTTTGCCTCTTCTTGTATCCCTGGCATTTAGTGCAACACCTCACACATAGTAGATGCTAAATAAATCTTGACTGATTGAATGATTGACATGGTACATATTTAATAAATGCTTATTGATTGATCATTCCTGGGGGGAAGCAGGTAGTCTTAAGTTTCTGCCCTCAGCAAACTACGAAATGCCCAACAAGACAGGAAGGGCACTATCCCCTAGACAGATAAGGCAGGAAGCTAGTCACCAAGTAGGGTTATTTTCTGCGTCATCATGCCAACTAAACAATGATGACAAGGGGCCACAGGCTGTGTTTTATAAGCTGATAAAACAGAACTTACTACCATTTGACAGAAAGATTTGCAATGTGGATTAGGGTGCCTATGCACAGGTCTTTTGGATACCACAGGTACTGGCTGAAAACATAGCATTCACCCCTTTAAGTTAGAGGGTTAATCTAGGAGATTTATAATACAGCAGGTAAACTAATCCCAATAGAGAAACCTGACAGCAACACTGTGACTTTTAGTCCTAGTAAAGCTAGGTGAAGGCATTGCAGAGAGCTGAGGCCAAGAAGGAGGATTTTCTGAAGCTATGAAGTCATGTTTGTAAGATTGAAATTATGTAAATGAGGCCACAGAAAAGCGTTTTTAGCCTCAGAAAGTAAGGTGATTGCTGGTCATTCAGAGGCAAGAGCACCACTTCTCACATTAAGCCTTTCCTGATTTCCACACTCCCTCCCCAAATTACCCTGTATATATTTTGCATATGAAATTGTGTGTTATACACACATGTACCTATGTGTACACACACATATATGTACATATCACACCTATATGTATGATGTATCCATGTACATGTGTATGTCCATGTCTGCCCCCGGCCAGAGGGTAAGCCCCAGTCGGAGCATTTACTAAGTTCTTACCATATGCTAGGATCATGCTAAATGCTGGAGATACATACGAAGAAAGGCAGAAAACCTTCCCTCATGGGGCTCTCAATGGAAATTCCACTTTGGGCTTTCTACCATTGACCAACAAACCCTGTGCTTAAGCTCAACAAATGTTTGTTGATCGCTTGTTAGCTGAAAACAAATGAAAAGGGAAGAAATGGGAGCTGCTAAGGTCCAGGATTCTGTCTTCTATCTGGTCACTGGTGCTAGAGTCAACTAGGGGAAGGCATATATTGATCAGGCAGGTATGAAGGCAATCAATCTTTAAACATGCAATTCTTTCAAGTCTTTTCAAAGTTTTATGTTATTCTCTATGGAAAGCTGAGGATATTGAAATCTAAGTTTTGAGTAAAGTGTTCTATAATATATCACTTCTGGGTGTGTATCTGTAGGGATAACCCTACATTCAAGGCCCAAGTAATGGGGCAAAAAAATTAACCGTGGCATTAACAATTTGTCAAGAAATAACAAAGTTGGAATTGAATGCAGAGATCAATACAGTACAATTCCCTTGACTTTTGAGGAAACTGAGGCCCAGAGATGAGTAACTTGCCCAAGATCACAATAATAAGTGGTAGAATTAGGACTTGAATCCTGGCTTTCTAGAAGCTTTTTCCAATGATTTTTTCCCACCACATCTTGCCAGCTTCTCAGCTAAGCAGCAAAATTATACTGAGAAGATATGTTTTGTTTGAATCCTATAATAGCCAAGTGGCTAAGGTTAACATTGGCTGACTCAACACATAACTTCCCATACACACTATCAATATTTGCTACAATTCCGTCTACAGACATGCACATCATATTTTTCTTATGGTGAAAGCGATTCAATCCCTTATTTTTTGTTGATCAGTCATTTCAGTCATGTCAGACTCTTTTGTGACCCCATTTGGGATTTTCATTTTTTTTTAAATGAATTTTTTTTAGCAAAAATTTATTTATTTAACTTTTTACATTCATTTTCACAAAATTTTGGGCTCCAAATTTTCTCCCCTTTTATCCCCTTCCCCCACCCCAATACACCGAGCATTCTAATTTTCCCTATCACCAATCTGCCGTCTCTTCTATCATCACTTCCTTAGCTTGTCCCCATCTTCTCTTTTGCCCTGTAGGGCCAGATGACTTTCTATTCCTCATTAACTGTATGTCTTATTTCCTAGTAGCAACAACAATACTAAACAGTTGTTCCTAAAACTTTGAGTTCCAAATTCTCCCCATCCCTCCCTCCCCAACCATTCCCTTTGGGAAGGCAGGCAATTCAATATAGGCCCTATCTGTGTAGTTTTGCAAATGACTTCCATAATAGTGGTGTTGTGTAAGACTAACTGTATTTCCCTCCATCCTATCCTGCCCCCCATTGTTTCTATTCTGTCTTTTGATCCTGTCCCTCCCTGAGTGTTGACTTCAAATTGCTCCCTCCTCCCATTGCCCTCCCTTCCATCATCCCCCCCCCTTGCTTATCTCCTTCTTCCCCACTTTCCTGTATTGTAAGATAGGTTTTCATACCAAAATGAGTGTGCATTTTATTCCTTCCTTTAGTCGAATGTGATGAGGGTAAACTTCTTGTTTTTTTTTCTCAGCTCTCCTCTTTTTCCCTCCACTAAAAAGTCTCCTGCTTGCCTCTTGAATGACATATAATTTACCCCATTCCATTTCACCCTCTTTCCTCCCACTACATTTCTCTCTCACCATTTACCTTAATTTCTTTTAAGATATGGTCCCATCCTATTCAATTCACTCTGTGCTCTCTGTCTCTGTATGTGCGTGCATGTGTGTATGTATGTGTGCATGCACGTATGTACATGTGTGTGTATGTGTTAGTGTGATCCCACCAACTACCCAGATACTGAAAAGTTTTAAGAGTTACAAATATTGTCTTTCCATGTAGGAATGTAAACAGTTCACTTTTGGTAAATCCCTTATGACTTCTCTTTGCTGTTTACTTTTTCATGCTTCTTCTCATTCTTGTGTTTGAAAGTCAAATTTTCTTTTCAGCTCTGGTCTCTTCATCAAGAATGCTTGAAAGTCCTCTGTTTCATTGAAAGACCATATTTTCCCCTGAAGTATTATACTCAGTTATGTTGGGTAGGTGATTCTTGGTTTGAGTCCTAGTTCCTTTGACTTCTGGAATATCCTATTCCACACCCTTCAATCCCTTAATGTAGAAGCTGCTCGATCTTGTGTTATCCTGATTTTATTTCCACAATACTGGAATTGTTTCTTTCTAGCTGCTTGCAAGATTTTCTCCTTGACCTGGGAGTTCTGGAATTTGGCCACAATGTTCCTAGGAGTTTCTCTTTTTGGATCTCTTTCAGGCAGTGATTGATGGATTCTTTCAATACTTATTTTGCCCTCTGGTTGTAGAATGTCAGGGCAGTTTTCCTCGATAATTTCATGGAAGATGATGTCTAGGCTCTTTTTTTGATCATGGCTTTCAGGTAGTCCCAGAATTTTTAAATTATCTCTCCTGGATCTATTTTCCAGGTCAGTTGTTTTTCCCATGAAATATTTCACATTCTCTTCCATTTTTTCATTCTTTTGGTTTTGTTTTGTGATTTCTTGGTTTCTCAGAAAGTCATTAGCCTCCATCTGTTCCATTCTAATTTTGAGAGAACTATTCTCTTCAGTGAGCTTTTGAACCTCTTTTTCCATTTGGCTCATTCTGCTTTTGAAAGCATTCTTCTCCTCATTGGCTTTTTGAACCTCTTTTGCCAATTGAGTGAGCCTATTTTTCAAGGTGTTATTTTCTTTAGCATTTTTTTGGGTCTCCTTCACCAAGGTATTGACCCGTTTTTCATGCTTTTCTTGCATCTCTCTCATTTCTCTTCCCAGTTTTTCCTCCACCTGTCTAACTTGATTTTCAAAATCCTTTTTGATCTCTTCCAAGGCCTGAGCCCACCGGACATCCACCTGGGATGTCTGGGATACAGAGGCCCCAGCCTCCACGTCTTTCCCTGATGGTAAGAATATTTCCTCGTCATCAGAATTGAAAGGTGGGAACATTTGCACCTGCTCAAAGTAGCTCTCTATAGTCTTATTTTTCTTCCCTTTTCTGGGCATTTTCCCAGCCAGTTACTTGACTTCTGAGATTCCTGTCCACCCCCGCCTAGATCCACCCAGCTAGTGCTTGGGGTCTGAGATTCAAATGGGCTTTCTGCGGCAGGCGCAGCTGCTATTCAATGTGAGCTTAAGTTCTGGTGCTGGGGTGGGGGCAGGGCCACCTCCCAGGCTCAGCTCCCTCAGGGGCTTTATGCAGAGACCTGAACTTCTGCCTGCTGCTCGGGGCTGCCTCTGTCGCTGCCCCTGCCTCTGCCGCTGCCTCTGCCCCTGCCTCTGCCACTGCCTCCGCTGCTTCCTGCCCCTGTCTCTGCCGCTTCCTCCCAAGGGGCCCCGAGCCACAGAGACACCCCGCTCCCCTCTCGGCCAGCCCAGATGTCTCTCTCGCTGACCTGTAGTGTCTGTGGGCGGAGGGACCTTCGCGGCTGCTGGAGGTTCCATCCCTGAAGCCTGCTCGGATCTCCTCCTCTGGGGCCCTCCGGCCAGGGCAGCACGGGGGTGGACTCCACTTTCTGGGGCACGACGGACCCTAGGGACGGCTCTCCAGGGCTCTCTGGAATGGAAATCTTTTCCACTGTGTTTCAGTGCACCTTGCAGTGATCCAGAATTTGTGGGGAGTTCTTCTTGTAGGAAATATATGGGCTGTGGGTTCGGTGCTAGCATACGTGAGTCTTTCTACTCCGCCATCTTGGCTCTACCCCCCCATTTGGGATTTTCTTAGCAGATACTGGAGTGCCATTTTTTCTCCAGCTCATTTGACAGATGAAGAAACTGAGCCAAACAGGGTTAAGTGACTTGTCCAGGCTCACACAGCTAGTAAGTGTCTGAGACCATATTTGAACTGAGGAAGAGGAGTCTAACTTCCCAACTCCAGGCCTGGCACTCAGTCCCCTGTGCCTCTTAGCTGCCCTAGATATCTCCATTATACTTATTTAATTGGTAAAGGTGATCTGATCTCCCATATACTAAAATTAATCCAACCTGCATACTCCAAACATCAAAGTCCTAAACCCACCAACAAGCAAATCAAAAGATTTTCTTAACTTCTATATGCAATTCTGGGGACTATTATTCCCTCCCCTGTTTTGAATAAACTATTCTCAGTACTACCATTACTTACGTTACTGGATCAATTTTCATTTTTTAACTTATCTTTTGACTTAATTCATTCTTTTTAGCACTTGTAAGATCTTTTTCATAACGGAAAATTCTTAAAACCTTGTTTTTAAAATTCACATTATAATTTAGGAATTTACATGGAAATGGATTTTAAAAGAATTTGGTGACAACCTACATAATTTTGGAGTACTACATCGTTGAATCAACCAACAAGCTAGGCAGTGGATATACAAGGACAAAGAAATGACCGATTCCTGCTCTCCAGGAGCTTACATTCAAAGAGAAGAGACAGTATTCATATAAATACAAAACAGATAAAAGGTAGTTAAGGAAAAAGTGCATGACAAGTTGGGAGATCATTACATACAACATGGCACTTGGAAAGTCATCTTGAAGGATGTGAGGAATTCTATGAGGCAGAAGTGATGAGGGAGTGCATTCCAGGCATGAGGGAACTACAGGAGCAAAGGCCTGGAGATGAGAGATGAAGCATCATGTGTGAGGAAGAGAGAGACCACAAATAGTTCACAAAGCAGAGCAGTGTATAATGAGCCTGAAAAGATAGATTTAGGGTCAAATTGTGAAGGGTTTTAAAACCCAGAGGAATTTATATTTAATTCCAGAGATAAAAAAGAGCCATTGGAATTGATTAAGGGAGTCACATGGTCAGATCTACACTTCAGGAAAATCCCCTTGGCAACTGTGTGAAAGATGATGCCTTGGACTAGGGAGAGACTTGAGGAAAGGATATCAACTAGGAGGCTGTTGGAATAGCCCAGATAAAAAGTGCTAAGGACATAAATCCAGGAGACAGCATGGAGAAAGGAAACAAAATTTGGAACCTGGGTGAGTATGTAGGGTGAGAAAAAAGTATGAGGATTTGCGCTTAGAGGTCATGGGTCCAAATCCTGGTCTGCTTGAGATTATGTAGTCTAGGGCAATTTACCATAAACAAAGAGGATTGAAATAGATAACCTCTAGGATCCACTTGTGGCGCAATGGATAGAGCCTGGCCCCTGGAGTCAGGAAGACTCATCTTCCTGAGTTCAAGTCAGGCTGCTGACATTTACTATGTGATTCTGGGCTAGTCATATAGCTTCTGTTTGCCTCAGTTTCCTCATTTATAAAATGAGCTGAAGAAGGAGATGGTAAACCACTCCAGTAGCTCTGCACAGAAAACCTTAAATGGGAACACAGAAAGTCAGACCCAACAGGATCCCTTCCAATTCTATGTTAATGACCCTACAGATAACAAATTTGAAGACCTCACCATTCATCTCTTTGAATGGTTTTAGGAAAATGCAGTCATGCCACTTAGACTCAAGGGAAGTGGTCTATGATTATGGAACAAAGCAAGGCTAAGTATGTATCCCTGAACTTGGTATTGTTTATACTGTGCTCTGATAGCTGGCCATTGAGGCAGTGATGTATTCAAGATCTTTAAAGAGTCATTTAAGTTTCTTCTATTTTTGGAGGTGGCCATTCCGCAGTGACTACTGACCTCCCTGACTTCCTTCATGTCACCATTAAAGCCCCATCTTTTACCAGAAGCCTCCCTGAACCCCTTGTAATTCAGCTGTCGTTTCTCTCTGTCAATTATTTCTTGCTTATCCTGTATATAGCTTGCTTTCTATATATTTGTTTGCATATTGTCTCCCTTTATTAGATTGTAAGCTCCTTCAGGACAGGCACTATCTTTTGCCTCTTTTTGTTTCCCAGTGCTTAACAAAGTACCTAGGCATGCAGTTGTGGTTCCTTGTTTCTGTCACGTCCAATTTTCCATGACCCCATTCTGGGTTTTCTTGACAAAGGCACTGGAATGAATTGTCATTTCCTTCTCTATCTCGTCTTATTGAAAAGGAGATTGCGGCAAACAGGGTTAAGTGACTTTCTCAGGCTCAGTGTCTGAGGCTGGATTTACTTTCAGGAAGATGAGCCTTTCTGACGCCAGGCCCAGCACTCTACCCACAGTGCCACCTACCTGCCCACAGTGCCACCTACCTGCCCATAGCACATAGTAAGTACTTAATAAAGGCTGATTAATTGAATAATGCTTTCTCTGAGAAGCTTTTGTGACCTCCCTGGGACTTACTGCATTCTTATTTTTCCCTGCAGAGATGGGCATTGACAGCTCACAGAATGCATGCATGGGGAAAAAAATCAAATGAAATCTCTGACTTCAGTAAAAATAACTACGCAGGCAGGCTTCTCCAAAAGCAGAGCAGCCGTTCTGTGTTCTCTGTGTTGGTTCAGTAAATAAAGCCTCTGAATTAGTGGGGGATTTAAAGCAGCTGGAGGGGAAAGGCCTGGCCCTCAAGATCTCTGCTTCTCTCTAACTCTCTGTAAGCGGTTGAATTGACATTCTCATTCCTTCTTTAATTATTAAGGGAAGGGGGAGCTTGCTGCAGGCATCGAGGAGACTGTCAATGAGCTCCTGAGCTCTACCCAGGAGGACAAAAGGAGACTGCAATAGCAAATGGCAGCACCAAACACAGGTTCAGCCCCCACTGCTTCCCTCGTCCCCAGTTATTTTTCACTCAGACCACTGAATTAAACAGAGTGGAGGCCAGAGAATCTCCTAAATGCCACAAGTCGACTGGACTGCTCCCTGGCAGAGTAAAAACCCTTTTAAGTTTTCCAGTTTAAAAGGGGACTAGGAATTGATGTAAAAAAATAATACCAGAAGTTGCCCAGGTGTTTGCCACAAATACACTCTTTTAACATCTTGACCTACGACCTACCTGTACTATTTAGATTTATATCAAGCAATGGCCCATGTGGACTCCAAAAGCGAAAAGGCAGAAAAATGTATTGGTTTTAATTCCATGATGTCAAAGAATAGGGAAGACTTTGAAGAAGCTACCCCCTGGCTCTTAGGACTGATTTCCCCTGCTGATAAGGTTACTCCCTGCCCCTGCTCCCAAATGGACCCTTGTTGACTCTGGATAAAACATCAAGTGACCATGTTAAAAACAAAGAGTGACCACAATGAGAAAAACCACAGTTTTTTTTCTACATTGAGGGAACACCCACATTTCTACGAAGAGGGGAAATACCAAAATGAACATGTATATTCATTCACTAAGAAAAAGTTATTTAGCACAAAATGAATACTGGAATGGTTTGCCATTTCCTTCTCCAGCTCATTTTAAAATGAGAAACTGAGGCAGACAGGGTTAATTGACTCACTCAGGTCACACAGCTAGTAAGCTTCTGCGGCTGAAGTCAATGATTCTATTAGATAATCGTGGGAAATAAGACATCTAAACTTAAGAAGATACTTCATTTGGATTTGGGAGTCCTCAAGATGGACTTTAGCTTATTTTCAATAGGTAGTCTGAACGTCTCATAAAGAAGCTGAAAAAACTCAGGTCATTAGACTAAGAGTCATTGGGATTGTATGGTCCTTGAAGGCAGGGAGTCTCTATTGCCTCTTTTTGTATCCCCAGTACTTAGCACAGTTAGGCATTTAATAAATGTTGGCTGATTGAGGTCAATGTTTCCCAAGCTCTGTTTAATGGAACCCTGATATTCCACACCTAGAATGTTGTGATGGACAAGGTAATGACTGTGGAGTCAGAGCTGGGTTCAAGTCCCACCTCCAACCTTACCTTGGACAAGTCACTTCACTCCCTGGACTTAAGTTTCCTCACCTAAGAACTAAAGGTGGGAATGAAGGTCCTTTTGCCTTTGTATCTATGAGCCAAGAGCCACTTCTTGTCGTCCTGATCTATATCTGGACCCTGGACCCAGATGACTCTGGAGGACAGAGTGAGGCTGGTGACTCTGCACAGCTCTGCCTCACTTAAATCCAATTCACTTGCATATCATGGCATCGCCTCCCTGATATCATGGTCCTCTTAACAATCAACAGCGAGAATCAAATGAAATTATGCATGGAAAACATTTTGCAAACTTCAACTATGTTCACCATTATTATCACTCTGTGAGAAAATTTCTATGCTAAATAATTGTTCCTTACAAAATGTTAAATAGAAAATGTGTGTGTGTGTGTGTGTGTGTGCAACAATGAAAGGCACAAAAAGCCTGAACTTGTATGCTTGAAATGCACATATGGGCCAGGACAGAACTACTGAGTCTGGGGACAAGAGGAGAGGCAGTGACTGAGGGGCTCCTAAGTGTGACTGTACAATGGGACCACAGAAGGTTGGGAGTCAGAACACCCTGGACCTGGTTGCCAGGGTTGGTGGAAACTGAGAAGGAAGGCAGAAATGGGGGGGTGAGAGCCAGGCACACACACAGAGGGTTCCCTTCCCCTTGGGCACTACTGCTTCTGCCATTCTTTGGAATTCCTTTGGCAAGAGAGACAATCCTGTCTTACTGTGAAACCTGCCTTCCCTCAGATTATCTTAGGTCTTTTCCCTCTGTAGCATTCACCTCAAAGCAATGTTGTGAACAAATGAGATAATATTTGCAAAAAGCTCTTAACACAGTGACTGACACATAGTAGGCACCACACAAAATGCTTATTCTCTCCTTCCTTTATTCTCTCCCCTTCTCTTTCTCACCCAATCTTCCTTACTTGCCTGCCATCCATTCCTCCCGGCTACATTCTCCAGCCTATAATTATAGGCTAATTAACAAGGAGTCTCCCTCTCACACTGAGCACATCTGTCAAGGGCCATATACTGCACACAGCACAGGCTATTGTGACAAAGGATTCTCCTCTTTCAAGTAAGCTTGCAAAGGAAAGAAGGAAGGAAGGAAGGAAGGAAGGAAGGAAGGAAGGAAGGAAGGAAGGAAGGAAGGAAGGAAGGAAGGAAGGAAGGAAGGAAGGAAGGAAGGAAGGAAGGAAGGAAAAGGGAGGGATGAGGAGGGAAGGAGGAAAAGAAAGAGAAAGGAGAGAGAAGGAAAGAAATGAAAGAAGGGAAAGAAGGAAGGAAGGAAGGAAGAAAAAAAGAAAAATTTGGTCAAGAACACTCCATTTCTTTAAACATCTAATGGCAAACCACTAAAGACAACACACTCTCCCTGTACCTGAACCCGAACTGAGGTCTTCTACTAGACTAATTCAACACCAGTGCTACAGCTAAATTGGTTTGGGAAACACAAGCTTAGATTGATCCATGTCCAAAAGCTATCTGGTCATGTACTATGTAAGAGGTAGCATAGCAGAGAAAGTGCCAGCCTCAGAGCCAGAAAGGTAATGGTTCAAGACCTGGCTGTATGACCCTAGGCAAGTCGCCTAACCTCTCAGTGTTCTAAAAAACTCTCTGAGACAGGCCTGTAGCAGATGGGTTAGATTGGAGATAAGTTGGTTGCCGTGGGTTGCATGACAGACAGTAGGTGCGCAGTGATAACCCTGCATTTTTGCCAGAAATCCTCTGGTAGGCCATATGTTATGCAGGCCTGCTCTAAGACTACTCTAAATTTGAGAGGTGCTGACCTGCATTGGTAGGGAGAGTGTAAGCCCCTCGAGGGTAGGAACTGTTTTTTGCCTCTTGGTGAATCCCCAATGCCTGGCACAAAGTAGGCATTTAATAAATATAACTGATGGATTGACCAGGGAGTTTCCTCTACCAATGAAACTGTAAAAAAGCCCTATCTCATATAACCTTAATACCTTGAATAACATTCATATATGAGTGATACCTTCAAAGCTGAAACCAAATAGAAGTCATAGTCCTAAGAGAACTCTTTAAAAGGGGGAGAACCTCTATAATCCTGAAAAATAATATTGATTACAGACCACATGAATTTTAAATCATTCAACTGGGTGGGGGGATAGTCATCGTGTGTACGCCAAGGGGCTAAACACAGATGGGCTGACATGACATTCCACACTATCCTTCTTCCCATTCCTCACACCAGATACATGGCCCACCATCTCCCGTCTTCTTGTTGGCTGTCTCCAGCACCTAGAATTCCCTCCCTCTTCATGGTGGCCTCTTGGTTCTCCTGGCTTTAAGTTCTACCTTCTTCAAGAGGCCTATTCTGGTCCTTTTCTGCTGCTAGCGTCTTCCCTCTGAGATTACCTGCTAATGAACCCGGTATACATCTTGTAGCTCCATGGTTGTTGGCATGTTTCCCCATGTTATCTCCCTCTAAAAGAATATGAGCTACTCAAGGGTGGGGACCAAGTTATTGCCTTTCTTTGTAATCCCCCCTTCCCTTACTGAGCACAGTGCCAGGCACATACGAAGCACAAATGCTCTATGATAAATTGCCAAAGTATTCTTTCCAGGACTTATGTTGTTTCTCCTTTGTTTTCAAGAGGCTTAGTGACATCTTGACTTGTGTCTGAATTGAATTTAAGTGAGGCAGAGCTGCACAAAGTCATCAGCCTCACTCTCTCTTCCATAGTCACTGAAATCCGGAGGGGCCGGATGCCCTTAGCGTCTTCAGTGTCCGACCAGGCTCTCTCTAGTACTCCACAATGCCTGCTTTAGTCACCTTCAATATCCTCTAATCTACCTTCTTCAGGGCTGCTCAGCCACCTCTGGTGTCCACCTTTCACCCAACTCTCACCTGTGGCCCTAAGAAGCTGGAGCATGCACAGAGGTCATGCCCTAGTAAACAGTCTCAGCAGACTGACTTAACTAAGTTGAAGGTAACCAGTGAGTCCAGGATTGCCTGGCTAGCATAGGGTCAATTAAAGCCATCTTCTGGCTATAGTCCATTGGAGAAGGGTTGGATGATTAAGATACACAGACATCTATATCACAAGGGAGGATGGGATAAGGAGAAAAAAGTCAAGTGGAGTAGAAAGGGCTCTGTATTTAAAGTCAGAAGACATGGGTCTAGACCTTTGATTTACTGTCTATTTCCTGTATGACCCCTGGCAAGTGGTGACATTCTGTAAAATGGGCAGAGTAGGGTAGAAGGGCACAGTGCTGGGCAATATCTCAGGCCCCTTCCTGTTTTGCATCCTATAGTTATGGGATTCAACAAGGCCCAAAAGTAAAAGAAGAAAATTTGACAAGGCCACCCACTCTGCTTTTTACCTCTCAGAGATAGCTCATATAACATAAGAGCAGCCACATAACAGATATCCCCTCTTGCTGTCAAAAGGTTGTGTCTGTTAAGGGAAAAGTGGAAGGGGGCAGAATTCATAGTAATAAAACTGGAAAGAATGTTGGCAGCCAACTAGACCAAGACTCTCGTGCCCAAAGTCATTCTGACGATGACAGAGACAGGATGGGAATTCAGCCTTTCCAACTCCAAAGCCAGCGCCATCTTGTCACAATAAAAATGCCTCCATTAGGATTTAGCATGTATTATAGAGATCAATATGATGCTGTGAAATGTTTTCATTATTTTTGTGTTTCTATTAGCATTTTGTTCCCTTTGAGTTTCCCCAGTTGTAAGCCACAATGAATCATAGGATTAGAGCTTTGCCCAGGATAGTTCTTCAGCTATTAAAGGATTCCTATGTAAGGGTCTTATCATGTCAAGTAGTCTAGAGATAAGATTAACAAGCAGATTTCTCTGTATAATTAAAAAAAGAAACTAAAGGCA